>JAMZAV010002117.1:0-111331 GCA_024449915.1 Sweltsa coloradensis
AAAAAAAGCGGGGGGCCGGAAAAAGTGACCCGGGAATTTTTTTTTTTTTTTTTTTTTGGGAAACCCAAAAAAACGTTTATTTTTTTAAAAAACTCGGGCAATAATACTCTGATGGGGCCATCTTGGACACTACGGAACGGCGATGCCGACTACTTTTTGGGTCCCGGAAATGCGTCCCGGAAAAATTTTCCCCCGGAATTTCAAAAGGTGCAAATCTGTAGACGGGCATTTTAGACTCACGGAAACGGGCGGAAAAAGGCAGATTTTTTTGACGTTAGAAAATGCATCTGGGAAAAACTTTTTTGTCCCGGTTTTTCCCGATCGGGTCCATCTCGGGCTCGCAACCGCGCGGACGAGGCAAAGTTTTTAAAAACGACCGCTTAAGTGTCCCGGAAAAAAATTTAGTCCCGGTTTTTTTACAAAAAGCCCAATTATTGTCCGTTTGGGGTCCATTCGGAACTAAGGGAATCACGCAGATGAGGAAAAAGATTTTGACGCCCCTTAAGTTGTGAACCGTAAGGCCTTTAGTCCCCGGGGATTTTTCGCCCGTCGGCCCCCAATTTTTAGCTCTATGGTACGGGCGGACAAGGCAAAAATTTATCGTACGGGAAAAGCATCCCGGGGAAATTTGGCGCCCAAAAATTTTACAAATGGCGTAATAATCACACGAATTGGAAAAAAAATCCCGTTTCTTCGGAGCGGAGGGCAGGGTCCGGCGACGTACCAAAAGTGTCCGGACAACAAAGTTGCCCCATATCTTGGGGAATAACGACAAAACCGACCGCAAATCCCGCATCGGGGCCGAAACCGGGACCGTTTTCTCGTTTTGTCGCGGGGGACGGGGTTTTTCCAAAAATACGAGGCTTTCCCAAAGTACGAGGTTTTCCATTCCCTCCGCGCAGCGGCTTTCAAGCCGCGCGGAGCGCGACTTGTCACTATATAAAGTCTGGTTCACATCTGGGGGGCGGCCGCGCCCTTGGCGGCCCGAAATTCGCGCGTTGGCGGCCGGCGCGGCCCCCCAAAAAGTACGCGTCCCACCAAACTCGGCAGACCCCCGGCTTTTTGTGCGCAAAGAAACGCGCAACAACCCCGCCTTTTTGACTTTTTCGCCATCTCTCTTCGTTTGGCCGTGGCGACGTGGAACTTTTTCGTTTTTGCTTTTTTAAAAACGTCACCTCGACCCACCAGTTTCTTGGCCGGGGAATTTTTTTTTTTAATTTTCCCCACGTAACCCTGCACGTGGGCATTTTACACATGCCCCGGGTTTGGCGGTCGGAAAAAAAGTCACGTGTTCTTTTTTTGGGCACTTCAATTTCTCACCTTTCCGATTTTTTCTAAATTTGGGGGGCTTGAGCTTTGTTTTTTGGGTGTTTTTGAAAGCTAAAACAAGGACGCAAAAAGGGGGGGGAAAAATTTTGTTCCAAATTCGAAAAATGAACTCGAAAAAAAATTTAAAAAAATTTAAAAATTTTGTTTTTACCCCTTTGCCATTTGGAAAGTTCAAAATTGAATTTTAAACGTCCCAAAAAAAAAAAAAAAAAAAAAAAAAAAATGGGGGGGGGAGAGACAAGAAGAAATTAGGGGGGGGGGAGGGAATAAAACCCCGCGGAAAGGTAAAAGTTAAAAGGGGGGGGGCAGGGGAGAGGTTTTTAGAAAGAAATTAAGGGAAATTGAGGTAAAGTTTTTATTCCGGAAAGTTTGGACAACAATGTTGATGGGTCACGAAGGGGTACAATTTTTGTTTATTATTTCGCTTTGGCGAACGATATGGAAATTACAAATTTGCCGTGGAAAAATTTTTTTCAAAAATGTTTTCCCCTTTACCCGGGGGTTCGTTTTTGAATGTTTTTAAAAAAAATCTGTTGGGGGAATCCTTTAATAACTTAAAAACTTTCTTTTCACCCTCTGGGGCCCCCGTTGTTTTTTTACCTATTTTTCAATCCGGGCCTTTTTTTCGGGTAAACGGGCCACCTTTGGCGGGCTTTAGCAAAAAGGAGACTTTTTTTGAGAAACACAAATATCATTTTGCACGCAGGGGAATTTATCTACAGCTTCAAACAAACATTTGTTTTTTGTTACATTCGGGTGTTTTTTTTTTCCGACAAGAATCCATGTGAATTTTTTAAAGAATGTAATAGCTTTTTATTACCCAAACATGATTTTTGGATCCCCAAAAAAGGGCCTTTTTCGATTTTAGGCCCCTCCCCGTTGGCAAATTTAATTTAATATGAACTTTAATCAAAATAAAAAAAATTTACTCCGTTCATTTTTTAAAGGGGTCCTGAGCGCCGAAATTGCACTTAAAATTTAATTTGAAATTTCAAAAACTTTAAAATAAATGTTATCATTTTAATTTTGCATGTTACTTGTTCGGATAATACCGAGACGCTTTTTGTAGCAAAACTTTTTTTAATCCAAGTGTGTAAAAAAGATGTTCAATGCTCTGCAAAAAATGGGGCCCTAAAAGGGTTTAAAAACCCTACTATCCAATTCAAAAAACAATTCAACACAATTTCACCGAACAAGGTTTGTGGAAGATAATGACATTCAAAACCCCAAAATGACACAATGGGTACTTAGAATTTGACAAGATCTAAAAAAAGCGTATGCGTGCCAGAATTCACAGGTCAAAGGGTTTTTAAAAAGGGGAATTTTAAAAGTAGTTAAAATATAAATAAATGTAAATAAAAATTAAATTTGAAATGAATTAATTTTTTAAAAAACAATGAACCACTAAAAGGGGTCGGGTTATGAAAAGGGGAATCGAGGGCAGAAGCACTGTTTGGGGGGAATCCAGACTATTTTTGGGGGAGGGGGGGGGGGGAGGGGGGAAGAAAGTGAGTTTTCAATATTAAACATTTTAATATTTGGTGAAATGTATTAATTTTTTCGGTTTTTTGTCAAGGGCCGCGTCCAAGGATCCGAATTTGAGGGTTTTTACTTAACGCCGCAATGTAAGTTGGGGGGGGGGGGGGGGGGCAGGGGGTTTTTGGGAAATGGGGTTTAATACGTTTGATCAAAATTTTCAAGCTTTTTAGAAATTATGTTTAATACCAGTATTTCCGTCGTGATGGGCCAAAATGAGGGGTTTTGAACGAAATGGGTGGGGGGAAGGGGGGGGTAAAGTCGACTTTTCCATAAAAACCTTAAATATTTAGTGAAATTTATTACCTTTTTGGTTTTCTCTTTTAAAAATTTTGTCACAGGGTGAGTGAAAAGGGATCCCAATTTTCGAGGACTGTTTTGATAGACGCCGCAATTACTCACTTTTGGGGGGGGGGGGGGGAAGGGGGGTTTTTGGGAAAAGGAAATAAACATTTGATCAATATCTTCAAGCCCTTTTTCAGAAATTAGTTAATAAAAGTATTTCCGTCGGATGGGCCATGATGAGGGGGGACGAAGGGGGGGAGGGTGGGGGGGGGGTTAAAGGAGTATTCAGGACATAAAAACCGACAGGGGTGCAGAAAGGCTAAAAACGTTACGTTATAATTTTTTTAAGGGTGTTTGACCCAGGGCTACCGTCACCCTTTTTGGGGTGCCAAAGGGGGGAAATTTTTGGGTTTTAAAATTTTTTTTTTTTAGTTTTGACGAAACCAACACGTCAGCGGGCCCGGGCCCAAAAAAGTTTTCAGGATCTGTCAAATTTTAAAACGTGTGCAAAAAATTTTTTTGAATTTCTCAAAAAAGTGGTTGGTCATTTTGGGGATCAAAAAAACATTTTTCGTCATACTCGGGCCAGTTCTTCTTTCCCACCGGGCCATCTTGGGCTCTACGGAACCGGACTGACGAGGCCAATTTTTCGTTTACGGAAAAGGTCCCGGAAAATCCGGTGTCACGGAAAAAAACCCGGAAAAAAGTACAAAAGTTGTCCGATTTGCAAAATTCTTTTTCCACAATGTTTGTAGGGGAAGCGAGTCCCTAAGTGTTTCGGAAAACGTTGGGCATTTTTGGAAATCCAAAAACTTACTTTGTGAATAAAAGTTTGCAATTTTTGTCCGATCTCCGCCATCCCGGACACTACGGAAAAGGACGTCAGGGCGCCCAAAATTTTTGGCGTCCCGGAAAAGCGTTGGGGAAAATTTGGGGCCCCGGAAAAAAAACCCGGAAAAATACCAATGGTACCAAAATCAAAAATGTTTTAACAAGTGTTCAGGAGGCCAAGGCGAGTCCGAAAGCGTCGTGCAAAACCCAACGTAAATTTTGGGGAAAACCAAAAAACATTTTTTTCACAACGACTTGGGCAAAATTTTGGGGGAGGGGGGGGGGGGCATTTTGAAAAAGGGAATTAATACATTTTATAACACTTCCCGCTTTTGCGGAAAATGGTTAATCCAGATTTCCCTTGTGTGGCCATGATGTGGGTATATGATGGAGGGGGAGGGGGGAAAAAGGGGGGGTTTAAAAAAGTTTTTTAAACTAAAATTGAATATTTTGTGAAATTTATTAACTTTTTTGGGGTTTTTTTCATTCCAATTTGCAAGGGCCCCGTCCAAGACATCCAATTTTTGAGGATGTTTTCACTAGATCTGCAAGACAGTTTTATTGGAAGGGGATGGGGGGGGGGGGAGATTTTTTTCAAATTAAATTAAAACATTGATCAATATTTGATGCCCTTTTTTTTTTGGGGCGATACCCAAAGGGGTCAGAGGATTTTCGCCCTATATTAAAAAATTTTAATTTTAAATTGTTGGCCTATTTTTGGAAAATCCAAAAACACGTTTCTTTTTTTAGCTCTGGCAATTTTTTGTCCCATAGGTCCATCTTGGGGGTTTTTGGGAAACCTATTGGTCGGGGCGCAGCAGGGGGGTTTTTAAAAGGGGTTATTTTTAAAACAAAACAGTGAACCGAGCATTCTACCCCTTTTAAGGGATTTAAAAATTATAATTTATCAGCAGTTTCGGCCCCAAACACCTTTTTTTGAAAAGTGGCCAAAAAAATTTTGGAATACTCAAAATAGTATTTTAAACATTTTGGGGGGAAAAATTTTTTTTTTCTTTTGTCTTCTTTCCCCAAGGCTCAGAAGGCGCATCAGGGTTATGGATTAATACTTAATTCTTTTTTTTTAAAACGTTTGGGAAAAACCAAAAAACAATGTTTTTTTGAATAACTTGGCAATTTTTGGGCCAGTCGGGTCCCTCTGGGGGTCATGGGAAAGGGATCGGTCGGGCAAACGGGGTTTTTTAAAAGGGGCAATTTTGCAAGTCAAAACAGTGATCCGGGCATTCCTTTACCCTTTTGGGGCATTTTTTGAAAAAATTTTATTTATATTTTTCCCCAGATTACGCAGAGCGCCCCGTCCAAGGGTTCGGCCCCGAAAACCTTTTAATTGAAAGTGGCCCCAAAAACTTTTTTTTGGGAAATTTTCAAAAAAAAGGGGCGGGAATTTGGGGGAAAAAAATTTGTTTTATTTTTAAACCACCACAACAACATCCGATCGGTTCAAACTCGGGCTCTTTTGGGAAACCCGGGTGGAGTGGTGCATATTTTGAGTACCGAAAAATGCCCCCGGAAAAAATTTGCCCCGGTTTTTGACAAAAAGGCGCAGTACCCGTCAGACCCGGGCCCCATCTGGGGCTCCACTAAACCGTGGGGCGGAGAAAGTTTTTCACGAAAAGGGAAAATTGCGTGCCCAAAAACTTTTGCCCCGGTTTTTTAAAAAAGGGCGCAATTCTGTACGCCCGGGGTTTTCTTTTTTTTGGACTTACGGAAAAAGGGGCAACGGGGCCCCGCAAAATTTGACGTACCATAAGGGGAAAAGGGGGGCGTCCCAAAAAAAACTTTTTCCTGGATTTTCAAAAAAGGGCACTGTATGTCCGATTTGGTCCACCTCGGGCTCTGGGGAAATCCGCGCGGACAAGGCAAAAATTAAGACGTACGGGCAAAAGGTCCCGAAAAAATTTAAATGTCTCTGATTTTTCCCAAAGGGCGAAATTTTTGCCCGATTAGGTTCTTTTGGGGACCCCTATTTGAACCGCGCGGATGAGGCAAAACATTTAGACACCCAAAGTAGCCCTACCCCAAGGGGCTTTTTGTACTTTGGGGCATTTTTTTGTTTCCCAAACGGCTCCATCTTTGGGCCCCTATGGAACCGGGCGGTCCCAAAAAAACATTTTTTTTGGGTTTCCCGGGAAAACGTCCCGGGAAAATTTTGCGTCCCCGGGAAAGTAAAAAAAAACCCTAAAAACTACTTGTAAGAAATTTTTTTTTAAAGGGTTTTTTTTGGGTGGAGGGGGAGGGTTTACGGCGTTTGAAAATGTACCCGGAAAAAAATTTGTCCCAAGTATTTTTGGGTGAACCACAATTTGAAACCCCAAAGTACCGTATCGCGGGGGGGTCGCGGGGGGGGATGCTCGAGGGGGTTTGTTGCGGTTAAGGGGGGGTTTTCCAACTTTCGAATTTAAAAAGTCCAGGGTTTTTCCCTTCCCATCCCCGCAGCGGCTTTCAAGCCGCGCGTGAGCGCGACTTGTCTAAAAACATACTCTTCTAAAAAAGATCTGACTGACAAAATGATGTAAGATAATGCGTTATATTATACACATACACAATGTTTTTATGCTTATATACTATTAAGAAGTTTATATTTTATAAACAATTTGATACTAAAAATACAACAAATTCGAAAACTACCGTCAAAACTGCAATTTTGTAAAAAAAATCGCATGAAAACTCATAAAGATACTGAAAATGAATAGAATATGAGCATAGATTTAGCTTTCCTTTACAAGCCAGTGATAACTTGAGTCTTCTGGTTCTGTTAGTTTTGCCAACAGACCTTTTTCCGTGGTCAATGTTTTGTGTCCAATTCAGGGATTTGACCTCGTAAAATTAATATAACCTATGTACTGACCAGTGGTTAGGTTAGCTGCCGTACTAAGCCGCACAAGCGCGATGTCGTTGGCGAAGTTGCCCGTTTGAGAGTATTGAGGATGCAGGAATATCCCCTCCACGTCTATGTTCTGAGGAGGGGGGATACAGACCTCGCCCTCGCCGCTCGTCTCGCACCTTTCTTCCCCCCTCAGCTCGTGGTACCCCAAACTGACGCTCACCCTACAAGAGACGGAAAGTAGTTTTAGCTGGCGTTACATTGTTCGAGTTGTGTTTCTACATACAAATTCTCGTAAAAATTATCTGACGTACGATTAAAACAGTGGCGTCAATTGCCCTGTTTTTTTTTGTTTTTTTTTTTGGGGGGGGGGGGTGGACTCACATTGCCCATGGAACCATTTTATCGGAATAAGTATGTATTCTGGTACAAAGAGGGGTCTAAGGCGCATATCCTCGAAATATTTTTTAATTTCTTCATTGCAAATGGTATTTTTTAACTTGGCTTAACGTCATTTTGTCGATAATTTGTACAATTGTAAAGATTGTTAGTTTTACTGTCAGTTTGCAAAATATTGTCAAAAAGGTATGCCATTCACCCCTCCGTAGTTACGCCACAAATTATAGAAAATGTGTTATTATTTACAAGGGGATCTTATACTTAAATATGTGATTCTATGCCATTTTTTTTATTCTAGGTGCCCGTAAGGGCAAGCCGCGGTGCGCTACACACTCAGGCACCTTATACAGCAAGCAGAGTTGGGGTGATTTCGAGGTGTCACCAAGCCGTCATGAAACGTGGTGTGAACTTGAAAACTATTAAAATCGAGGAGATTTAGGTACCTGACAACAAATCACATGCCAAATTTGGTTGGGATACGAGCATTCCTTCTTGGTGAAAAAATGGCTTGAAACATGCTCAAAATCACTTTAAGGATGTTAGCTACTACTTCTACTACTGCTTCTGCTACTACGGTATAATTCGTTCGTTTCAATCGGCCAGCGATTCTGACCAAACGGGTGGGGCTACAACGTTCATATTTTACATGGACATTAAGGTTAGGTGATATAGAGCCTTTTGAAAGAAAAAATTGAAAAAGTTTGCTGGAAGGTTTTCAAATAAAGGTTTTAATATAAGCCTTATACAGGCATACAATCAACAAGTATCTATAGTTACTTGACAATGATTGGCTACATTGTTTACAACAAGCAAGTCTTTGGACCACTTGATATAAAACATTCAATTGTTAATTGGTAATACCATAGAAATTAATCGATTTTGATAAAATTATAATATTGTAACAAATAATTTTGCAATGGAACTTCGTATTAAACTAGCTTCCTACACAACTATCTGGCCAATTTCTAGAAGAAGTCTAATTTCATTTATATGTCATTTTATGTATTTATTTATTAAGTATTCTTTATTTTATTTTTAAATTGAGTTCACAAGATCGCCGGATCGGAAAAGGAATCAAAAGATTACATACGGACGCCGATGAGTAGCAACAATTCTCAGGCATCCGCATAGTTAACTGTCTTCCGGTGTACCGAATTATAACATGCATACCGTCTGCCGAGTACATGTAAGTTACGCAATAACAACTATCCATTGTGAATAGAAATGATTTTCATTTATTAAGTTCATTGTTGTGTCTGCATCTATGTAATTAGATTTAATAAGTTGTCCTCCTTTGTTCATCATTTTTTATAACTGAATAGGATATACGTTAAATAATAATAAAAATGTGCATGAACACATTTAATTCTGTAAGACTAAAAATAGCCTTCTTGGCCCTGTGTTTAAAGGACCCTCTCGGAAGTTGCGCAACTTTGTGCAACGAGATACGTGTTTGGTAACCTCCAACCCACAGAGGTCACCAGGTGGTGATGCTGAAGAAGGGGTTGCTTTCAAGAGCGATGGATAACCTCGCCTAATAACACCCAAGGGATTGCATCATTGTGTGACTTAAGGGTTGGTTTGTTTGGAAAGAAAATTGTCGTTCTATTTACAAAGTGTGTAATACATAAACAAAACAGATGGCTTAAGAGTTTCTAAAGATAGAATAGGGGTAGAAGATAGTATAATGTATACAAGAATTCACGTCATTCCTGACAACTAGTTAGCCAGCAGGCCCATCAGTCATACGCAATGGGTGTCACTTTCGTTGATGACGCCTCGGTAAAACAAATATGGGGTTTTCAAGTTACGGAAATCTGGTCTTTGTCTGCAAAATAATAATAAAAAACATTTGATTTTGGAATAAAATGAAAAACAATAATAATGTATCGTGCGTGCGTGCATGGTAGTAATAGTTGTTGGTAGTATGGTTACCTATATGTTTTGTAAATAAAATTGAAGTTTAAATACGTGTGTAAATAAAAGTTATTTCATGGAAACCTAGACCATTATTGTTGACAATTTCCCGAAAATTTTGTTTCATTCCTCGTGGTCAGTTATTCCAATAAACCAACTATTTATGTTATTTTTCAACAAGGCTTATACGATGATCTTTTACAATTTTTACATTTTCGTCCTAATTGGATGAGCGAAGCGCAGACTTCAATTTCACTGACCCCCCAAAAAATTTAGCTAGTTTTTTTTTCTGTTTGTTCGCTCTTTACCGGGCAAACGGCATATTCGATCTCGATGAAAATTGAAGCGGACCTTCGAAATCTCTGAACTTAGACTTGCCACGTTTTTGGGTACAACCGAAGAAATATTTCTCATTAATATTGTACTTTTACGATTTTTTCGATTTTTAGTGCGATATTTTCGTGACATTTGGGCCGATTCTGACCAAACACACATCGCTACGGGGCTACATCGTTCATATTTTACACAGACATTTGAAATAAAAAGTTGAAACAGTTACCCAGAATTCATAGAAATAAAGGTTTTAAATATAAGTTTTTTGAGTTATATAATAACAATAGAAACTTGACAACAACCCCTACAATGCGTTCAATATTGTTGTTGTAAGATGGTTTTCTGAAAGGTGGGTAACACCTGGGCTCCACTTAAATTGAATTTTTCTACTAGTTTTATGTAATACCAATTGTAAAATTTTACAATGTTGGATTTCGTTTGTGTTGTTGATAAAAATCCACAAGTTTGAAGAGTGTGGCGGCTGGCACAAGTAAGAAATTCCACTTTTCTGAACATTTTATTTACCTACATTTGAAAAAGAAGAAAGTTTGTCTTGCTGTCATTTTTGTTTTTTCACAAGTTCTTTGGTGAAAGATATTCCAGTAGGTACATTTCATTTGGAGAAAAGTTGAATTGAATATTGCTGTTTGTTAGAGTGGTGTTTTTATCTGTTTTGGTAATTATTTATGGCCTTCATATTGTGTATCATGATTATACCACCGTGGGAAAATGGGAATATTGATGGTGTTGTTACGCTCTTTAGTCTTCGTCACTACAAGTTTTCATCTTTTGCTGCGGGTGGATTAAATATGTCAATGAGCAATTCTGTGTCTAGGAATCGTGGCCCAAAGGAGAGAGTGGGATATACAAAGGTTGTTAGAATGCTGATGTGTATAATACTTCTTGCTGGTGATATCCAGGTTTAATCTGGTCCTCCAAGAGTTTGGGGCATGTGTGAATTGCCAGGTAGAAGGAATCAGGTATTTTTAGATTGTTCTGGTTGTGGCAAATATTTTCACAAAACTTGCTTAAAGATGAAATCTAACCAAATAAGGGATTACATTTTGAATCACAAGGATTGGATATGCTGGCAGTGTTCTCTTCCGCAGTTCTCTAATTCTTTATTTGACAAGAGCGATTATTTGGGTGATTCGATTTGCAAGCAATAGGCCTACATGTCAAGTTTCTTCTAAGATAAAGATTCTCTCATTTAATGCTCGAAGCCTGAACTGTTTAAAACGAAAGCCTGATATACTCCCCCTGGCTGTGGCAGGGGATGCACATGTTGTGTGTGTTTGTGAGACTTGGTTGGATTCCTCTGTTTCTGATGGTGAAATATTTCCTCCTGGTTATAGCATCTTTAGGAATGATAGAATTGGTAGGCGTGGTGGTGGTGTCCTCCTAGCTGTTAAACCTGATTTCAATCCTACAAGATGCCTGGAGCTAGAAACTGCATGTGAAAATAATTTGGCTGGAAATAACCATAAATAAAGAGAAATTTCTAGTTGGTTCAGGATACAGAGCTCCAAATTCTACTCAAGAGCAGAACGCCAAGTTTCATGATTCACTTTTGAAGGTGCAAAATATACAAGCATCGTATAAGGCTGTCTTGCTTTTTGGAGATTTCAATCTTGACATTACTTGGGACGCAAATGTAGCGCCAATACCAAATAATCAGATTGCTAATGACTTTTTGCTAGCATTTCAATGCACATTTCTAAGCCAGCTAGTATTACAAGCAACGAGAATTTGTGGAGCATCCAGATCGATTTTGGACCTTTTTCTGTGCAGTGACGTTACTATTGTTGAATCCACCGAAGTAATTCCAGGAGTAAGTGACCATGAGGCTGTACTTGCTACACTTAATATTTGTGGCAAGAACTCTAAAAAATTGCGAAAAACGGTTTACAGTTTTAGCAACAGCTAACTGGGACTTGTTAAGTCAACTCTTTTCTCAAGATCTGCCTACTGTCTTCCCTAGCAATAATATTCAAGAATGCTATGACAATTGGGTGCGGTATTTTGAATTGTGTTGACAAGTGCATCCCGAAGTTGAGGATAACGGTAAGAAAAGAGCTCCGTGGATATCAACTGAGTTAGTAAAGGGTTTAAGAAAAAGAGACTTATGTCATAAGGCGTGGAAAAAATCACTTATTGATGTCAATTTGGAGACGTACAGACGGATGCTAAATGCTGTACGCAGCAAGGTCAGGAAAGCTCATGAGGATTATATGTAAAAGCTTGGATCTTGTCACAACTCTAAAGATCTATGGCAATATATTCATAGCAAAACAAATATTCTTCTTCTCTTCACTTCTTAAAAAATTGCAAATTATTTAACGACCCAGTAATTATTGCTGATGAATTTAACATTAACTTCAAATCTTATTTTACTATTCCTTAAGAAATACTCCTGCTCCTTTAGATAAATGTTTTGATTCCTACGACTTCCAGCCGCTTTCTTCGTTTGCAATTGGTGTTAATGATGTAAGGAGGTGCCTTAATAAACTAAAGCCAAATTCTGCAACAGGGCCCGACAATATCCCAACACGGGTTTTGCAAAAGTGTGCAAACTCTCTTGCTCCTTCTCTCAGCTCTATATTTAATATTTCTTTACATGCTGGTGATGTTCCTTATCAGTGGAAAACTGCAAATGTTGTTCCTGTTTTTTAAGTCAGGAGATAAGCATGATGTAAGGAACTACCGACCAATTTCCATTACCTCAGTAATCTGTAAGGTAATGGAGAGGGTAATTTCGAAAGCATTGTTGGACCACTTGAAGGATAACACTTAGTTCACGATAAACAACATGGGTTCCTTCCAAAACGTTCTTGCGTTTTTTATGCTTACAAAGGTTCTTGATGATTGGCAGCATACCTTAGATAGTGGTTTTTGCTAAGCAAGTGGATGTAATTGCATTGGATTGGATGAAAGCTTTTGATCAAGTTCCCCACAAAAGGCTTCTGGACAAGCTTCTTGGCTACAAAGTAGAAGGATCATTACACAAATGGATAACTAGCTTTCTTTCGAATCGAACTCAAGCTGTTGTTTTTAATGGTTCAATCTCTTCCTTTAGTGACATAACCTCTGGTGTACCTCAGGGATCTGTACTTGGGCCATTGTTGGTTCATTATATTTATGCTTGATCTGCCAAATTGTGTTTCTTCCAGCTTGACACAATATGCAGTGATTGTACTTTGTATCGTCCCATAGTCAATGTAAATGATGTAATGGTGCTTCAGATGGATTTAGATAGAATTGTTGAATGGTCTCAGGAGAATGAAATGTCTTTGAAAGGAAAGAAGAGTCATCTTTTGAGAATAACTCGTACTAAACGTTCTATTGATGGACACTACACCTTATGCGGCCAGTCTCTTAAGGCATGTCAAAATTTAAAGCTTCTAGGCTTGAACTAACACCAGACTTAAATGGAACTATCATGTGCAAGTTACCAGAGATAAGTGTTCTAAGCTCCTTGGTTTCATTTCAAGAAATTTAAATGGTGTCAAGTTTGAAGTACGTAGAAAGTGTACATTGGGATTAGTCAGGTCTTCCTGTTGTATGGTATTCCCGCATGGCACCCTACCTACAGACAGAACATCTCATCCTTTGAGGCAATTCAAAACCGTGCCACAAAAATGATTCTGGCTAAAATTAACTACTCTGACCTCGATTCTTCAAGTAGAAGATCCGCTTGCAAGCTACCATCTATTGAAATCACATAGAAGAATTGGATTGTACTGTTTCTGAGAAAGTGCTTAGTGGGCGATGTTGATCTCGACACTAAGCATATTCTCCAAAGTAGAAACAGGTCAAGACTTCGAGGTGAGATGGTGGCAATTGATGCTCCTTTTGCAAGAACTGAAGCTTACAGGCTGTCATTTTATCCTCGTGGACAAGACTGTGGAGGGAACTTCCTCTGGATCTGAAGGCGCTCAACATGAAGGCACTGGATTTCAAGAAACTTCTTAGGGAATCAAAAATTAAAGTAAATAAAGTTCACCACTTCACTTTCAAATAATATTATTATTTTCTAAAAGAGATTTGTACAATTCTATCATTATTCTTTTTAATTCAAATGCTGTATGTTTTTATAATTGTGAACTTTATATTTGATGTAGGTAATGTTATAAGGTTTTAGGCTTATAATGTTGGTTGTTTGAATGTTTTTTATTGTGGGTCTATCGTGGCTACTATTGTGTTTATTCGTCGAGTTTTATATAGTTTTTGATTATCTATTTTTGTTTAATCTTGCTACATAAATGTTAATTTTAATTACCTACTTTAATATCTACTTTAATATCAATTTTATTACATTTACTATTCAGGGATATCACACACAAATTTTGTGTTAAAGGGCTATGCTCGTTGTGATATTCCTAATGATTGTGAACATAATGTGATGATCATTGAATAATAATAAAATAAATAAAATAAAAAGAACTAGCAAAAGTAAAGAGATCCCACGAAAACTAAAAACTTTTAAAAAGGCTCATCCATCAACGCGACTAAAAAAAGCGTTCGCGAAGCGGCCTAGTATGTTTTACGCAACTTAAATCAAATTAATTCACTGACTTTGAGATGTAGCGTTAATCTTCGGGATAAAATAAATGAACGTTTAAAAAAAAAATGCTATTATTTATTTAACGTCTATCCTATTCAGTTATAAAAACTGATTTACAAAGGAGGACAACTGGTAACTGTGGCTATGTACTCAAAGGTACTAGAAAGAACTGTTAACGAATCGGAAAGATAGCAAAGCTTGATCAATTATCCGACTATTCCAAGAATTGATAAACTTAATGTGAATACAGCAAGAGCTAATACGGTTTATATTTTATAGTTAATTAGATTGATATTTTTGTGCATTGTTTATCTACAAGTTCAAGAACAAACGATAGTGTTTGACTCCGAGTTCTCACAACTCTTGATAAAAGGTTGAAAGGTGGTACGTGATATCAAATTCCAGCTAAAGATTTGATGTCATGGAGGCCATATAGGATTTGTTCGTGCCATTTATAAGTGGCAGTCAAGCTTACGAAGGAGATTTTAGATTACTGATCTCGGACATTATAAACTTTCAGCTCTGTTCGCACCAAAAATTATGTATCTTAAAGTGTTACTGGAAGTTGCATTCATTGCAAGTATCTTTGAAATTCCAGTATGTGTATCGAGTGTCAATAATAAGGTAATACAAATTCACATTTTATTTATAAACCTATTCATAAACATTGTATTAATTTATTTAACGTCTATCCTATTCAGTTTAAAAACTGATTTACAAGGACAACTAAATTAAAACTTTTTCATAAATGCATGCAGACACAATAAAGAACTATAGTTAAGTAAAGTTTGAACTAGTAATATTATAACACACAAAATGTTTAATATGACAATAGTTTCAGTAACAAATTCAAATTGGATTTTGAATAAAAGTTAAACTCGTGTATACTTTTTCTTTTATAAGATCATGATTATGTTAACTTGCTTTTAGTTGAAAAAAAAACATGTACAGATATTTGGATGTGTTTGTTCCTGCAATAATATTTATATTTACTTTTAATTCCCTTCAAAGGAAATTATTAAATATTGAAAGTTGAGCAAACAATAATTGTACATTTTTACACATAAAACCTCGTCGTCGAAGCCATTCATATTATGCTATAAGATTGTTTGTTGGATAAATAACGAGATTATTATTATTTGATTAATATTTGAATCATAATTTTTGCTTATACAAGGCGAAACAGTGACGATAATATTTTTATAAGTGTGTTTCGATTCAATAACACAAACTGACACAATAACAAAACATAATTTTTGGATGAGCGAAGCGAAGACTTCAATTTCACTGACCCCTCAAAAAATTTAGCTCCAATATTTTTTTTTGTTTGTTTGTTTTTCTGTCGGTTTGTTCGCACGATTCCGGGCAAACGGCATATGCGATCTTGATGAAAATTAAAGGGGACCTTCGAAATCTCTGAACTTAGACCTGCCACGTTTTTGGGTACATTCGAATAATTATTTCTCATGAATATCGTACTTTTCCGATTTTTTTCAATTTGTAATGCGATATTTCCTTGATATTTGGTCCGCGGCCGGGCAAACGGCTACTCCGATCTTGATGAAACTTTATCGGAACGTTTGAAATCACTAAAGTTAGATATGATATGATTTTGGAGGCAATCGAAAAAACATTTGTACTGAATATCGTACTTTTACTATTTTCCCCAATTTTAAATGCAATATTTTCGTGATATTTGGTCCGTGTCCGGGCAAACGGCTACTCCGATCTTGATGAAACTTTATGGGAACGTTTTAAATCACTGAAGTTAGATATGATATGATTCTGGAGGCAATCGAATAAATATTTCTAATGAATATCGTACAACTAGCGTGCAGCTTCGATATAACCTCGCCGCCCCGCACCTTTTGACTGCTACATGCACGCAAACAGCAGTGAGCCTCGCCTTGCTGTCAGTCTGTTTATTGCGTGCAGCTTACTAGGGAAACGCTAAAGTCCCGCCGCGTTGATGGATGAGCGTTTTTGTAGGTTTTTAGTTTGCGTAGGACCACTTTTCCTTTGCAAGTGCTTTTTGAATGCATTGTACGTGATTGTTGTCAAGTTTCTATTATTACTTGTTAATTGTTATTATAAACCTCAAAAAACGCTTTGAACGCATTGTAGGTGAAGGAACAACAGGCGACTGCGAGGCGAGGCTCTGCTATGTGCACGCGCAGGTAGTAGTCAAAAGGTGCGGGGCGGCGAGGTCATATCGAAGACGCACGCAAGTTGTACGATATTCATTAGAAATATTATTTCGATTGCCTCCAAAATCATATCATATCTAACTTTAGTGATTTCAAACGTTCCCATAAAGTTTCATTAAGATCGGAGTAGCCGTTGACCTGGACTCGGACCAAATATCACGAAAATATCGCACTAAAAATAGAAAAACACATATAAAAACCTTTATTTCTATGGTTTCTTACTGACTTTTTCAACTTTTTCTTTCAAAAAGGAGTTCATCACCATAATCTTAAGGTCCATGTGAAATATGAACGTTCTAGCCCCACCCGTTTGGTCAGAATCGGGGAAAATGTCACGAAAATATCGCACTAAAAATCGAAAAAAATCGTAAAAGTACGATATTCATGTGACAAAAGATATTTCTTCGATTGTACCCAAAAACGTGGCACGTCTTAGTTCAGAGATTTCGAAGGTTCCCTCAAAATTTCATCAAGATCGCATATGCCGTTTGCCCGGAATCGTGCGAACAAACAGACAGAAAAACAAACAAACAAAAAAACAAAAAAAAAAAAAAAACATTGGGGCTAAATTTTTTGAGGGGTCAGTTAAATTGAATTTTTTCGCTTCCTCATCCAAAAAGGGGTCCTCCCCAACTAAAAACTTACATAAAAGCTCACCCCATCAAGCGGCGGACTTTAGCTTTTTTCCTGTACTTTTAAAGAATTTTAAAAAACTGGGAAAACGCTTAAGTCCCGCCGCTTTTGATGGATACGTTTTGTAATTTTTTATTTTTGCGGGGGACCCTTTCCCTTTGCAAGTGCTTTGTAAATGCTTGTAGTGATTGTTGTCGGTTTTTAAAATGTTACTTTTTTAAAAATTTTTTATTAAAAACCTCAAAAAAAATCATATCAAACCCTTTAAACTATGGATTCCTGCTAATTTTTTTTTAACTTTTTCTTTTTGAAAGGACTACATCCCATAACCTTAAAGTCCATGTGAAATTAACGTTTTAGCTCCACCCGTTTTGGGCGAATCCCCAAAAGTCAGAAATATCGACTAAAAAAAACGAAAAAATCGGGAAAATACGTTTATTTTATAGGTTTCTCTTACCTTTTTCATTTTTTTTTCCACAAAATACTACATCACCTAACTTTAATGTCCATGTAAAATATGAACGTTTTACTTCACCCTTTGGGCAGAATTGGCCCACTGTCACGAAAAAATCGCCCAAAATTGGAAAAAAAACGAAAAGTGCCCTATTCATGAGAAAAATTTTCTTCGATGGTCCCCAAAAACCGGGGCCCCGGGCCCAAAGTTCAAGATTTTGAAGGTCCCCTTAAATTTTTTTCATCAAGTCCCCATACCCTTTTTGCCCGGAACCCGGGGCGAACAAAAACCCAAAAAAAAAAAAAAAAAAAACAAAAAAACCAAAAAACAAAAAACAACCGAGCTAAATTTTTTTAGGAATCATGTGGAATTGAAGTCTTCACTTCGCTCGCTACGCTCGCTACTCTCTTCCAATTATTTTAAAAAATGGTATTAAAATTATTATTTATTTTAGTAATCCTAAATAAAATTACTTCCATTCTCAACTTGTATATTAAATTTGTAACCCCAAACCCAATTTTAACACTTTTTAAAATTTCCCTTCTAGTAAAAAATGCAAAAATAAATTTTTTGGGAAATTACAAACTTTTATATAAATTTGACTTTTTTAAAAAGACAAGAAAAATAAAATCCGGGGAAAAATTTTCGAATTGATCTTAAAGCTTTACCCCTTTGCATTTTGCAAGCCTTCAGGTTTAAAATTAGCAGACAAAATAAAAATTCATAAAATTGGGGAAAATTTTAAAAAATTTTTTTTTGCGGCATTTTTTTATTATATTGATTTCAAATCAAAAAGGGCCCTTTAAAGGTAATCCCTTCCGCCCCATCAAATGCAAAGCCCGTGATGGGTGATAACGTAGGGTCTATGGACGCAAGAAAAAACCCCAAATAAAATTTTTTTTTTTGTGGGAAACCGGAAAAGGCCGCTGGAGGTGGGCCCACAGTGGGAAGCCACAATGAGCGAATGAACTGCAAGGGATACCGGGGATACCGGTAAAAAATTTTTCCCTTGGGACTTTTTTTTTGGGGGTTTTTATTTTTGGTTTGGGAAACTTAAACTCCTTTAAATTCAGTCCAGTGTTTAAACTGCCCCTTGAAAGCCAATGGCCCCATCCCTTCCCCCCTTCACTTTTTTGCCCCTTCCGCAACCTGAAGATGGACTAAAAGGCACTCTATAAGGGGGTTTTAAATTTTTCCCAACAAAAAATTAAAAAATGGCCCCCCGGGGGAAACCCGTGGACTGGGGGTCAATGATATGATATATTATACATTTTTTGTAAACAAAAAAATTTTGGGAAATTTTTTTCCCGGATTTTAAAAAAAATTATCCCTTTTTTGGGTTTTAATATTTTAAAAATTAAATTTAAAAATTTTTTTTGACGTAAAAAAACAATAACTTTTCTCGTGGAAACCTCCCCGGGGACTTGTAGGGCATTTATGTTTAAATTTAAAAAGATTTTGGGGGTTTAAAGGGGGCTTTTTTTTAAGATTGTTTTAAAAAAGGGCTAATCTCTTTGGCCGAAAAAATTTTAAAAAAAAACCCCTCCCGGAAAGGGGTTTCCCGGGTTTTTGGGCCCTGGGGGTATCAAAACTTACGCTAAAACCTTTTGGCCTACATTTTTTGGGGTTAAAACTGGAAAAAACGCTTAAGTCCCCCCCCCCGCGTTGTTGGATGAGCGAAAATTAGTGTCTTGAGCTGCCATTTTTTTATGGGGTTTTTCTGTTGTTCTGTAAAAAAACCCTTACAAATTTGGTTTTTTTTTAAAAATTTTAAAATTAAATTTAAAAAAAATTAATTAAAATTTTTTTTTTTTAAAATAATCAATCGAAATTTTTAAAAAAAAAGGGAAAAATCGTAATATTAAAAAATTTTTCCCATAAAAAAAATTATTCGATTGCGAAAAAATTTTAAACAAATAAAAAAAATTTTAAAAAATAAAGGGCTCTTTTGAAAAAATCATTAAAATGGAAAAAAGCATGTGGTTTTTAAAAAGGCCGAAAAAATTTAAAAAATTTCAAAAAAAGGGGTTCTTTAAAAATTACAAATCATCGTAAAAAAACAATTTTTTTTATTACGCTAAAAATTTCACAATGAATTACCCAATTCAGAAATTAAAAGGTTCGGGTGAAAAATCATTTAAAAATCGGAAAAAGCATGTAGTGTTGTTAGTCAAAGAAAATAAAAAAAAAAAAAAAACGAAAAAATAGCAAAATTTCGTTTTTTCCAATGATAAATAATTTTTTCTGATTGTGCTAAAAAACCTGCAGTTCTAAATTTTGGGGAGTTTTTGGGAAAAACCCTCCTAAAATTTAAATCGTAATCGAAGTATGGGTTTTAGCCAGAAACGTGTTAAAAAAAAACAAAAAAAATACAAAAAAAAAAAAAAAAATTTTCTGTTTTTTTTCCCCCCCCAGTGTAGTGAAAAAAAATTTTTTTTTTCCCCCTTTTTGCTTCGCAAAAAAAAAACGCTAAAATCCAACAATGTATAAAAAGGTATGTTAAAAATATTTTTTTTTAAAAAAAACCCTTTCTAACCGGGTGTTCCATTATTGAACCCAAAAATTTTCAAATTTTAAATTTGGGGAAAATTTTTGGTGTTTTAAATTTGACCTCTGTTTTTTTTTTCGGGAAAATAAATAAAAAAACTTTTTTTTTTTTTTCCCCCCTATTAATGCCAATAAAACCCTTTTTCTTGAAAAGTTTAAAAAAATACTCATCTAAAAAAGGGTTTTTAAAAAGGGAAAAATTTTTTGGTTAGTCCGGAAAAGTTAAAAATTTCCAGTACGGCTGTTTTTGAGATCCCCCAAAAAAAAAATACCCCAAAAATACCCGAAAAAAAATTTAGTTTTAGAAATGAAATTTAAAATTTTAAAAATTTTTAACAAAAAATTTAAAATCTATTCAAAACCCAAAAATCCCCCCCGAAAACTAAAAGATTTTTTTAAAATGCTTTGTTTTTTGGCATTTAAAAAATGTGCCCAATTTTATTAATTTAAACCCGGGTTGACGGAAAAATTTAGTTGTTTGTAAAAATCGTGACATGTTTTTTTTATGGTAATTTTTAAAAAAATCTTTCATTCAAACCCTCCCAGTTCAGAATTCCAAAGGTTTTCCCTGAAAATGCATTAAGTTTCAAAATTCGTGGATGCATGGGCTGGAATCTTGCGAAAAATTTGCACAGAAAAATAAACACGAACTATTACTTTCAAATTTCCCAACTCGAAAAACCTTTTTCCCGTGTTTAGCCTGTGAGTACGGGGTTTTGTATTCCCCAAAAAAAGGGGGAGCCCCCTGGGGCCCGGTTTGGGGTGCGTGTTCAGAGGGGAGGGTCTCGCGGGAACTTTTTTTTCACACCTTTTTCATTCACCCAGCCTTAACCCCCCCTTTTATTTTCTTCTTTTACTTTTTTTTGTAAACCATACTTGCCGGCCCCCTCTTTCAACGACAAATCCTCCTTTCCCACCCAGTTTAAAAAAAACCCCTCCTTTCCCAAAATCCTTACTCCTTTCCCCTTTCCCCCCCCCTCTTTTTCCCTTTCTTTTCCCCCCATTGGAAAAAAGAAAACTGGTGGTAATCCACAATTAAAAGGAAAAAAAAAAAATTTGGAAATTCAAAAAACAATTGACAATGGGCCCCCTGATAACTCTAAAACGTTGAGGTGCCCCAAAACAACATTTTACTAATTAACTACAAAGGAAAAAATCCTTCCGCGTTGTTGGAAAAAGGGGCGTAATTTGGGGGCATGAGGGGTCCATGTTTTTATGCATATTTTTTTGGGTTTTTTCTTTTGAAAAAAAACACTAAAGATTTTTTTAAAAATTTTAAATTTAAAATTTTTTAAAAAATTAAATTAATTTTTAAATTTAAAGTTTTTTTAAATTAAACGGAATTTTAAAAAAAAGGAAAAAAAAAAACGTAAAAATTTAAAAATTTTAATTAAAAAATAAATTTTTAAAATTTCACAAAAATTTTTTCACGAATTAATTTTTTAATTTTAATTTTTAAAAATAAGGGTTTTGTGAAAAAAAACATTGCAATAATAAAGCAAAGTAGGTGTTATAAGTCAAAATTGTTTAAAAAAAAAAAAAAAAAAAAAAATTTCGATTTTCATGAGAAATAAATTTTTTGATTGCGCTCAAAATTTTACACGAATAACCCGAAAATTTAAAAAAATTAAGGTTCTGTTAAATACATTAAAAAACGGGTTTAAAACATGTAGGTGTTATAAACCCGAAGAAATATTTTTTAAAAAACGAAAAAAAAAACGTAAAAAAAGGTATTTTAAAAAAAGAAAAAAATTTTTTGATTTCGCTCAAAACCCTGTCGTTTTTAAATTCAGGGGGATTTCCCAAAGGCCTTTATTTAAAAATTTCCCTCGAATTGGGGGTATTGGGTTTTGGGCCCGGGAATTCCCGGGTTTAAAAAAAACACAAAAATACAAAAAAAAAGAAAGAAAGAAAAAAAAGAAAAAAAAAATTTTCCCCCGATTTTTTTTTTTTTTCGGTAAAGAAGAATGGGGGGTTTTTTTTTCGCTTTTGCTCTCCAACCCTCACTTTACTTCCCTTACTTAAAAAATTTGGGTGAGCGTTTGCGAGCGAAGCGGGAAAATTTTCCCTTTTTCAAATACCTGGGAGAAAAATATCCGGAAAGTTTTTTTTTTTTTTTCTTTCTTTTTGTTTTTTAATTAAATTTTTGGTCCCGTTAGGGACGATTTTCCCGGGTAAACCGATCCCCCAAATTTCGATTAAATTTTTGGAGGTCCCCCGAAATCCCCTGAAAACCCAAAAAATGCCACTTTTTTTTTGGGGTAAACGAAAAAATTTTTTGTTTATGAAAAACGCTATTTTAAAAAAACTATTTTTTTTTTTTTTAAATTTTTAAAAAATTTTTTTTGACTTTTAAAAACCCCCCCAAAATCTTTAAACCGGGGTGTAAAAAATTTTTTCCCCCCAGAACCCTTTAATTTTATGAATTTTTTATATTCCCTTTTGAAAAATTCCCAGCGCAATCAAAGTTTTAAAATATTTTATGAAATCACCCTTTTTTAAAAGTTTTTTTTTTTTTATTTTTTAAAAAAAATTCCCTTTTACTTATAACACCTACAAGCTTTACTGATTGTAAAGATTTTTTCACAGAACCTTTTAAATTTTTTGAATTAAATTTTTCGGTAAAAATTTTAGCGCAATTAAAAAAAAATTTTTTTAATAAAAAATCGCAATTTTACTTTTTTTTTTTTTTTATATTTTTTTATTTCTTCGACTTATAAACACCACAATGCTTTATTTGATTTTTAAAATATTTTTATACATAGTCTTAAAAATTTTTTTTAAAACACTATATTGGGGCGAAATTTGAGCGCAATCGGAAAAAAAAAAATTTCCTATAAAATTTTTCAATTTTTTTTTTTTTTAAAGCTTTTTTTTTTTTTGTTTAAAAAAAAAAAAATTTCTCCTCCAAAACCCCCCTGGGAAAAACGTTTGGCGAAAATTTTTTTTTTCTTTCTAGTCCAATAAAAAACTTAAGCGGGGTTATTGGTGAGCGTGCGAGCCCAAACAAAGATTCCGTTTTAAAATGAAAATCCGGAATGTTTTTTTTTTTTTTTCTTTTTTTTATTTTTTGGGGTGTCTGTTAGCAAAGATTCCCCCTTTAGCCGTACTCTTTTTGCAATGAAATTTTGTGGGGGGCCCTTAAAAAATATCTGAACTTAGAATGCCCCTTTTTTGGGGGGCGCATTCAAAAAAAATTTTTTTTTTTAAAATCCCCCCCAATTTTTTAAAAAGATTTTTGTTTTAAAAAAATTTTTTCTTCCCATTTGAAACCCCCCATATGCTTTTTTTTTTTTCGATTGTGGAAAAATTGTTTTTTCAGAACCCTTTTTTTTAATAAATTAATATTTTTTGGGGTGGGAAAATTTTGGGGCGTAATCCAAAAAAATTTTTTTCCCATGGAAATCGCAATTTTTACGATTTTTTTTTTTTTAAAAAAATCTTCGACTTATTAGTAAAAACCCCGTTTTTTTTCGATTGTTAAAGATTCTTTCACAGAACCTTAATTTTTTTGAAATTTAAAATTTTTCGTGAGAAATTTGGGGCGTAATTTGAAAAATTAATTTTTTTTTGTAAATCACAAATTTTTTTTGCTTTTTTTTCCCCCGGGTTTTTAAAAAAAAAATAACGCCCCATTTCCAAAAACCGGGCCCCCTGAAAAAAAACGTTTGCGAAGCTTTTCCCATTTTTAAAAAATTTTTTTATATTTCATTAGGGGTGCGTGGGCGAAAGGCGAGGAAGGTTTTCCAGGGGGGCCCCCTGGACGATTTTGTTTCAGGGATTCCTGGATTTCCCGGACTTTCCCCCCCCCCGGGCCCCCCAGGAAATCTGGGGGCAGACGGGGCCCGCCTGGTAAAGAAGGGAAATTCCCCGCAACGCTCTCCAGTTTTGCGCAAAATAGCAGCCCCCCGGGAGAACCCTATCCAAGGGCCCCCTTTAAGGGCGCGTCCCGTTACCCGGATTCGAGGCCCCCCCCAATTTTTCCCCCCCGGGAAAAAAAAGGCGGAAAGGGTAGCCCCGGTTTCCGGGACCCCCCGGGCGGACGGCTGGGACCTCCCTGGGTTGCGGGGGGAAGACGGCAAAACCGGGGGGACGGAAGGCCAGGGTTCCCCGGGACCCGGGCGCCCTGGCTCGTGTTTTTCACGGTCGAGACGCCACGTAGGGGGGGCAAACCCAAAGGCGAGCATGTCCATGACGACTATCAAGGTCCTGCGGGATTTCCCGGAGTATCAGGACTAAAGGGACCGCGGAAGCCCCGCCTTCGGGAATACCGGGAAAAGGGCTAGGGGCCCAAAGGGGCCAAAAGGGATTACCGGGATCGATGGTTGCCTGGAGGCCGGTGAAAAAGGAGATATGGCCTTGTGTTTATAAAGAGCATATGTTCTTTTTGTTTTGGGTTGTCGGGAAACACTCCCGTAGGTGTAATTGTTATTTTTTAATACAATTCAAAATTAAAAAGTCCCCCCCAAACCGGGAATCGAGCAGGATCTCCCCATTCCGTTGCAGTACTGTTCCATCCATTCAGGGTTAAGCAAACTAAAATTCAGAGTTTAAATTTGTACCCCCTGATGGTCTAGGGGTTAGACCTGTCTAAATGCGGGAGATCAGTGTTCGATTTCGGTAGGGGGGATTTTTTTAATTTTGATTGTAGTAAAAAAACCCTTTTACTTTTAAGAGTAAACCGGGATTTTGGCCAGTAGGCCCAAGTTTGTGATAAGGGGAGTTTGAAAGGGCCTGGGGGGATTTCGCAAAGTCACTCAATATTCGAAAAAATACCCGTCCAATAGACGGCCGCAGTTGCAATGTACGTTGTGGCTGCACGAGTACTGCAGAAGCCCCGGGATCGGTGGGCGGTGATCCGGTTACGGTCCGCGAGGCGCGAAGCACTATTATTTCACATCGTTCGCAGTCTCGCTCCGTGGCGAGTTTTTTTATTAAAACAGAGGGTGCAGATTGGGGTGTTTGAGGAAATTTTATGATCAGGAAATTCCAAATTGGTTTTTAAATGAGTAGAATGAAAAAAGTGTAAAAATTTTACCGATGAAAAATGTGGAATCGAAACACCCCCCTAAGAAGTATATGTATTTTCGAAACGCTGATTTAAGACCAAAAGAATACTTGGGCATGTTTGTTACATATTTTAATTACTTATCATTAAAATTTTTATTATGCGTGGGTACGTGTAAGGCCTTTTATTGCGCTATAGTGTACATAAGTATACCATAATTTAAAGGGTGTGAAACATTTAAATCAGGTGATATTTAACTACTGTGCAAAGCCACCCCCTGATGAAACCATGCACTGACCATTGATGACGGGTATATAAAATGGGAATTTGAAAGGGCTTCTGAAAAAAGTGCTTTTTTTTATTATTCATTGACATTTGAATTTTCAATACGTTAAACTCGTCACATTTTTCTTCTATCAAGTCCGTATCCAAAAAAGTACAGTATGTAAGTGTAAACAATAGTACCTATCATGAGTTTTGCTTCCGATTTTTTCTGACTGCATTGAACGGAAAGATGAAAAAAGTCAACTATTCCCCGCCTTTTGATTATGACATTTTGTTTGTAGGTGGGGGCCCCTAATAAAAACAAAAATTTTTAATATTCGTACAAACTATTTCCATAATACCTAAAATTTAAATTCATTAAAAATAATTTTTTAAAAAAACCTTTTCCCCAAAATAGCTGTACCAATAAAACCCAATGTAATGCACGTAGCTACAACGACGGCAAGGCACGTTTTTAAATTTAAATAAAGGGAAAAAAAATTTGTAAAAGGAAAAGGGAACACCAATGAAAATGTTTTAAATTTAAAACGGTAATAAATTTTTTTCGAAGATTTTTTTATTTTTGCTTACTTGCGTTTTTTATATTATTATTTTCGGGACTTTGAAATAACCTTTCACATTTTTTTTCTTTTTTCAAGAAAATAAATAAATTTTAAAGCAACACCTTTTCTCGCAAAGTCAAATGTAACGAAGTACGCATTGATAAAAAAATAAACTTTGCTCCCTTCATGTTTTGTGTAAAATTTTATTATTATTTTGCCTTTATAATCACATGTTAACAAAAATTTTATAAATTTTGATCAGTATATAACCATTGTGTAAATTTGAAGTACAACTTCAATTCAGCTTTCGTTTTCATTCCCGGGTGTGACCTTTTTTCCCGTAATGACCCAATGAGTGATGAGAGCTCAAACCCATCATTTGGATTTAGAAAACATGTATTATTACTACAGGGAAAAATAAAAACGCTCTGGCATTATTCCTTCGGCCTTGTTGACGTACTAAAACACCTGGGAAGGTCGGTAGAAGGCGTAAAAGTTGTATATAAAATGTACTTATAAAGTGTTGAAGACTCTCGCCGGCATTGGCAATGTGTTATTGGCACTCGAGGCGGCACCCGGGGCAGGCGGAAAATGCATATTACACAAAACAGCCTTTCTTTGTGTCCGTTTGGAACAAATTTTCCAGACCACAAATATTTGAAATGTCTCCAGCATCTCTGAATATTTTTGTCGAACCCGCAGGCTTGTTTTGACGAAAAAAAAAAACCCTTTGGGGTAGTCATGCATAACGCGTGAGACTTGTTTTGGAAGGAAACGGTTGAATCCGTCACACATCCTAGCGAAATTTTCACCGGAATCTTGACCCCTTAGGCAAAACCGGGATAAAGCCTATTTAGTTTTAATTCTAGTGCATTGCGTACAATGTTTTCATCATATTCAATTAAAAAATTCGTAAAGCAAAAATATATAAATAGGCCGTGTCTCTATAATGCTAAGTTGGGGGGAATCCCCCAGAGTGAAAATCCTGAGATCTTAATATACCTTTGGGGAAAAAATTTTAAATTTTTTGTCCCCAAAACCCTTTTTAAAAAATTTTAAAAATTAAACGGGGGGGTTTTGTCAATAAAGGATCTACTAAACAGGTAAAAAAAAAAAAAATGTAGTAACCCAAAAAAAAAATTCCCAAAAAACCCCAATCCATTTTTTAAAATTCTATTCAAAAAAAATAAAAAACCTTGGTTATTAAAAAATTTAAACTTTTTGTTTATTTAAAAAAAAATCGCCTTATTCCATTAAAAAAGTAAATACGGCCTAATACAAAAATTTAACCCAAAAATAATTACCTTTAAAAAAAATTTTTAGATTTTTTAAAAAAAATATAACGTTAAAACAAATTTTTCGGTTTATTTTAAATAATTAAAGGCAACCCTTTAACCCACTTTTCTTCCGGGCTATTCTTTCCACGAGCTAGGCCCCCCTTTAAAATTTAACTTTTTATTTTTACTTAAGTACAAAATAAGGCCCGGGTTTTAAACCCGGGGTTTATTTTTAATTTTTTAAAGTATTTTAACAAATTCGCCCCTTAAAAGCCAAAAACAGAATAACCCGGGTTTAAAGGTGGTTTTATTTTTTTTTTTGGGGGAAAAAGTCCGAAAAAAGAAAATTTTAAAATTTTTGGTCTATCCTTTTAAAAAAGCCCCCCAAGTGGGGCCCCGGCCCTTAAAACCCTTATAAAAATTTCGTCAAAATTTAAACAAAAAAGAATTCCCCCTAAAAAACCAAGGAAAATTAAATAAAAACCTCACCAAAAAATTTTTTTCCCCAGAAAATCACAAATCCCAATTTAAAAAAAAAAAAAAAAAAAAAAAAAAAAAAAAAAAAAAAAAAAAAAAAAAACCCCCAAAAAAAAAAAAAAAAAAAAAAAAAAAAAAAAAAAAACCAAAAAAAAAAAAAAAAAAAAAAAAAAAAAAAAAAAAAAAAAGGGCCCCCAGGGTAATGAACCCGTTTCTTGGGGGGACCCCTTTTTTTAAATTTTTTTTAATTAAAAAAAATCCCCTCCCCGG
Source organism: Sweltsa coloradensis (assembly GCA_024449915.1). Taxonomy (NCBI): domain Eukaryota; kingdom Metazoa; phylum Arthropoda; class Insecta; order Plecoptera; family Chloroperlidae; genus Sweltsa; species Sweltsa coloradensis. Next base: position 27,737 of record JAMZAV010002117.1, read on the forward strand.
GTAAAAATATAATTTCATCTCCCAAAAAAAATTGCAATTTAAAAAAAAAAACGTTTCGTTTTATCTAATTTAAAACCCTTTTAAAAGGTGGGAAAAAAACCTTTAAAATAAAATGAATTAAATTAAAAAAAATGAAAAAATATTATTTAATTTTTTTTAAAAAAAAAACCCCCCCCCCCAAAAAAAATTTGGGGGGTTTTTTTTTTTTTTTTTGTTTTTTTGTTTTTTTTTCCTTTTTGTTTGTTTTTCTTTCCGGGAAAATATGCGACTATGAAAATTTTGAAGTTCATTTTCCTTAATTAAGGTCCTTTTTGGGGTTAAAACAAAAATATTTCTCAAAGTTCACCCCTTTTTTTTTTATTTTTTTTCATAGTCCTTTGGGAAATTTTAAAAAAAAAATTTTTATTCCAAAAAATTTTGGGTTTTTTTATTTCTTTTAAAAAAAAAGGGTTAAAAAGGGTTCCAAACAAAAATAAATTTTTAAAAAAAACTTTTTTGATTTTTCGTATTTTTTGGATTTGGGCCAATTCGACCCAAATTTCACCCAATTTAAAGGTTGGTTTTTTTTTTTTGGGGGGTGGTTTTTCCTTTTCCGAAAAAAAGCTTTTTAAAAAATTTTTTTCGGTTAAAAATTTTACAAAAAACAAAAAAAAAAATCGGGGGGAAAAAAAAAACACTTAAAATGATTGCAAATCCTTTGCCAAACCCCAACGGGGGGGACTTTACGTTTTTTCCTTTTTCATAGGAAGTGGTTTTGCTTTTAAAAATTTTTTTCCCCTTTTTGAGATGTTTATGTTCGTACCCAAACAAATGGACTTGTTGCCATAAACCCTCCTCCCACCCCCCCACCCCCACTTCCGCCTCAACTTCATATTTGGATGAGCGAAGCGAAGACTTCAATTTCACCGACCCCCAAAAAATTTAGCTCGGGTGTTTTTTTTTTTTGTTTTTTTTGTTTTTTTTTTCGTTTTTTCCGTCTGTTTGTTCGCTCTCTACCGGGCAAACGGTATATGCGATCTTGATGAAAATTTGACACGACCTTCGTTTTCTCTGAACTTAGACTTGCTACATTTTTGGGTACAATCGAAGAAATATTTCTCATGAATATCGTACTTTTACGATTTTTTTCGATTTTTAGTGCGATATTTTCGTGCCATTTGGGCCAATTCTGACCAAACGGGTGGGGCTTCAACGTTCATATTTCACATGGACATTAAGGTAATGGTGATGTATTGCTTTCTGAAAAGAAAAAGTTGAAAAAGTTAGCCAGAATCGAGAGAAATAAAGCTTTTAATATACGTTTTTTGACTTTTTGTGCGATATTTTCGTGCCCATTTGGGCCAATTCTGACCAAACGGGTGGGGCTACAACGTTCATATTATACATGGACATTAAGGTTATGGTTATGTAGTACCTTTTGAAAGAAAAAGTGGAAAAATTTAGCCAGAATCCATAGAAATAAAGCTTTTAATACAAGTTTTTTACGGTAAATAAAACCAATTGACAAGAAACAAAAGAAACTTGACAACATTCACCTACAATGCGTAGGCAGCAAAACAAAGCACTTGCAAAAGTAAAGATATCCCACGCAAACTAAAACCTTTAAAAAGCTCATCCATCAACGCGGCGGGACTTTAGCGTTTTCCTAGTAGTACATCACACGCTTTCAAAAGGCGATACACTAAAAATTATCTTACTTCAATTCACGTGCAGTAAACTTGAAAGACTCAGAGATGCATAATTGTAATAACGCGCCGTGGCTGGATGTATTAATAATTGTTTCATTCTGTTGTGTTGTGATATAATAAACAAAATTGTCACGACTGGGGATCGAACTCAAAACATACTGGTCCCTGTACATATAATAAATTGATATTTGGAATGTTCCGGTATCGAACAATTGTCTGTAAGAGTGCAATAAACATTGACGCCAAGCATAGCATTCTATAGCGCAGATCTATGCATAATGATTCAAATGGTGTCCTGCAGTAGTTCACGAGCAAAGTCATGCAGCCAATCAGAACAACTTTTCAACAAAATTACATGACCTGTCACTCAAAGTGGTGAAAAAGCTTCGTATCGCTAGGTTGCGCCACTTGCTGGAGTCAAAAAAGCCTAAATAGCGCCGAAACATGCTTTCGTACTTCCATTGTACAGCGGACACCCCTTGTTCAAAAATTCTCAGATTTTTAGGAATGCTAGTTGAAGGTGTATATTTACACGTGTGTTGCGTACTTTTTCCAAAAAGTGCTTGGTTACGCCTAAAAAAAATCGCGAAAAACAGGTAAATGTTAAAATATTCCCCAAAAGTTAACAAATTTTATTTAAAAAACAAGGACAATTTTGGAAAAAGTACTCAACACACGTTCATTGGACGTCTTTACTGAGTAGAATAAAAAAAAAATTATAAAGATATCTCAATTGTGTCGTTAGATACGATGGAAGTACGAAACCACTGCAACACACCGAAATAATACAGGGTCCCAGTAGAGCCTTAAGACAAATTATTCAATTTCCTGTTTTATATTTAATTCAATGCTGCTTATAACACCTCGCGTATATGAAAGGGAAATGTGACATTGGTACGCGTAATGGAAGTCTTCAAAGGGTATCGGTATGTGTTAACTACACAGTGGCGGCTCAAGCATAAAGTGCGGTACTCGATCTGCTCGAGTCGCCCCCCCCCACCCCCCTCCCCCGCCAATCCTGACTGAAAGATGTCAGAGTCATGCTAAAGAGTCCTCGGACATTCACTTCGCAACTATCCGAATTCAAAATACCAAGCTATACACCCGAAGAGGGGCATGCAAGTTTTGTGGGCAGGGTTCCCGTCAATATTTTAAAATATTTACATTTTATCGTTAGTGCGGAATGTTGATTGTAATTGTAAAAGAATGAAAATATATATATATATAAAATGTATGTTTATGTTTGGATTCGAATGCAATCAGTTGTATACATTACCAACAAATAAACACTTGGGGGATTTTAGAAAATTAATAAAAACAAAGCATCCACGAAATACATCCAAGCAGAAGCAAACACCCAATCCTAAACCAACCTTTATTCATTTAATTGTTTATTACAAAGCCAAAGGACAATAATGTATCTTCTGATTGTGATTTTTCATAATCTCCTATTAGAAGTTCGTGGTTTTTCGAGAAGAGGCTTTTAAATTGATTATTTTATTGGGGGAATTTGCATGATCGTATATTATTGCTTTACCAATAAGCCAACTTTCCTTTTTCATAATTTAAAATATTTTCTTCGTAAAATAGGGTTAAAAGTTCCAACATACTTTGGCAGGTTCAGTGGCACGTAACGTTAATCAACAATCACTGATGACTTAATTTAACTCGTTTTATCATGTGTGGGAAATATAAAACATTTCTGAATTTCTTATTATTGTATTAAATATTATAAAATACAAAACTTAAAAGTAAATGAAAATTAAAATAGTAATCTTTCTGTTAAGGCCGAGGCCTGAGGTAGAATAATAGTGGACTGTAAATTGTAGAAAATGAATCAAAACAAAACTTACCCAGAATGTAGTGTGGGCTTGAGAAAACGTGGCCAGTAAGTGGGCGGCGCAGTGGGCTAAAGTTTGGGGGTGCCCACCGCAGGAGATAGAAAAAGGATTAAAGAACTCGAGTTAGAAGAATAAGAAGAAGAATAAATGCCTGCGCAAGATGTTGACCCAGGACAGCACAGACGAGAACAACTCGAAGACAGGCGTAGAAGAGCGCAACGACGGAGAACAACAAGGCTTGTAGCACAGGAGCGTAACACTTTAAAACTTGAATTTGTGAATGAGACTGTTTACTGTTTGCACTGAGAAAACGGTAGAGACTGAATAGGTTTGAGGTGCTCTCTAAACAGGCGAGAGACGAACTGTGTCCTACGGAGGTAGGCAGCCAACGAACCACAGACTGACGCAAAGTCAGGGCAAGAACAGATAACGAAAACTGGTTAAGTAGGGGAAAGAGGGGAAACACAGGGTGAAACAACAAGACAGAAATGATGCACAGACAATGAAGCGGAAAATACAAAACTAGAACTAACTAATAAGAACACAATGGCGCTTACACTTTCTAATTTCGTTCTATTCCCTATATACACTAGAATATAGGAAAATGAAATAAAAATACAAATAAAAATATTGTTATTATTTTTTCTTGACGGTGGACGTTCTATCTAGGTGCCCGTACGGCGCCGCAGCCAAGCCGCGGCGCCCTACACACTCAAGGCACCTTATACAGCAAGCAAAGTTGGGATGTTTTCGAGGTGTCACCCACCCGTCATGAAACATGCTATGAACTTAATAAAAACTGTCATTATCGAGGGTATTTAGATACGTACATGACAGCACATTCAAAATTGTATTAAGTTACGATCATACATTGGCTAACTACATGCTACTTCTGGCTACTACTTACTAATTTGTCGGTTTCAAATTTCCCAGCGGTTCTAACCAAACGGGTGCGGGGCAACAACGTTCATAATTTACATGAACATAAAGGTAATGGTGATTAGTGACTTTTGAAAGAAAAGTTGAAAGAGATAGCTGGAAGGCATCCAAATAAAGGTTTTAATATAAGTCTTTAACAGGCATATAATCAACAAGTAACTAAAGAAACTTGACAATAACTAGGAAAACGCTTAAGTCCCGCCGCGTTGTTGGATGAGCGTAATATTGGTGCATTGAGCTGCCATGGTGTTATGCGGATTTTCTGTTCTGTGAAAAAATTATTACTAAGTCGAAGATTTTTTTTAAATTAAATTAAATAAAATTAAAAATTTACTTAATTTTTTTATTAATTGTAATTTTAAAAAAAGAAAAAAATCGTAAAATTGCGATTTTCATAAGAAATAATTATTCCCGATTGCGCTCAAATTTCACACGAATATATTAATTCATAAAATTAAGGTTCTGTGAAAAAATCATTACAATAGGATAAAGCATGTAGGTGTTATAAGTCGAAGAAATTTTTTAAAAATCAAAAAAAATCGTAAAATTGCGATTTTTATGAGAAAAAAAATTTCGATTGCGCTCAAAAACGTGGCAGTTCTAAGTTCAGAGATTTCGAAGGCCTCCATAAAATTTCATCACAATTGGAGTATCGGTTTAGCCGGAATCGTGTTAACAAACACACAATAATACAAACAGAAAAAAAGAAAAAAAAGAAAGAAAAACATTCCGGATTTTTTTCTCCAGTGTAGTGAAATGGAATCTTCGCTTCGCTCGCTACGCTCGCTACGCTCATCCAATCACCTACATTAAGTACAAAAATAAGTTATTTTGGGGCACTAGATATTTAACATACTATTGTCAATTAGTATTATACCATCTCAATTATTACTATATTATTAAAATTATTCTTATTCTATTTTAACAAAAATAATTTTGCAGTAGAAATTGAAAAAGTAATGAGATCCCACGCATACAAAAACTTATAAAAATACAGCTAAACCTTTCATACTCAAAAGTTATGAGACCTAAAAAAAGAGCCAAGCTCATCTACCCTTCCACATTTGCGCATTCTTATTTCATAAACGTACATCCTTGAAAAGTATGGAAAAATAGAATTTGGATAAACTATCACGTTTAAATTAATAGTTGCAAATTTGGATGAACTATTACGTTTAAATTAATAGTTGCAAATTCTATTTTGCCAAGCTCTTCAAGTATGTTGTTACGGGGCACTGTACAATCATGAATTAAGAATGCGCAAATGTGGATGAATAGATAAGATTGGCCCCTTTTTTAGGTATCATTACTTTTGAGTATTAAAGGTTTGGCTGTATTTTTACAAGTTTTTGTAGGCGTGGTATAAATTATCAGCAAGATAAAACATGCATTTTTTATTAGCTTGACATTATTTAAAACGCATTTAAATGTACTAAAAATGTAATAGCATAGGAGCATAGATCTATCTTTCTTCTACAGTTCAGAGTTTTCTTAACACTCCTGATTCGTTTGGCAATCAGACCTTTTCATGCAAATGTTGTTTTTGGGAAGTGCCCCCTTAAATCACAGCAATTTTTTACCTGAATAGGCCTACCCCGTGTCATTCTAAGCTCACACTACCAAAACGGGATTGTCTTACGTGTACTAACTACAACCTCGTGACGACTTGTCCCGTTTGTTTTGTTATTTAAATACACATTCAACGTTTTTTTTTATGCATATGAAGATTGTGACGTGGGGATTGATAAGAACAAAACAGCACATCATAATGTGTCAGTAATGCCTACTTTTGTAAGATAAATATGAGGATTTGACCTGTCTAACCCAATGCCAGTGGTAACTCACTTCTAGAATCGCAGTTAACTAAACATCAAAGTCAGTGTGCTCAAAAAGCTGTTTTAGAAGAAGGACAAAATTGGCTTCATTCGATGCGTTTTCGTTTCTTGTTCAGGACGTTTTTCATTAATATTATAAAAATCCAAAATTATTTAATAAATATTGATTCCTTTCAGTGAAATCTAGAGTTTATCCATCCATTCAATTATTTTTTATTTTTTATTATATTGTACTACTTATTATTATGTTTCCGTACTCGTAAACCTAAGGTGACATATGGAAAACAGTTTTATCAGAGGAACATTATTTCAATGAGTCTACAATGTCATATTTTAATCTTTTTAAAATCAAAAAAGTTGTATTTAAAATAGAGACGGAACTAAGCTCAATATGTCAGAGTGATGGAGCACTTTTTGATTAAAACACCAAACATGGCACATTTGAGTGTGATGTACTAAAAATCATTTCCGGGGGCGAAGGCACGCGCTACATGCACAAGTTAAAGTTATTTAAACATTATACATTCGATGGACCAGTCTTTTATAAATGCTTCCTTGTGGGTTAAATAATTAATGATGCAACATAAAAAGAGATTAAATGTTTTGCGGAATTCAAAGCAATTTATGCAGAAAATATAAAACAAGAGAAAGTAGAGATAAGTTTAAGGTTTAAGGGTGCGTTAAGGTGCGTGGACAGATCCAGACCTAGATAGTGGGAAGAAATGGAGGGACGCGGGGCAACCAAGTCATCAATCTTTCAATGAAGCAAATAAATTTGTGTAAGTAATGTAGAAAAGTCCCCAGCATGCAACAGTTATTAATGTAATTCACTTACAAAGATGATTCGTTGTTCTTAGGAATGCAATGGGCCGCCGTTAGCACGTATCTGTCATTGATCAACGTCCCTCCACATGTAAAGCGATCGCCTCTCCCTGAGGAAAACAAGGAATAACACGTTATTAAATACATCAAAACTGTGGCGTATCCAAGGGGGGGGGGGGGACTCCCCCCACCCCCTTTTGCCAAAGAAAAGTGTGAAAGTGCACTTAAACGTTTCAATGGAGAATAGAGAAAAACTGTTTTATCGTAATAATAAAGGCAAATTACCATGTGAACAATAGAGGATTTAAGTAGATACAAATTTAATTATTGTGATTTTCACCAAACTGACTTTGAAAGAGAAACTTTTAGATTAAAAACAAGATTTTATTAGATAAAAAGTTGGTGATTCTTAAAATTTAAAAATGCACAGATTTTCTTAAAAATGACATTGAAAGAGATTTTTTCAGGGGGCAAGCCCCCCGGACCCCCCACTTGCCTTCGGTGCATTTATGAAATAATTGCTTGAACGAATTCCTGGATACGCCACTGCATCAGAAATAACCATACAAATTAATGCTCAATAACGTTTAGTTTTTTCATGCAAGTTTAATGTATTCTAGTTTTGTAACACATTTGTGAAAACAGTTGCTTACACGATCTTATCTTGAGCCGTGCCATCCATGGAAACTCGTATATTGGAGTCTCCTCTCCATTAATGATTCTTGTTCCAAGGGGTGAAGCCTGGCCACACGACCTGTTGATAAGTCTGATGTTGCGGTGCCGGCTAACATCTTGAGGCGCCGGGCTGCCGGGTTGTGAGGTGACTTTGTGGGCGTTGCAGCACACTAGAGGGTGGTTGCTCTGAGGACAAGGGTAGGAAGCCAAGGGGTATAAGTGACATTGTCAACAATCGAATTAAGTGCGTCAGTTTGTAACAAATATGGATATAGTGTTAGTGGTAAAGGGGTATAAGCAAATTGAGTTTTTATATTCTTAACTCAATGGTATAAGTAAGTGTATTCCTCGCAAGCACTACAGTCTAACGGGTGAAGATTTAAACCCGTTAAAACTTCAGTCACTTCGAACGCTATCAGGGGCTTAAGTGCGATTCAGGAGGCAATGTTTTTATAGCACCGAGGGGCGTAGGAACAATTTTTCTAGTGAAAATTTAAAAAATAAAAAAAGCTTTAAAAACACATAAAATAAAGACAAAATCGAATTGTGTAACTACATTTATTTTTTGATAATTATCAGTACAGTAACTTTAAATTAGGGGCCCCCGGACAAAATATATGTATGGCCTCAGTGGTGTGAATTTAAAATTATTAATTGATGTACATGCACGAGCTTTCGTGGGTAAAGTGTTGATGATTTTGTACAATGGGGAGGGTGGGGGGGGGGGGGGGGGGGGCTGGGCGGGCCAATGTTAGTTAAGGGCACAGAGCCCCGAAACATTTTTCGGTTTCTAGAGTGTGATTGGAGTATTGTAATGAGTTTTAGGCATTTTTTTATGTCATTTGTTAGTGGCAACTGGTAACGATTGTTCTGATTGCAAAATTATATTGTCATTTGAAAAACTTTGCGCGCCTGCGGCCGGAATGATGACAACATTAGTTAGCGAGCAACACTCATAACTAAGTGATTTTATGGCTTTGCGCCCCCCCCCCCTCTCCTGCGCCGCTGCTTAAACCCCATGCCTTCTCACCCCGTCCGAGTGAGTTTTTTGCTAATGATATTGACATTGTGTTATCTGACCTGTTTCCTTGCGAAATAAAGCTTGCACATGCCTAATCAAACATATTAATTGATTAATATACATTGTGAGATCCTTAAGGGGCTAAACTCAAAAAATATATTTCATTCTGGCTAACTAGTATTCTAGTAATAATGTTAGCAATTAACAGAAAAATTATTAGGGCCCATCAGCAAAAATCTCCCATAAGAAATAACATGGGGACGGTCTTAATGCCCCGTGAACTTTGAGGATTTTGATTAAAAAAATATGGACCATCGTTGACGTACTCTATCACTCAAAATTTAAAAAGAGCGGAAAAAACACTCAAATCGAGTGAAATTTCGCTCCTTTTTTAGCTTGTATTTGCACCACTCTTTCTGAGTGACCACCACTCCTAGAATTGAGTGAAATAATTCCACTCAATTATAGAGCGAAATTTTCACTCTGAAATAAGGGTGATAATCGCTAATAAAAGATCGAAATTCACTCAAATAATAGCGATATTTTGGCTTCAAAGATACTCTCTATTTAGGCTATTAATAGCTCAAACAGAAGCGAAAATCACTCAAAATTGAGACAAACTAACTTCCATAAAAAAATATCGCAATTCAATCAAAAAGTAGCGTTGGGAGGGAAAGGGAGATAAATCGCTCAAGTAGCTTTAAATTCAGTATTCGTATTGCATATAGGTACACATTATATATTATGTTATTTTCAACTCATGTTAATAGGTCAATATCTTAAAACTACAAAATAGTATTATAGCAGCTGTATGCAAACATCACATTGATATGTAGATGGACGACTGCGTTCTCTCTCTTCACTGTGGACGCCCATGAAAAGGCATGCATATAATAATTTCCATTAAGTTTTATCTAGGCCTACACATAATATATTATGTTGTTTTCAACTTAAACAATGAAAACACAATGAACTATTCGTGCATATAGAAGTACAACAGATGTCGACATTTAGGCCCTACCTTTTACTTTCGGCGTTTTCCGCAGAAATGCCCTTCCTATTAGAACGTTGCACACTTCATCACTACACCAGTCATAAACTATTTTTCCTTGAAAACTTACACTGGCAAATGGCAATGCGCACACGGTCACGAACTAACAGACACTGACGAGTTAGTTGGTTTCGACGATGCTGGACGTGGACAGAGGACCGTTGATACATATTGGAATGTCCTACCTCGTTCTTTGTCATGAGTACATGACAAGCAATTATTACCAGTGACATGTTTGAAACGTCGCCGGTTAAAATATCTGCTATTCATCCCCTAGACTTGGCACCGATCAGGACAATATAGTAGACATACAATAACAAGAAGCCCCATTCATCGCTTAGATAAATCTCAACACTAATCCCTTGAACAAGCTTTATGCATCGCTCACTATTGACTAAACATCGCTAACTAAAGAGCGGTGTCACATGGTCACTCAGCACATTTGAGCTAAATAATGATCACCCAATACATCGAGTGACAATTCTAGTTAAAATTGAGTGACGAAACACTCAAAACGAGTGAAGTGACCATCCGCTCCGGCGTATTGAGTGAAACAAACCACTCAAATAATTTAGCGTGATACAGCCTTTTCTGTAAATTATCTATATATTGTTTTGTAATTTGGGCAAGTGGTTTGGTCAAAATATGCTGATTACCAAGAAGGGGTGTAATTTTGAAATGTACCTTTATTTTTGTGTGTTTGAGAGTATATTTGTGCACAGTTTCATGACACGGTGTTTTAAAGGGGCATTTTAGATTGGTACGATGCTCTAGTTAGTATATATGTGGAACAAAAAAGAAGCAGGTTAAAGCCGATTTAAGAAATTTACCAAAACACCAATTTTCGCAAATTTCTGGATCAAAATTTTTAATTCGTGTTAAATCACAGTTACATGATATAATTTATTAAACTGTCATTTAAGTGTAGGGTGAGTCCTGTGATAAGTGACTATGCATCCAATTGCAGAAGGTCCAGGGTTCGAATCGCGCTTTAGTCAAAATGATCATAGCTTCTGATATGGACTAAGGTTTATCAATTGTTGGCTTAGGAATGTGTTAACGGTGACTTCAGAGCAGTCCAATAGCAACGAGGCACATAATAAAATCTTCAGTTCTTCCGAATCAGCCTTTGGTGGTTCTGGCGCTGCCTGCGAGTGGGATCGTGCACAGATTCAGATTGTTTGGTAGATGTTCCTTATTAATACCGATGTCTTTTTTAAATGTATTCACACTCATAAATAATTGACTTTAAAAATGCTAAAAAAAATAAAATTAAAAAATCTGAATAATATGATCTCTTATTGGCATGCATTTGTTGTTGATATTGTAATTTATCAAGAATAATAATAATACAGAATATTTTGGTGACCCTGGGGGAGTGGGTGGCTAATTTTTTTTTAAATAAGTAAACAAAATAAAAAATAAATGTCAAAATGCTTGATGTCATTGATTCTAAATTAAACATTATTTAATAGTATGAACTATAAATTATACTATTTATGAACCGGAATATGCTAATCGCACATCAAATAATAAACAATCAAATACAGGAACTATTATATACCGTCAACAAATGGTCTTTGTTGGCTTGTCGATGGTGTCGGCGCCGTCAGAATTGGCTGGGTCTGCTAATAATAAAATACGTATTACACACTTTTAAACGGTTGCCAGTGGATATGAGCACGGTTTTAACCCTTTCTATTACATGTGCTATTTGATGTGAAATGCGGATGCTATACTGTTGTGATCTTGCATTTTAAAGCAGTGCTCTTCCTGTAATGCCATTCTATTGCTTATAACTATTGAGCATATTTATATGTTAGTTACTAATGGTAGAATATCCGAAAAAATGAAAACTCTTTAAAAAAAGTCTATGGAAAGTGTGTAAAACTTTATTATATTTACTATTAAGGGATATCATACACAATTCTGTGTTTAAACGGCTATGCTCGTTGTGATATTCCATAATGATTGTACACATTATCATTAAAATAATAATATTATTATTAATAATAATAACAATAATAATAATAATAATAATAAAATAATAATAATAATAATAATAATAATAAAAATAATAATAATAATAAATAATAATAATAATAATAATAATAATAATAATAAAATAATAATAATAATAATAATAATTTCAATTTCAATTTCAATTTCAATTTATTTGATTAAAACACACACAATACATTTAACAATATCAAACAAGCAGTTGCCTTTCATGAGCAGACTGCTCGTGTAAAGGGAAACTGCTTCACATATTAATTTTAATTGTGGCCAGCCGCCAACGGTAAATTTTAATGAACTATACATCCTTAAAACCTTAACAAAAATAAAAACCAATTAACTAAATAAATAAAATTAAAAATACAATGAAAATTAAAAATTCATGATAATAGTTTTAAATGTAACCAATTCAATAATACATTTCAGTACAACAACGAACAAGTAGGCCTACATAGATAATCTTAATAAAAAGGGTAAAAGCAATTTTAAAATGGAAAATAACTCACCTCTCTTTTACTGCATTTTCTGCAAGTTTTTTAAAATGAACATTTTTCATACAGGGTTTTTAAACTCTGGAATCTTGCATAAAATGAATTGAACAGATATGGGCCTTTATATGATAACTGGTTACGTGTATTTGTTAATCTAAAGTCAGGTACGGTTAAACGTAGCACTGATGAATTTCTAGTATTGACAGCACTATTCACAAGTCATGGTTACAAGATTATTAAAAACATATAAAACAGTTCTATAAAAATACAGTTGTGGCAAGGGAAGAATGTCGTGCTCTATAAAAACAAAGTCAGTTGACTGAAGCCGCTGAAGATTAAAATTATGGTTCTCATGATATAGTTTTGAGCAGTGATCAGTGATTTTTAGTTTATAATCAAATGTTCCCCCCCAATGAATGATACCAAATTGCAAATTCGATTGAAAAATAGCAAAATAAAATTTGCCTTAGAACATTTAATGGCATAATTTTTTTAAGATAGTAGATGATATAACTGAGGATCGAAGTTTTGTTGTTAACATATTTATATGCATGCTCCAACTCAATGATGAATCCATTTACAACCCCCAAATATTTTATATACTCGCAGCTTTCAATAACTGCATTCACAATTAGTTTTTCAATGCAGTTTGATTCATGGTAAACAATGTTTTTTTTGAGGAATAGTAGTCTTCTCTTTAAAACGAAATAAAAATGATTTGGTTTTTGAACTATTAAAACAAGACCGTTATTTTTAAAATACTTAGATAAAATGTGTAGATCATGATTGACAAGCATTTGCAAAATTACATACGTGACGGCTGAAAGCACTAAGCTGCATCATCTGCAAAAAGAGTAACTGAAGCATTACAAAAGGGAATATTGCGAGATCGTTTATAAAATTTGGAAAATATTGGGCCCAACACAGACCCTTGAGGAACCCCTCGTACTACAGTCAATTTCATGCTGTGTTGTTCCATTTATGACAAGATTTGCACTCTTCTATTTAAATATGATTCGAACCATTGACCAATTTTTCCTCTTAGACCACATCTGTTGAGCTTATTTACCAATAAGTTATGAGAGATCATATCAAACGCCTTCTGAGGTCCAAAACAGTGCCATGGTTTGTGATTCTTTTTTCCATTGCTTTGGTTATATGACTTGTGTGATTTCTCTATTGCCATGTCACATTCTTCTTTGGCAAAAAACCAAACTGAATCTCAGAAAAAAATTGATTTGACTGTAGAAAGTTTAAAACCTGATTTTTTTCACAAACCTCTAAAATTTTCGATATTGAAGGCAACAATGAGATGGGTCGATAATTGTTAACCATGATTTTATCACCACTTTTTAAAGATAGGGATTTTAAGAGCCGTTTTTAAAATATCAGGCCCCATAACCATCATTAAGAGAAAGATTGAATAAATGTTTAAAAACAGGTACAAAAATATCAAAGTTATCTTTTATCATACAAATATTTAATCTATCAATGCCTGCGCTTGATTTTCTTTTCATGTTTCTAATAACTTCAACAAGATCAGCTTCAGTTATATCAGAGACGTGCAAGGTTTGGTTAACCCACTGCATACCATGATCGTTACTAATTGTACGTCGTTGTTAGCATTGGTCGCCGCTGTATTCGCAACATTTATAAAATATTCATTAAAGTAATTAGCAGCTCTAACGGGATCTTTATCAGTGCTAATAGTTTCACCGTCTATTAGAATTTCGGATATTCCCTCGCGCCCTCTCCCTTTAAAACCTTGTTTTACTACGTGCCAATAGTTTTTACCTTTATCACTGCCTTCTCTATTTCTTCCGGTAAAAATTTATTTTATCCCGCTTTATTTTTTCCTGACGAGTTTACTGAAAACTTTATAATGATGTTTTAAAATTTCATCTTCTTGGTGTCGCTTTTAAAGACTTATAGATAATAATAATAAAAATAATAATAATAATAATAATAATAATAATAATAATAATAATAATAATAATAATAATAATAATAAAATAATAATATAAAAAATAAAAAATAAAAATAAAGGTAAATACAATCCCATACGTGATATCGGCTAAGGGCATCATACCGAGAAAGCTACATGAAAGCATTAAACAACTAGATCTTCCACACAATGTTTACATTGAGACCCCAAAAGGCAGAAATACTCAACCGTGTAGAATAGTTCGTAAATTTTTTAAACTAAGAATGATACTTCGAGATTCCGAGACAGCTTCCATCCTGACATGGTTTTCGTGGTTTTCCATAGTCCGAAGAGCAAATGCTAGGATGGCGACGAGAAATCGGCCACGACCGTACACAGCAGAAAGAAAACATCATCTACAACTTTATTATAAATGCCCTTATTTTAGTTAGAGTTAAGACAAGAAAAAATGTATGTAATAGGTACACATGGAATTTACTTTTTTTAGCTCCGGTTTTGACCGAGTTTGTATGAAATACATCCAATAAAATAATAATAATAATAATAATAATAATAATAATAATAATAAATATAATAATAACAATAATAATAATTTTAATAATAATAAAAATAATAAATAAAAATAATAATAATTTTTTTTTTTTTTTTTTTTTTTTTTTATTGTAGATACATTTCCTTCCATAACCTTACATATTTCATACATTCGACCTTCCCACAAACTGCGCATGCAGCTTATCTGTGGAACTATGTTTATTAAAGATAAGGATTTATTCACTTCTGAACACTTACCTAATATAATTGAAATTTTGATTTATGAAATTACCGACTGTGAGTCTAAACAATAAAATGTGATAATTATATAAAGTTTGACATTATGAATAAATTTATGAATGAACAGAATAAAAGAAAATTGAAAAATATCTGAAAAACATAAAATATAAAAATCACATAACCACAATTTCCTCACATCAACTATAATTTTGTTTTGAAGGCAAATATTTTTCTTTAATTAATTTTTATATCTCTAAATGAATCTAATTCTTTAATTTTTCTGGAAGAATCTTATTAATATAAAGGTACAAGAGTAGCTTAACGATCTCTTCCCCCTATTTATTGTTAAAGGGTGGGGAACTGGTAAAATTCCTGCACTTTTGGCTCGAGTTGAAAAGGGTTGTGGTCAATAAGAATTTTATATTTTTTGTCAAAGTAATGCTTTTAATAACAGCTTATAAACAAAGATTTCCCTAACTGGCAAAAAAATCAAATAGTAAATACAAATCCGAGAAAACATCTCCCATCAACGATTTCTCTTTTCATTCATCATTTTTTTAATTTTATTTTGTAATGATATTAAATTTTTAAGTTGCGAGTAAAACGCATACCCCAAGCCGATATACCGTACGATAAAACTGACTCAGCTAGAGCAATATATACCATTTTACGGTATTTAAATGATAAAATATCTTTTACGGCGTAAAGCTGATAAGCACATAATAATAATAATAATGTAAATGTAAAAAATAAAATTATAATTATAATAATAAATGCCCTTTTACTTGACGGAATTGTTTAAAGGCACCTTTGCACTGAAATGCGTAGTTTTTACGAGCTGCGTGTGTTAAATTGTGTAAAATACTGTGAAATTTTTATTGTAGGTAAAAAAAAAAAGCTAAAAAAAACAAATCCCATTCGACATATCATTCACATCCGATTCATTCAAAATCCCCTCAAAAAAAAACAAAATTCCTAATTCTTTAGAAAATATTAACAGTTTTCAGGTGATGCAGATAACTTTAACTAGAAGTTTTTATGTGCAAAAACAACAAATTTAAAAAATTACACTTTATCAATAAAAAATTTTTATTTTGGGGCATAAGCCAAATTTATAAATAAAAACATGCCTTGGCGTTCGGCCAAGTGTTGTTCCCTGTTATACCACATGGGTGAGAGCGAGTGTAAAGTCCCTAAAGCTCTTGACCATGTGGATGTGTGTCGACGGCCAGAGAGGGTTTGCCTTGAACACTCGTCAAAAAAAACAGAAGTTTTCAGGTAATACCGAAGTTTCCACATTTTCCCATTACAGTGGCGTATTTTTAAGTCTTTTTTTACTTTTTATACAAATTTTAAACTGTTTAAATTTTTGTACTTGCAACCATGTTACCACATATTTTCAGGGGTAATAAAATATCAAATAATATCAATTCCCGTATTTATAAAGAGTGGTTTTGCAACCCCGCAATGATTTACAGTCACCGAAGGATAAGTGGGGGGTTCGGGCGGTTACACCCCTAAAAAAAAACCTTTGAGGTCATTTTGATAAAACAATGCGTTTTAAAGCATTACAATAACCACTTTTTTATCAACAAAAAACCTTTTTTAATAAATATGATTCTAAAAAACTAAATAAAGTTCCCCAAACACAATTTGAGCGCAGAATGCTAATACAATCTTATTCTTAATTTTCTCAAATTTCTTTTGTATAAAAACCCCTAAACAAAATAAAATCACGTTAATAAGATGTAGGGCCAAATGATATTTCACAAAAATCGGTCGTAACGGCCGCAGTCAAGTTGCGGTGTCGACGCGTCGGTTTACGCGTGTTGCTATATGATGGAGAGAAATAGTAGCGTAGGTTGTGTGGTGGCCAGACGATATCGATTCCGCGGCCGTAAGGTTTATTATAAGACAAGATCTCAAAAATATGTGAATCTAAAATATATCCGTTTTTTTTCAGATGGTAGTTTAGCCGTTAGTATTGAGTGAGACAAAACAGATTCTCCATTGAAACTTTAAAAGTGCACCCTTACATTTGTTTTGCAAAGGGGGGGAAAGGAGGAGGGGCATTGTCCCCCCCTATCCACAACTTGTAAAAGCCACTACACCCATACATAAGGTGCAACTTAATTTAACAGTAATGGTCCATCTTGATTTTTTAGAATCAATGTCCATAACAATAACAACCTTGGTAGTAAGATGTAAGCCATTATAAAATTTGTTGTCAAATTCAACTCCGAATTTCCTATCTCAAATTGCAACAAAAGAACATGCCTAAATCAGAAATAATTTCAATATAACGTATTTATTTTAATCAAGGCTGTTATTGGACGTCCTTTAACAATTTTAAAACCGACATTCGGTTATTCCGTTATATTCTAAACGTCAAATAGGTATGTATTTTTATCCTAGGCCTGTTCAATGCGCAATCATGATAGGTCCACTTCCTTAGTTAAACTTTGTCGCAATTTTGGGGTTTGCATACTTTAAGACCAAGTTAAGATTAATTAACTAAGTTAGAGTCAATGTTGTGAACGAAAGCACTACTTTCCATAAATAAATTCGTATTTAGAGTCTACCCACTCAGTCATATATTTGATTTTAAGTGGGGACAGTAATTCAAGGTGACCAAGCCAAAACCCCGTAGGCCCCGACGCAATCGACGAGTGAGCAATAACCAACCAAAGATCGATATATTTTTTTAATTGGACATCTAGCAATTAGTGGTATAGACAGTGCGAACACCCGCGGATAAACGCCCGAATTAACAAGCCAATTCAGATTAATATTGAATTCATGTGCCTCGTTGCTAGGACGGCTTCAAAGTCACCGTTTACGAATTTCTAAGACAAGAACTCAATCAGATCAAATCAAAATTAACGGGAATCGAACCCTGGACCTTCTGCATTGAAAGCAGAGACGCTGACCACAAGACCAACGAGTTATAATCATACTTTACGTTTTGTTTAAAAAAAAAATTGACTAAGGAAGTTGTGAATCATCATCAACTACTAAGGAATTGATGATGTTTATTTCGAAATACGTATAAGACGTAATTTATATTTGCAACGCATTTTTTCAACCCCTGGCAACGTCACGATTTAGGTTAGAAAATCAATTGTTTCTTTTGCAATTGCTTCTGAAACCTTAAGTTAAGTGTTTAATATCCACAAACGCGTTTTTTTGTGAAAAAAATAACTAACAATATTTAACAATGGTGTGGTAAAGGCAAATAACGTCAATTATACTAAAGTCACTAATATTATTAATCTTTTTCCGACTGAATAATGATAATTTTTTGAAGCAATATATTCACATTTCGGAAGCCATATATTTACTAAGGAAAACGCCAAAGTCGTTGATTGACGAGTGAGCCAGCCATGTATTGAGTACCCAGTAAATGTAACATTCAATTCCTCCCTCTTCCTATAAGACCTCCTTACCCTATCTAAAGGCTAGAGTTTGGCTCATTACGAATTTACAGTTGACGTGCCCTTATACCAACTAAACTCAAAACCATATCGTTTATACCCTTATATCTCAATAAACTTAATGTAATGTTCCCGGGTACTTAACAAATGACTCGTTTCCTGTCTAGCAACGAATGTGCGTTTTCAAATTATTTGGAAAGGCCCTTTATACCCAAAAATTGGAAGACCTTGGTTCAAACTCCGATGGGGATAGATTTTTTAATTTCTGGATTGATTAAAAAAAACTTAACGTTTTTTGAAATGAAATAAAATACTATGGAAAACATTGCCAGGAAAAAAACGAGTAAGATTGAAAGGTTTTCTCAACTCCCAGCGGATTTTTGGGGAATTTTTCCCCACCCGTCCGTGGTGGCACATACGATTGGAGCCTCTCCGAAGCATATGGCTTACGAGACGTTGGTTCAAATCCCAAAATACTTTTTTTAGATAAAGATTTCATCGCGATTTATCACCCTAACTTCTCGAATACCTTAGGCTTAACAAAGCAACATAAATCATAATCCCCGGGAATCCACAGTGGAACTTGCGCAGGGGGTTGTTTGTGTCAGAGTGAGGAGCCTCCTGCTGGAACGCTTGTCAGGGGGGGGACAGTTCGTATGGGGGAACGGGGTGCCGCCTTTTTTCAAACCCACCGCTGGTTGGTTGGGCCCACCCTAAACAGCAAAAAACACACAAATCCGGAATATATTGATTCATTAGATACGACAAAGTGCATTTAAAAAAAAATATTTTTAAATGTTGATATTTGGGTAAGATCAACGTTCGTACTTGGCTTATCATCTTTTGCAAAATCTTTAACAATTTTTAAAATTTAAAGTGAAAAAATATTTAGTTTTATAACTCCCAAAATGCAAATAAAGTATTTATTTGTATTTTTTTTATATTCATAAATTTTCAGGGTGGTTTTAAAAAACGCGATGTGGGGGTGTTGGGGTCAAACTTTCACAACTTAATGTTACCAACTGATCGGAATAAAACTAACCGGGCGAGAAAAAATTAATGAATGGTTATATTAGCACGCGCACGGGAAAACCCAACATTGGGGAAAGAGCTTACCTTTTTAATTCCTCGCTTGTTGTTGCCCTATTTAATTATGGAGGTGCCGGGAAAAGATTTGAATTTTTTGTTAGTTTCCGTTGTCCCCCGTTAAAATGGTGGGGGGTGCCGGGCACATAAATTTTTCAAATTTTATGGGAGACTACCCCCGCCCCCTTTAAACCCCCCCGGGTTCAATTTAAAAAATCGCATAACCTTTTTTGAGAAACAAAACAAAAATGCATGCCAATCGGAGGGTGGTATAGGGTTTTTTACGTGAAACGTGAAACACGCAAAGAGGGTCGGACAGAATAGAAAGCTTCGCTCCCTAATTTAGTATTACTTCAGAAGCAAACTTTAGACAGTGAGCAAAGAAGTAGTAATGAAGAGCACATCGAACGGACACACAACACAAATTACCCACTATTTTTTTTTCCAAATTTTTTACTTAGTATGCTATAACAATTTGGGTTTCAAGAAGCAAAATGCAATGGCATGTAGCGAGGACAAACCCCCCCCCCCTCCCCCCAATTTAGTATTACTTAAAACAAAATTTAGATATGAGCAAGAATAGTAAAGAAAGACACGAACGGAACACAACCAAATTATCCACTATTTTTTTTTTTCCAAAATTTTTTTTAACTTAGTATCTAAACGTTTTTGGGCTTCAAGAAGAAAAAGTGCAATGGATGTAGCGAGATTCTACGAACCCCCCCCCCCCCCCCCCCAGGGTTTGTAATTTTAAAAACACATTTTAGATATTGGCACAATAGTAAAGAAGAGCACATGAACGGCACACAAAACAAATTACCACTTTTTTTATTTCCGAAATTTTTTTTAGTATGCAAAACAGTTTTTACCCTCAAAAAACAAAAGTGCAATGGCATGTAGCGAGATTTTACGACCCCCCCACCCCCCCCCCCCCAGTTAAGTTTTATTTTA
Source organism: Sweltsa coloradensis (assembly GCA_024449915.1). NCBI lineage: Eukaryota > Metazoa > Arthropoda > Insecta > Plecoptera > Chloroperlidae > Sweltsa > Sweltsa coloradensis. The sequence goes on from JAMZAV010002117.1 coordinate 48,303, forward strand.
AAAACACTTAGATAGTGAGCACAGAAGTAGTAAAAAAAAGGCACATCGACGGACACACAACACAAATACCCCAAATTTTTTTTTCCCCCCCAAATTTTTTACTTAGTATGCTAAAACCCCTATTATCTTGTGCTATAACGTATTTGGGGCCTCAAGAAGCAAAAGTGCAACGACATGTAGCGAGATTTACGCCCCCCCCCCCCCCCCCCCCCCCCCCCCCCCCCCCCCCCCCCAATAAAATACACACTACCAACACACTCTTCCATAAGATGTTTGGAAAACCATGGCAAACTCCTTCCCATGTGGAAAAAACGACAACCCTACATTTTCGAGATTTTAAAAGTTTAAAACACTAAACAAAGTTTTTTAATCTGTCAAAACCCCGAATTCCGGCGCGTAAAAACTGATTATTGTACAGCAAGTAAGCCAGTGAGAGTGGGGCACACTCTCATAAACTTTTCCTGGCCTTGAATTTGAAAAAAGCGAAAGTCAACTATCTGCGTGAAAACCCCAAAAAAATTACACTGGATTTACGGGAAGTACAGGTAGTTAGCAAGCGCGTTACTTACACGCTATGACCAAGGGTGCAGACGGCGTACGCCGAGGAACTTATGGCGGGAGAGCCTAGTAGGATTCCCTGCATCGCTCAAAGCTGTCAAACCACGAGTCTTTCTATGTTTGTACGATTCTTAGCTGTGTATGAACTCGACCGTTGAAACAACTTCTCTTTTTGATATGCCACCTTTTCGTCCCCTCAGACTTAACAGCGCTCTTTTGGGCATTGAATAACAGAGATACACGGTTATTCCGCCGACAGTGGAGCTCAAGGTTTTAGCGCGAGACTCTGTTCGGAGTTCCCGAGTTGAATCCCCCTATCGGTAATCCCTTTAAAATTTTATATCGGGTTTCTTTGGGCGTTAATAACCTTTTCTAGAGTACGGCCCTAAAATACGTCCGCGCACTTTGCTAACATTTTTTTTTTATTTTGAAATTTTGAAATTTTTTCCCCCCAATTTTTTTTTTACTTTTTTTTTTTTTTTTTTTTCTTTAAATCGAACTCTCCACAATGAAATCATCTTCAAAAAAAATGTACTTCCCAGTTTTATAGGGCCCAAATTAAAAAAACTGCAAAAAAATGTTAAAAAAACTCACTCCTGAAAGGTTGAGGATCAAGGGTATGAGTAATCTTTAACAGACATTAGACATTTCTTTAAATAATCAAAATTCCCTAATTATTGTTAGACATCGAAAGACGGTTGTGCATTGCACCTTATCAGGTTCCCCAAGATATTTTTTTTTCAGTAAAAATGTAGTTGGTTTCGTAACCGATTTTTATTGAAAAACAATATTCAGTCTGTTTTCATTCTCGTAGATGTTTTCAAAAAAAAATTTGTATTAACATTATTTTATTCATGCAGGTCTTTGTATATTATTAAAAATAAAAAAAATTTAAATTTTGCCTTTCCAGATATTTTTTTCGAAAAGAAGTAATTTTGTTCATAGTTTTTCGTAGGCGAGGCTAATTTGTATAAGGGCTCGATCTTTAGGGGACATGGCTAATTTATCATTGTTTAGATAAAAAAGAAAATGAGAACATATCATGTACGTACAAAGGTCATCCGAACACGGAAAATCCTTGGTTTTCCATAGAAACCCAAAAATTTGAGTAATTGTCCCCGGCCAACAAAAGGTGCGTGTTCATTTCTCATTCACTTCACTCATTCTGTAAAAGTTTCAAAATTAAGGGGTATTTTTTGACCACAGAAGTCAATTTAAGTTAAAATTTTGTGCAGAGCTTTAGATTAAATAATTATTCCTTCATTCACATTTTGAAATACGCATAGGGCGCTCGCCCGAAGCGTGTGGCTCTACGAGGCCGTGGGGTTCGAATCCCGCACAAGGCATGTTTTTCTGTAGTCGAAACCCCGTCATTATTACCACGTATTGTTCGAAAATCTTTGTGCATAAATAGAGACGTACGCAACAGAAAACATCTTATCGTCATATTTTTCCCGTCAACTGTCAGCCTTCTTTTTTTGAACAGTAGGCGATAAAGTAATCTTTTAGGTCACCAATCAACACTCATAAGTCAATCAAAACATTAACGTAATAAAGCACCAATACAGCACCAATCAGCATTCATTTCACAACCCGGCGAAGCACAAAAAACCCCAAACGGTAAAGGTGGAAAAGTAAATGAAAGTTTGAAACAGGTCAATCCCTATTTTTTTATCAGCTATCAATCACCCTTTTAAAAAAAATCGTCAAACATTCAAAAATTAAATTTTAATCAGTTAACAGTCAAAGCGTATTATGACAGTTTTTTAATTTATCAATCAAAATTTAAGTTAATTAAACAGACAATATTAAGTTAAGCTATTAAATGAACTAATAAATCAATAAACCATAATGCAGCGAATAATTCAAAAATTTTTTCCATTTATCAGATTTTTATTTGAGAAGAGCCTATCGTTTACTGACATGTTCTTCCATTAAAATAATACGTGCCGGGTGAAGTTGACCCAATTAGAAAAATTGAAGGCTGAAAATTGAACTATCTATCTATCAAGAGGCCCACTATATATGTGACCGTATTCTGAAAACAATATTATGAACACACATTAAATAATTTTAGATTTAGAGATTGCGTGCGCATTTGTGGGGACGGCGTAAACTCGGACCCTCCCCATAAACATAATATGTAATAACCTCCCAAAATAGATGCGCTGAAGCACTAAATGCACAACTAACATATTGGCAGATTTTTGGATGAGCGTAGCGAGCGTAGCGAGCGAAGCGAAGATTCCATTTCACTACATGGAGAAAAAAATCCGGATGTTTTTTTTTTTTTTTTTTCTTTTTTTTTGTTTTTTTGTGTGTCTGTTAAACGATTCCGGCTAAACCGATACTCCGGTTTTTGATGAAATTTTATGGAGGCCTTCGAAATCTCTAAACTTAGAACTGCCACGTTTTTGAGCGCAAACGGAAAAATTTTTTCTCATAAAAAACGCAATTTTTTTTTTTTACGATTTTTTTCGAATTTTAAAAAATTTCTTCGACTTATAACTCCTACATGCTTTATCCGATTGTAATGATTTTTTCCAGAACCTTAATTTTATGAATAAAGAATTCGTGTAAAATTTAAGCGTAATCGAAAAATATTTCTCATGAAAATCGAAATTTTACGAGTTTTTTTCTTTTTAAAAAAAATTCTTTGACTATAACACCTACATGCTTTATCCTATTGTAATGATTTTTTCACAGAACCCTTATTGTATGAATTAATATATTCGTGTTAAATTTGAGCGCAATCGAGAAATTATTCTTATAAAAATCGCAATTTTACGATTTTTTTTTTTTTTTTTTTAACAAATTACAATTAACTTAAAAAAAATTAATTTAAATAAAGTTAATTTTTTATTTAAATTTAATTTAATTTTTTTAAAAATTCAACTTAGTAATGATTTTTTCACAGAACAACAGAAAATCCGCAAAACACATGGCAGCTCAATTCACCAATTACGCTCATCCAACAACGCGGCGGGACTTAAGCGTTTTTTCCCAGTTAGATTAAGAATGAGTGATTTTTTTTTTGAGAGGAGAAGGACAGCGTAAACTTGGACCTCAAATAAATGTCTTAATAATCATCGCTCAGCCTTCAAAAGGAACCTAATGGCCATGTTCTTCTTATAAACTAAAGGTGCACTAAATAACATGTGATTTCCAGATTTTGTAGTAAAATCATAAATTTTACGTTTGACAGGTAAACTGACTTTACATGGTAAACTATAATACAGGTAAAGTGATGAACTAAATTATCATTATAAACTTAAAGAATGATAAATCGAATTTGAATTCTTTAAGTTTTGAATTATGCGAAAGATAATAATATATCAATCTCGTGTTGTCTTTCATGTACTGTTAATCTTGTAAATCTGTAATCACTGTGTCAGGCTACAGCCCATACAGCATGCAATTCTCTGACGTTCGAATTAAGTGCACAACGTCTGTAAATGTTACGTCCATTTTTTAAATTTGTTTCGCGGTTTATACAAATTGTAAGTGCAACATATTTAGGCGATTCAGTTTATGTTTCATATGGATATTAAATGGGTATCTGTGTAATTTTTGTTAATATCTTTCAGTTTTTGCCAATTTAAAATTTCCCTTTTTTTCGAAATATCCATGCAATTTCTAATTATTTTTTCTGTATAAAAAATCTCAAGGGTCAAAAGGGTGGCAGTTGGACCTGTCCCCATCCTGTTGTTCTCATTCGACTGGGCATTCATAAAAGAGGGGAAAGACGGGTTTGTGTGCGGGGTGGTTTTGTTTTAAAACCCTTGGGCCCCCAAAGCGGGGGTAACTTAAAAGCACCCCGGGGGAAGGGAATTTTAATACCATCAAAAAGACTTAATTTATTCTTTTTTTCCATATCTATTATTTAAAAGTTTCCCCATTCATAGTAATGTCAGTAAATCCAACAGTGGGAAAATATTTTTAAAACATGAATTATAAGCAAAAAAATTACGCGCGGGTGCAACCCAGGGGCGATATAAACTTAAAATTTAACTTGGGACCTATCGATTCGCCCTTTAAATTTTTATTCGAAATTTTTTCTGTTCGGTCACTAGTCACAACACAAAAAAACAACTCGTAAAAGGGTGCTCACGTCTGTTGTTTTTGGGCGTTTTAAAAAGAATTATTTGATAAACATGTCGAACTTTGGTGATATTGTGCAACTGAAAGATCAGTCAACGTGGGACAGAGAAAAAACTAAAATTTTTAAATCTTTTTAATAAAAGAAAAGAGCATCGGGGGGCAAATGCGGGAGGGGAAGGAGGTAATTTTTGGGGTTTAAAGTTACCTATTTTTTTTCCAAGTAGAACCTAAAGGGTACTCTTTCGGAGGGTTATTTCCCAACTTTTTTTTTCCTTTTAAAAAAAATTCAACCTTTAACTTTCGTTTTTTCAAACAAAAGTATTTTTCCTTTGGAAGTGTTTTAATTTTAAATTGGGCAACGTTAAAATTTTTTGTAGGTGGAGTTTTTTTATGAAAAGGTTGGGTACTGACCGCCATTTGCGAAAGTGTTGAAAATTTGGGGGAATACCACCCAAAGGAGTCCCGAACCTAGGCTAGCTGGGCCCCTAGTTAAAAAAGGGCTACCCTTGGGGCATATGAAAAAAAAAAATTTTCCTTTAACGGGGCCCTACGACCCAGTTCTTTTGGCCCTTACCCTGGCCCTTTAAGCTGGGCGTACTCTGGGGCCTGGGGGCTGGGGCCTAGTTTAAACATTCAGCCCTACTGTTTTTGGTCCCCAAGGATAAACCCCCGGGGCCATTCCCAATTGATTGAAATTTTTAATATCCCCTCTGGGCCAAACCCGGCCTGGGCCCCTAATGTTTCAAGCTATTAAAGGGGCCTAGCCCTAGGCCTACTGGGGCCGGAAATTAAATTTTGCCCTTTTCTTGAGGGGGAAGTTCATATGTTAAAAATTTTTCTTTCAGATATCGCAATGAAGATATTTCCCAAGTCTGTAATCCCCCAAATGAAGGTTTCCGGGTTCTGCGGCCCACTAAAAGAAAACTTGGGTTTAAGTGGAAACATCGGTCCCGCTGTACGCGGGGTTTCAAAAACGGTAAAGGGACCCAAACCCGCATGACGGACATCAAAGGACAATTTCCCCGCCTTCAAACGACGAGTTGGGTGAAACCCCTTCGGTTCGGGGGGCCCAAGACCCTAACCTGACTAGGAAGGGCTGCGATCGATGGGCGGACAATTAATATGCGGGTACGTGAAAAATTGTTTTGGTTGCCTCCGAAAGTTCTACGTTTTTATTATTTTTGGCTTCAGGCTGGGCCTAAAATAAAAATTAAAAGGCATTTTGGTGTAGGCCACGGGGTTTTTTAAGAAAACCTAGCCCATTCAAGGTAAAAAATTTAACCAAAGTGTAGGTGGGAAATTTCCACGGTAACAAATTTTACATTTCAGAGAGCCAAAACACTTCAAAAGAAAATATTTCAAATTAAGAACCTTGTAGGCCCTAAAATAAAAAGTTTTTAAAACTGATTTTTAAAAAATTTAATTAAACAAAATTTTAGCTCAAGTTTATTTTTTTTTAAAATTATTTTAAATGATTTTTCCTTTCGTTTTTTTACGGGGGTACCGGTAACGGAATTACGCTGAAATTTTTGTTTAAAAACCCTGGGGAAATGGGGGGAAAAAAAATTATTTTGCAGTTTCCCTCCCAAACATCCAAAAGGATAGTACAAACATAAATAACATCCCTTCATTGAAAAAATTTTAAAATTTATATAGGCCCTATTTAAAACCCTATTTTATTCGGTAAGGGAAATTAAAAAACCCGGGTAACAAAATTTAAATTTTGGGTTTAAAAATTTTCTTTAAATTTCATTTTTGCCCATTTTTAAATAAAATTTTAAAAAAATATTGAAATTTTGTGAAATATTTAATTCCCAAGGGGAAATCTTAAAGGAAAACCCAAACTCCTTTTTAAAAAACGGGTTTTTCTTATAAAAAAGGGTTTTTTTATAAGATTGGCAAAAATTTTTCATCTCTGAAAAATTAGGCCCACCCCATAATTGGGGGCCCCCCCAAAATTTGAAAAAATTCTTTTCGACCTAAACCCGTAGGCCTAAACCCAGAGAAAGATATATATAAATTATACTAAAAGGGAAAATGATTTTGGGAATTGAAGAATGGTGATAAGGGGAGCTTAAAACATCGGGCGGTCACGTTTACAAAAGACGAGAGTTGGGGAAAAATTCTCATTTCCCCAAATTTTTCGTCGTTGAAAGGCGCAACCCTTTGGGACCTCCAACCCCTTTTTTCTAAAAATTCTTTAAAAATTTTGGGCAAAACTGGAAAAGGAAAAATATTTAGCAAACCCCAAAACATTCTGTCGAAAAAGCAATTATTTAAAAAAAAAATTTTTCACAGCCATTTGCTTTTTTGGACCCATAACAATGTACGCACAAGTTTGAGGGTTTTCAATTTATGAAAAAAAACAAAAATATGCCTTTCCCCAAATTCTATCCTGTAGGGCTGAGAAAAAAACAAAAAACTAATAACCGATCAGTTTCCATCAAAATAAAATAAAAAGTTTTTTTGGGGACCTTTTTACCAAATTTTTGAGTTAGTTATCATTTAGTAGGCCTAGCATTGTGGGAGGCCTACAAGTTGCCCCCGTTACAATAGTTGAAAAAATTTTTTTTTTCCCACTCTGGGTTTTAAAAAATTTGTGACCAAAGAATAAAACTTCTTATTTTACCCCTTTTATGAACAGGTAACAAGTGGTGGAACAGTTTTTAAACGGGGCAAAAATGTGCAGAAAGGGTTTATACTAACCCAAAATAACAAAAACCAAAAAACCCTATAGGGAAATCTCCTTTAAAAATTTATAAAATTTAATCTAGTTAAAGCAGAAATCCTTAAATACTAATGTTTCATAATTTCTTGAAATTTTTTCAAAAGTTAAGGGCCCACCCTTGAAAGTTTCATTTTGAAAGTTTCAAAAACCTTTTAAAATCTAAATTTCCCCCAGCAAATTAAACCGGGACAACATTTAAAAAATTATTTTGTCTCCATTTTTTCCCAAAGGATAATGTAAACCCCCTAGTGCAAATTTAATAAAAAGGGAAAAGGGGAAAGGGGGGAAACCCCGGTTTCCGGGGACCAAAACCTACTCCTTTTTGAAAAGTACCAAGGGGGGCCCAAAGGCCTTTTTCGTCCCATTTCCCAAAGGACGGGTAACCTTGACATTCATTAGGTTTTTCCCCTAACCCGGAATGCCGAGGGGAAGGTCGGGAGAACGAAAACTGTAACACAAAGCTTTTGAACCCTGGGCTCTCTACCAGCCCCCCGGTTAATACGTGTGTTTTTTAGGCAGAGCGGGGCACCCCCTCAAAACCCCCGGGCCCGGCCCCGATGTTTTTAACTTCAGTGTTCGAGGAGGAAAGGGTTTAAAAAGACCTCGGCCCAAATCGCTGGCTTTTAAAAAAAAATCTATTTTTTGTTTATAAAGTTTTCTTCAAACGATTTTTTACGCATTCGGCCCCGTCGCGAAAAGTAATTCTACGTCAAAATAGGCCTTTTAAAAGTTTTTTAAAAGTGCTAGGGTCTAGGCCTATTTGAAGGAAAAAACCTTTTCTTATAGGGGCCTACCCCCTGGTTCCCAAACCCTTTTTTAATCAAGGCACCCCAATGCTATATTTAACTAAGGGAAAAAGGGTATAGTCCTGCCGCTTGGGTGGATTAAAATTTTTTTTTAAGTTTTTTTTTTGCGTAGGGCCCCCACCACAACAAAATTTCGATATTCATTTAGAAATATTTCTTCGATTGTAGGCCTACCCCAAAAAGGGCACGGGTTAAATTTAAATTTTATGGTCCCCTTTAAATTTTTAAACAAAATCGCTTATGCCCCCTTTTCCCGGAATTTGCGAACAAAACCCGAAAAAAAAAAAAAAAAAAAACCCCAAACTAAAATTTTTTTGGGGGGGCAGTGAAAAATTTAAGTCTTCGCCCTTCGGCCCGCTTTGCTCACCAATAATTTAGCGGCACCCCTTTAGCCAAGAGTAATTTTGCAGGTTTTTGGTTAAAAAAATATTTAAAAAGTTCGCAATGTGATTTCAATTTGTTGACTATTTTTTGTAAAAAAATAAAAATACCGGTTTTTTTACTGTTTCAATTTTTTGGAACCATCTTGATTTTCCCAACCCTTTTTAACCCCAGCCACAGACAATGCACTCAGGGTAGGGCCCTTTTTTTTTCCCCAGCACCATACAGCACCATACCCCTTAAACCCTTACATCCCTTTCATGTGGGGTTTTTAAATTTAAATTTAATGATGGGGTTTTTGGCAAATTATTGAAAATCTTCCGAAGTTTGGGGATTTTTTGGTTTATATTTTTAAAATGTTTTAAGATTTATTTTCGGGAACCCAATTTCAAAACCCTTTGGGAAAGGAATTACCCCCCGCGAATGATAAATTTTATTGATGCTTGCAATGGTTTAAAACTAACCCCAATGGTAGTTTAATGAAAAAAAAAAAAGGGGGATTTCTAAATTTAAAGGGGGTCTACTTTAAACAACCCCCAAACACTTTTTAAAGCAATAGGTTTAGTAATTCCGTTTTGATTCCGTTACCCCCCCAAAAAAATGTTGGTTTAAAAATATTTTTAAAAAAATATTTTTAATTAAAATCATCCTTATTTTTAAAAAAACTACTTTGTTGTTTCCCCCAAATTAAAAAATACCCAAAAAAGATATTTTTAAAAAAAAATTGGGTTTTTGGGAACAGAATTTTCATTTGGAAAAAAATGTATTGGGAAAAAAAATTAAAAAGGCTAAAAAATTTGTAAAAATTTTTTAAACATTTTTTTGGGTTTTTCTTGTCAATTCAACATGCAAGTATTGAAAGGGGTTTAAATGAAAAGTTTTTTTAAAAAAAAAAATATTAAAAAATTTAAAAAAAATAAAATAGGGTATGTTCCCAAAAATGTTTTTGTTTTAATGTTCAATCTGCAGTGGGATAGTGAAAATTAAAAAAGCAATGCAAAAGCGTAGAAAAAATTAAAATTTTTTGGGCTTAAGTTATTTTCATTTTCTCTAGTACTTTGGGTGTGCGGGGCTAGGCCTATATTGTACTTCACTGAGGTATAAAAATTGGGCTAATCTACGATCATCTTTGGGAGTTCTTGCATAGCTGATCCCAAACCAAACTTTGATATTTAAAATTTCCCTTTTTTTACCCCGTGAGTTTTACCAAATTTGTTTATCTTCTATTTCTAGATTTAAAAAACTTGGGGGGAAAGCCCATAGTGAATTTTGATGGTTCCCTCATCGCGGGGGGGCTCCCTTTTTGCAAGGGAATGGCACACCCGGGAGCTTACCCAAATTATTTCAAACACTTTTACCCCGCAAGTGCTGGCAAGGCCTTTCAGCAAGTACCTACCCCGCCCTACCCAACAAAGGCCAAATATCGAGAGGATGATCACAGCTTACCCCCGCCTACCTACACTAATGGGTGGGGTGGCTTCCGCCCCCCTCTCGCGTCCGAAAAATACCTACTGAGGGAGCCCACTGCGTCTGCGCATCGGGTACATAATATTGTAACGTATCACCACATTCCCACACTACTAAATAAACTCGGCGAGAAAAAGTAAAAAATAAATTTTACTGTGTAAATTTGACTTTTTTTGGAGCCTAAAGGGAGTGAACATTGAAAGCTTTTTGCTTATTTTTCCTAAGTATACAGTGCCAGTTTTAACCCCCAATTCCCCCAAAGTTTTAGGCCTAAAGGGCCCTTTTATTTTTTTTTTTTAAATTTTTTACTCTAGGGATATTTTATTCATTAAATTTCTTTTTTAAAAAAAGTTTTTACGGTAAAATTGATATTTCACATTTTTTTTCAAAAACTGGCCTATTAAACCCAGCTAATTGTAGTCTAATTTGATTTGGATTCCGTAGGACAATCCCAAAGTCGAATATTTGAAATTTTTTCGATTTAAAAATTTTCCTGTTCACACATTTTCAGCAAACATAAAAAGTTTGGGAAATGGGATGAGATTATAGTATTGTAAAACCTTTTTTTCGTCCCTCAAAGAATTTTAAACAGGAATCTGACAGGAATTTTAAAAATTAACAAACTAGTGGCCAAATTTCTCAGTTTGCAAAATTTGATAAAAACCCGCAAAACAAAAAATTTTAAACCCCGATTTATCAAAAATAACGACCTATAGTTTTCACCGTTTCACTTTTTTTCGACGCATAGGCCGAACGCTTAATTTCTAAACCCCATTGTTGCTATAGCAAAAAAAAATAAAAAAAAATTTATAAAAGTTATTTTCAACAAACCTACAAAAATTGATTGAAAAGTTTCCCCCCCCCCCCCCCCTTTACATAAATAATAACCTCGCGGATAATCAGCTACCCCCCAAAAAGAAAAACCCCCCCATATCCATAAAAACAGTCTGGAAAATCAAAAACCCCCGCGTTTCCTTTATTAGGAAACCCCGAAAACAGAATTTTGACCATTAGGGGTCGAATTTACATTACATCTCACAGAAAATGGGTTTCGATGAGAAACAGAGATGTAGGGGGAGGGGGATAAAACTAAAAAAATTTTTTCTGAAAAGGAAAAACCACATTCATTTACTGTAAACCTTTTTTTTGATACACACACAAGTGAGGGAAGAGAAAAGAGTTTGCCCAATACCTTCCCCTTCCTGCCCTATTTACCTGACCATCGGTAATCATTTTGTAAAATCATACTTTTTGTCCCTTTACTTTTTGTTTAGAGATTAAAAAAATTTAAAATTTTTAAAGTTTAAATCTGGGTTGAGTGTGTGTTTCGCTGGTATGAAATACATTTAAAAAAATAAAAAAAAAATTTTTTAAAATTTTTTTGTAGCCTATTTTTTATTAAAATTAAAAATTTTCCTTTTTTTTTCGGGCTTCTGGATAGCCCCGAAAGGAACACCGCAAATCGTCGTATTATGTACTTTAAATTCCTGCTAATCTTTTAGCTCCTAACCCGATGTTTGGTTTTATTCCTTGGGCGCTGTCCAACGCCCCGCCCCTTTTTGCCCACACCCAATACCCAAGAAAATTTTTGTTAAAATATTGCTCAATTTTTTGTGTCCATTGATTGTTAAGTCAAATATTTATAGGCATATAAACAATTTGTTTGTTAATTTAAGTGGAACGTTGTTGACAATTTTTTTCTTGTCAAAAATTTCCGGAAAATTCGGATTTGCTAAACAACGTTTGATTTTAAATTTAAGGATATGGGTATGACCGGAAAATCCAAATGTTAGATGAAAATATTGTTAACACTTGAACAAAATATCAAATGCTGTGTGGGGGAAGGGCCACCTTTTCCTGCTTAGCCTTTCCCGCCCTATGGGGAGGTAAAATTCAATGAAAAAAATAAATAAAAAGCCCCACTCTTCGTTTGATGGTGAAAGTTTTTTTTTGTTTTTTTTAGTTTTACATTTAATGCCTGTTAAAGGGAAAAAAAATAGAGATTGAAATAATAGATAATATAAAAAAGGCTGAATTTGTTTTTATCACTAATGCCTCTCCTTTTATAAAACTGGGATAATTTTTCTAATCTGAAAAAATACGTACATATTATGTTGCACTCAAATTAATCAATTAAGTGGGATCATGATGGCAACAGGGTAATAAAATAAAACCATGGTTTCTGTTTCCTTGTAAAAGTTGAATGTTTGAAAATGTTATGATGTATTTTATGTAATGTTGAAGGTTCAAAAACCAAATTTCTTGGGGTTCGAATTAAAATTAAAGACTGATCGTTGAATATTTTAGTAACATTTTGTTCGATTTGAAGGGGTTCGAACTAATTGAATCAGTATTTTGAAAAGGGGGGAATCACTAAAACATATTCGGGATAATCGAGAAAAAATTTTTTTTGGGATTAAAAAAATCTTTGACATCTTCAAACTATTTATTTTTTAAAAAATATTAATTTGTATTTCAAAACAATATATCGTTAAGTTTATACTATGATTGCCAAAAAAAATATTTCGGTCTCTGACTTACCCCTTTTTTAAAAAATATGGTTTTCCCTCATTGAAAGGACTGTATTGAAAATTTCATTAAAACATGACTTTTATGTTTTTATTACTGTTTTTTTAACCTTTTAAAATTTTTCATCTATAGTTAAAACCACCCAAAATAAATTGTATCTCTGACTTAACCACTTTTCCCAAAAAAAATTGTTTTTTTTCCATGTGAAAAGATTGGATTTTAAAATTTTTGCTAAACCTTAAACATTTTTGTCGCTCATACATTATTAACTTATATACTTACTTTAAAACTTAAACTCATACAATCAATCGACGTCCCCTTTTCAAAAAACTCGGTATGGGCCCCCCTCTAACATCCCCGGTTCATCGATTTTTTTTCCATATTCACACATAATGTGCGTCTAGGTAAAATAAGCAAGAATTTGATGCTAACTCATTTTCGTCAAAACAAAGACTTACTCCCTTTTCAAAATAACTGATTCTATTATTGTTAAATTATTTAAAATCATTTTAATAAGCTTACAACTATCGTTAAAATTTTTGTTTATGTTTTTATTTTTGTTTTTTGATAGTGTAGTTTTTTATGTTTGATCTTTAAACTTAGTCATTTTAACCATTAACCTAACAAAATGAAACTACTATATATCTATCATACGTTATCTTTTATCTGTGGTTTAACGTTAAACAATTGAGTATTCTTTACTCAATGGTAAAACGTACCAAACATTAATAGGCCCGTACTAACAGACCCGGCATTATTCGTGTGATGGTTTTTGGAGGAGCGGGAAAGGGGGAACAAACTATGGATAATATTGAAAGGCAATTTCCGGTGCTTAAGCTTCCGAGAAGGTTAACTTAGTAACTTACTGGATCGATTGTGGGTGTAATTAATACAACCTCCTTGGGTGTAATATATAGTTCTGAATAGCTTGGAACAACACCGCAACCATTCTGCAGCCTTCGAACCAATTTTTTTTTATTTTCTTCCCAGAGACACCTTCAAGCCTTTCTTCAGAATTGAGGTAGGGTAATTCTGAAGGGAATTCCCAATAAGGGCTGTTCCCTAGGCTATCATACACATTAACAACTGAACCTTTGAAACTTTTCAGTCAGAATAGCCGTTGACGAGTGTAAAATCTGAGTATCGCCCGGTACTCATTAGCTATCTCTGTAGATTGTCGCTGATATTCCGTCATAATTACGCTAATTATTATTAATTATTATAAACTAATTATCACTTCTTATCGTAAATGATGAATCCATTTCATTTCCATTTCTCTCGAAATTTTTATAACTTACATGTAGTTTCCTTAATTTAAAATGCATTTTTAATCACCTCTTCCACATCACTTGTCCTAAATAGACTAGAGTTTCATCATAAAAATGTAGGCCTATAGTGTTAAATTACAACCCTATGATCTACAATCCTTAACTACTGTATAGATAGGGCCTTGATGTAGATTATAATATACGACCTAAACTTATGTCACCGACTTGTGAAATACATGTTATCATTTGTATATATTGTATATAGTATTATATTAGTTTTTTGAGTATTATATTACTAGATATAATATGCCTATCGTGTTAGACTGCACGAACTGCATTACTATTGTAGTGCTCCTAAATCACTTAGGCTTACATTGTTAGTATTTAGTAATAGTTTAATAGGAAATTGTAAATGTGCACGCACGTACTTTCCATATACCCTACTGTAAGATATAGTTCTATTATCTTAAGGGTCAACTATGTAAAATGCATTAATGGAAATAAAGCTATCATTCTATAATTCATTCATTCATCAACCTCATCTAATACCACTTATCGTTATGATAATGTAATCTTACATTAAAATGAAGACATTTAAATAAATAAAATAAAATAAAATAAATTCGTGTTTAGATTCCACCAACTCATTCAGATAACGGAATTTCAGAGAGGGACTTTAAACCAAGGAGACCTAGCCAACCTTGTAGGCCCGGATGCAATCGACGAGTGACTCTGTGAGCGATAACCAAAGAAAGATCGATATTTGTGTATAGGAAATATAACAATCAGTGGTATGGATAGTGCGAACATCCGCGGATCAACGCCAGAATCAACAACACCAATTCAGAACATTTTTGAATTTATTATTCGCATCGTTGCAAGGACGGCTCTAAAGTCACAGTTTACTTATTTCTAAAACAAGAACTGATGGACGAAAGTCCAATTAATCAGAAGGTTAAAAACTTCTGCCTAAAGAGGGAATTGAACCCTGGACCTTCTGCATTGGAGTGATTGATTGGATATAGCTTAACGTCTAATATTAATGCACTATGGCTATTCGAGACGATGAGTGGTAATAGATAAGGATGAAGTATGAACAGAAGGGTAGAGGGGAACGTGGCCTACTCCTTTCGAAAAGTACCAAGGGGACCAACGGCTTAACGTCACATCCAAAAGGACAGTGTAACTTTGACAGTCATAGGTTCCTCCACAAACCCGGACTGCCGAGCAGACGTCGAGGAGAACGAAGCCGTTACACTAGCTTTCGAACCCTCCATCTGCTTTTACCAGCGGCATTGGATGCAGTAACGCTAATTACAAGACTAACGAGCGACACAATGATGTATTATGATTCATTTTAATGATATTTTTCATTGAAGAGAAAACCAGGAGCAGAAAATATAATAATTAGTATAATCAATAGGAGGAAATAGTAGTCAGGAAGTCACGTGGCTGTCTTCATAGAATTGATGGAAGACATCACCCAATGTGGCAACCTCTCTCTCTCTCTCTCTCTCTCTCTCTCTCTCTCTTTTACGTCACCACTGCAGAGATAATGACATGTGACGAAAACAGGATTCGTCAGTGTCATCTATTTGTTTTTACTTTCGTGGACAAAATACCTGGAAAATCAAGAGTGCGTTACCACCCACGCATTGACGTAACGCAGGCCGTCTTCCACGGAAGTAAGGAAGTAAGTAACAATTAGCTCGACTTACATGTTGATCTTTGCGAATCGTCACGGCAGGCAGGTGGGAGAGTTACCTACTAATCATCACCGCTAAGCCTAAATTAGGTGGTTCAATGTTTACTTTAATCCCATTAATTCAACAATACTAACAAATTAACAATACTATCATTGTACAGAAGGAAGAAAAAACCGTACCGTTCAAGATACTAACGAGAAAGAAAAACAAGTTTGTAAGTTTGTAGACAAGAGTATGTGTTAAAAAATAGAAACAAATATGAGCCTTCAAACACAAAAATTACGAGCAGGAATATGTCCGGCTTATACGTTATAAATTTCACTATAATCGTTTATATTGGGCGGTACGCCACCTCCCCCCCCCCCCGAAAAAAATGTTTTGTCGATGTCAGATGATCATTATTGAAAAACTATGTCCGTTGTTTTGTTAAACTTTTTTTTATTAGGCCGATAGATCTACCTTAAAGTTTAAATGTAAGATAAATTCACAATCTTTATTTAACAGAGCCTTGTATGCTAAATCTGTGAAACCATTGTAGAACTTTAGAACGCACCAAATAAATTGAAAAACATATCGTACGAAGTACTTTATAGGATTGCAAGGTCAAGTGAATCTCCTGGCGAACGTATAGGGAACCTAGATCGCGAAGATCCAGTAGACCTTTCTAGAGTTTGTTCATTCATTGGTCACCACCGTTTCAAGTTGTCAAACATTTGAACTAAAGTCAACACGGTACTTAATTATTTTATTCGAATGCAAATTATGTCGTAAACCAATTTTATTCTATACTAAATTTTTTGTTTATTATTAGTTGTAGGTATGAAAATAATTGCGAAAGATTTTGCTGTCGAACAGCAACCACAAGACTGCGAGGATGTGATTAAGATTGACAGACAGACAGACAGACAGACAGACAGGCAGACAGACAGACAGACAGACAGACAGACAGACAGACAGACAGACAGACAGACATACAGACAGACAGACAGACAGACAGACAGACAGACAGACAGACAGACAGACAGACAGACATACGCAGAACAAAATATATAGTCACATCTAAATTCCGTTCATAGATTTAGTCGCTTCACTCGCTCGTCCAATATTTTGTATTGTTTTGCCTCATCGAGTACAAAAGCCAAAATGTAGCATAAATAATTTATTTTAATAATTTATTTATTATCAAACAAACAAACAATTATTTGTGTTTGTTTGGTAATGCGACCAACAATAGAATGTTTGATAATGACATTATCATAACAATATATACATATATGTATCATACAAATAACATTATCTGTAAAGAAGTCCAAATATCAAATTTGAAATAAAGTTGTTATGTAAATAACAGTGGAAAGTCTAATGATTTGTATTTATAACGTTACCTGTTATAAAGTTTTTTTTTTTTATAGTAAATGAGGCGTTGACACAATGACATTCAATCTTATTTATGTGATTGCATTGACACTATATAGCTATGAGAAATGAATGTGATTTCTTGGGGAAACATGACGATCCTATTGACATATGATATGTTAACTAGGAAAACGCTCTAAAGTCCCGTCGCATTGATAGATGAGCTTTTTTGTAACTTTTTAGTTTGAGTGGGATCTATTTACTTATCAAGTGCCTTTTGAACGCATTGTTGGTGATTGTTGTCAAGTTTCTATTGTTACTTGTAAATTGTTATTATAAACCTTAAAAAAACTCATATTAAAACCTTTATTCTATGGATTCTGGCTAATTTTTTAACTTTTTCTTCAAAAAGCAATACATCACCATTACCTTAATGTCCATGTGAAAATATATGAACGTTGTAGCCCCACCCGTTTGGTCAGAATCGGCCCAAAATGTCACGAAAATATCGTACTAAAAATCCAAAGAAATCGTAAAAGTACGATAATTATTCACTACAAATATTTCTTCGATTGTACCCAAAAACGTAGCAAGTCTAAGTTCAAAGATTTCGAAGGTCCTCTCGAATTTTCATCAAGATATGCCGTTTGCCCGGTAGAGAGCGAACAAACAGACAAAAAAAAAACACCCGAACTAAATTTTTTTGGGGGTCGGTGAAATTGAAGTCTTCGCTTCGCTCATCCAATAATGCCACTGCCTCTTTACATAATAAATGAAAATTATATTATGTTTTAACATTACAAAAAGTCTCTTTTTCGATCTTATGCATATTTTTTAGATTGAAATTTTACTTCAATACGTTTGGTAAAATATATTCGTAGAAGAAAGTATTGAATTAAATCTCATTCGAAAAGATCACATTTTCCTAAAATTATGATTTTTTGTTAGTGAAATTGCTACATGACTTTTTGGATTTTCAATGAACTCAATGTATTTTATTGCCTGAATGTTTATATTTTTCAATGTCTAATTAAACACTTAAGAGTAATAAACATTTCTAACCTACCTTCACAGGGTTAAATCTTCGATGTGACCATCATATTATGGTCATAATTTAAAAGTACTCTATCACCTATTTTTATACTTGAACCCCAAATGCACTGTTGTTGCACAATTTTATTTAACTTTTAAAGTCACTGCCATTTCACTGTCACTATCAGATTCGTATTGTCGTTTTTACCTTTACTTCGGCCAACCAGCGGACACATTGGTAACTTGAGCCCTGAGCCCGATGGCAAAGTAGGAGTTATTTTGCGAGAAACGTGAAGTCAAGTTGATTTTTAAAACCCCAACCGGAAAAGAAGGAAATGTTAGGTTATATTTTAATAAATTGTTTTCGAGATAACAGACGTACAGAAAGTTGTACCAGAAAACTGAACTTCGCCATTCAAAACGTCACAACCACAATAAGGGTATCAAAAGTTATTTGATTGATTGGATATTGCTTAACGTCTCATTTATGCAACTTGGCTAATCGAGACGAAGGGAGGAACGTAAGGTGTGACGCGGGGGGACAAGTATCCTAATTACTTAGGTTGCGTTCCGTAGAAGCGACCGGAAGACCCAATGACATTTAACATCTATAGTAGGCTGGATCCCAGTCATTGTCCACTGGCGTGACAATAATTTGAAGCCATCTTGAATAGGTCAGTTTGCATGTTAAAGGTGATGGCAGCGATTTGTAGCCCAAATATTTTTCAATATGGCCGTCAGGTTAACAGGTGAGCATATTAGCCATTATCACCAAATGAATACTAAATTCCCTTATGCAATAACTTCTTATTGTTTCTCTTTGTGGTTTTCCATGCTGCACAAGCTAAAACCATATCAAAACAATCCAGAAAAATACTTTATCCCATTTAAACATTATGTAAAGCATAAATTGAAACGCCAAATCGCCATCTTGAAAAGATGATTGATTGATTGATTGGATATAGCTTAACGTCGCATATTTATGCAACTTGGCTAATCGTGACGAAGGGAGGGACGTATAGGATTACGCGGGGGGACAAGAGGTAGACAGGCCAGTGCTGGTCAGAACCAGCCACAAGCATATGGGAGGGCAGGGGTTCCCCCACGTCGTGGTCGTCTCCGTCTGTGTCATCATCCGTCCGTGTTGTCATTGTCGTCGCCGTCAGGGTAGGTTGTCAAAGGGAAGGGGAAAGTTCCCCGACGACGACCCAGAGCTCGCCATTAGTTTCAGGGAGAAAAACTCCCCTAATCACGGGCCAAACCAACAGAAGTTTGCGAGTTGGAATTTGATGGCCCTTGAAAAGATGAGATGGACGCTTAACTTTAGTACGCTCGCGCTTGTACGGACTTATCGGAGACTGGGGACCTAGCCTACAAGAGATGTTAAATATCATCCGGTCCACCGGTCGCTTCCACGAAACGCAACCTTAGAACCGAAGACGTTTAAATAGATTGATTTTAACAACAAAAATCCGATAAATAAAATATGCAAAAAAACAGTATTTATTAGACTAATATTATATTACAAAGTCTTTTGAAACGGCAAAATAATTTATTTTTTTGTTACTACCTAATTCCGCTGTTGCTACTTTCATGAACAATTTTGGGTTCTAAATTTTGCAAAAAGTAAAGGATTTGGATGGTTGTTATTTTAGTATAGCATGCACTCCCCTTTTGACTATGCAAATTAGTATTATGAAGTGTGTATTCCATTTTTGGGTTCGTTTATGGTATTTGTACTGCAAGCTATAAATTCCTCACTGCCCTAGTCAAAAGTAAGTGTAAGCTATAATAAAAATAACAGCTATCCACATCGTACACTTTATGCAAAACTTAGCACCCATTCTCGTTCATGAAAGTAGCAACAGCAAGAAATGCATCAACATAAAAATTGGTATTTTCACAACTGATTAATGATCTTACTCTATAACTACGGTTGTATGGATATTTTGGATTTCTGTTGTGAAATCGTGTTTTAATGTTTACAGTACTAGGAAAACGCTTTAGTCCCGCCGCGTTGATGGATGAGCGTTTTGTTTAAATTTTAGTTTTAGTAGGACCATTTTTCCTTTGCAAGTGCTTTTGAAATGCATTGTAGGTGATTGTTGTCAAGTTTCTATTGTTACTTGTTAATTTTTATTATAAACCTCAAAAAAACTTATATCAAAACCTTTATTTCTATGGATATCTGGCTAACTTTTTCAACTTTTTCTCTTTTTCTTTCAAAAAGCAAACATCACCATAACCTAATGTCCATGTGAAATATGAACGTTGTAGCCCCACCCGTTTGGTCAGAATCGGCCCAAATGTCACGAAAGAACCGCACTAAAAATAGTAAAAAAAATCGTAAAAGTACGATATTCATGAGAAAAATTTCTTTGATGTCCTAAAAACGTGCCAGGTCTAAGCTTAAGATTTCAAACGCTCTCCAGAAAATTTGATTGCAATTGGAGTATCGGTTTAGCCGGAATCGTGTTAACAAACACACAAAAATACAAACAGAAAAAAAAGAAAAAACGAAAAAAAAAAATCGTAAAATTGCAATTTCATAAGAAATAAGTTTTCGATTGCGCTCAAAAAAATTGGCAGTTCTAAGTTCAAAGATTTCAATGGTCTCCACAAATT
Source organism: Sweltsa coloradensis (assembly GCA_024449915.1). NCBI lineage: Eukaryota > Metazoa > Arthropoda > Insecta > Plecoptera > Chloroperlidae > Sweltsa > Sweltsa coloradensis. The sequence goes on from JAMZAV010002117.1 coordinate 68,860, forward strand.
TCATCGCAATTGGAATATCGGTTTAGCCGGAATCGTGTAACAAACACACAAAAATACAAACAAAAACAAATGAGAAAAACAAAAAAAAACCCGTAATTGCGATTTTCAAGAGAAATAATTTTTGATCAATTTTTCGTACGGTGCAGTTCTAAGTTCAGAGATTTCGAAGGTTCCAAAAAATTTCATCGCAATCGGAGTATCGGTTTAGCCGGAACCGTGTTCACAGACACACAAAAATACAAAAAAAACGAAAGAAAGAATAAAAAAAAAAAACATTCCGGTTTTTTTTCTCCAGTATAGTAGAATGGAATCTTCGCTTCGCTCGCTAAGCTCGCTACGCTCACCCAAAAAAACCGTCCAGAATCGTTTGAACATCAAGCAGTTTTCAACAGCTGCATTTCGAAGATTCATGGGCATGCGTCGGTTGACTTGCTCTCTGTAGAGTGAAGGGTGTAGAGTGTAGATTTGTAGAGTGTAGGGGTGTAGAGTGTAGAGTGTAGAGTGTAGAGTGTAGAGTGTAGAGGTAGGTAGAGGTAGAGTGTAGAGTGTAGAGTGTAGAGTGTAGAGTGTAGAATTTTAGAGTGTAGAGTGTAGAGCGTAGAGCGTAGAGTGTAGAGCGTAGAGTGAGAAGTGTAGAGTGTAGAGTGTAGTGTAGAAAAAACCCTACGGTAATAAGCCTAGCAGTTGAGGAACACTAAACAGTTTCTGTTCTAAACGATGTAGATGCTAAATCCAACAATTCACTTACTACACAAAAAGTAGTAAAAAAGGTTTTACTACAATAGAGTAGGGACGAGATCATGGTTTTAGATTGACCTCGCCCCCCCGCACTAACTTTTTAGTATACCTCGACACCTTGCACCTTTATAGGGATATAAAGGACCCTATGATTGCGCAGTTAACTTATGCTTTGTTAACATCCTTCCAAAGTTAGAAATATTGTGACTGATAAGTGTCCTGAGTGTACGTGGAAATTCACTGAGTTTGTTGGCGATTAAGTGAGTATTTTATGGACTTTGGGCATTTAACAATGAAGTAACACAGTCTCAAGGTCGCAGCGTGTTCAGTATCCACACCATGTAATGGCCGACACGAGTGTAGACTACTGGAACCGCCACGTTTGTACATGAGCCGGGTCCGTATGAGATGATGCCGTACTGGACCATGCTGGAAGAAACAACACGTCACAATGAGGGTGTTTCTTAGAACAGGAGACTACAACATATTGTTGTTTTATTATTGTTTAATTATTATTATTTAGTTTTTTTACATTTACTTCCACCTTTTCACCTTGTTCCATTTTCCTATTTTGCAATCAGAAAAGAAAACGTATATGAAGCAAACCATTTTTTTTTTTTACAAAAATGATAAATAAGTTTCGTGTATACTTGCTCCAACGAAAGAACTCAGATGTTTGTTTGTGTCTGGTCGGGTAAGAAGGAATGCGCGGTAAAAGGAATGTCGCCTTTGTGTTTGAAAGAGAAATATCTTTCTCCAACGCAAGCAAAAATTATCAGTGTTAGATCACAGAGTTCCTCCGTGTTCAAGATCCACGCTGATTTAGCGTGAATAATTGAAAAAGTTGTTATGTTGGGAAAACAATTTCGAGCCACCTGCATTCTTTCGTTGGGACCACTATGCTTCTATCTCGCACGCCTAGAGGCGTACTCATGTTTTATAACTAAGTCCTAAGTATGAAGTTGAATCTTTATCTATCCATACTTGCAAAAAATGTGCAATATTTCCGCATGAGTTTTGTGTGTGGTATACCTGAAACCTATAGCGGTTTTAATTGATGCAGAATTAAGGAAGATTAATTATTTTGTTATTAAAATAAAAATTACAGATCAGCAAATAATTGTAACAGAATTATATCGTTTGTGACCGCTTGTTGATTGTTCTGCATACTTGGAAAGTTTCTTCTTTTCACTAGCATTATGTTTTGTTTCGAATAGAACAGTAGGCCTACCTTTTTATTTATATAATATACAAATATTTTATTTATCAAAGCAAAAATTTAAAGAAAGTTTATCTTTTCTTGTTCTTGGCATTGATAAATAGCAACGTAGTATTGAATATATAAACAACTTTTAAGGCAACCTGATCATGAAGTATTTTACATTCTAATTTGATAAAATTTGGAACATTTATCTCGGAAACTACTGGTAAGGTTAGTCTGAAACTTTCACATGTTATAGTATGTGGTCTAATAAATAACGTATGCCTCAATGCAATTTGTAGAAAAATAGTTTTTTCATGAAGTTTTTTGAGTAATTTTTTTGCTACATTTTTACCAAAGAAAATAATCCAAACAGACAAGTTTTTCATTGCACAATGTTCTCGGAGGCATCTAATGTAGATTATACTACTATCATAGTGGTCAGTAAATTTCAAGGTGATAGCTCTCATATCTCATAGCTAGTTGTGTGTTACTAGCCCCAAAATTACCATTCCCGGGAAATCAACTTTGAAGTTAAAGTAACATACATAGGCCTTTATTGCCTTACTTTTATCATTTTCAATGCATTCCTGCTCCATAACTGTAATATTAAACTTTTTTTAGGTAATAATATTTTACTTTGTTTTATTTTTAAAAGATGTGTATTTTAAATTGGAAGGGATTACAACCAAGCGCATGGTTGTCTAGTTACTGTGAGTGTCTATTATAGATAGTATACTGTTGCTCGGATGAGTATTATTTATTTTAAATGCGTGTTCTGTCTGCATAAGAGAGCACTGGTCAGTGATCGCGTAACTATATTTACCTGGGAAATGAGTTGACTATCTCAAATGTCATCAAGGGACCCCCACTGTCCCCTCGACAAGTGCCTCGTATAAAAGTTGAGTCTCCTGCACACAGCTGACTGCTGCTGACGTTCGTACCATATTGAAGCCACTGGCTGTGGCATCTTTCATTAGACACTACTGGTACAGACACCTTCAAAAGGTCATGGCTCTCAGTGGCTATAAAACACACAAACTTTGTGATAATATTAATAATGGAACCTTTGTTTGTAGCTGACTTTATAAGTAACGGAATTGACAGTTTTCTCGTTGAGCCAACCCTAAAGTGAATTTGGTTATCAGAAGGTTTTAAGATGATTTCGAAATTGTAACATTTTTTTTAGTAATTATGACAAGAGGGACGTAAAATTAGCCTTTGCGTTTATGTAGCATAATCGGTGGACGTATATTATTTTAAATATACAAAACGATAAGATTTACCAATGCCAATTTAGAATTAAAAAATTTGCCTACCTATTCTAATGCGTAAAATTGAACTGTGTTAATTTTTAATGGATTTTTAATAGAAATAGACCCCAACCACTTAGGTCTTTGATGGAATGAGGAAAACAAATACTACAAAATGCTTTTCACGTACCTCTTATATATTTGTGACAACATATTTCAAATAAGGCGCAACTTTTCAAAGCATTAAAATTATTTTTAATTTATGCTCTACGATAAAAATTCAGTTTTAAATTATTACTATGTTCAGAAATCATTATGCAAACAATTATAGTGGAAAATACCAGTTTATTAAAATAATAGTTTTACATTTCTATGTAAATAAGTAAACGAAAGCATTATTATTTTGCAAAATTTAGAAGAATTTTTACAATTTTAAATTCTATGTATTTAGTAAAATTTCAGCGTACATTAAAAACTAACCGTTCGTGGTTTGGCCCCATCCAGCGACTATTAACCACAGTCCCTCCAAGTTCCTTGTCTGTTGGGACAGCTCCACAGGGAGACAGATCGGCCCCACAGTGTCTGAAAAACCATTATACAGCGTCTTTATTTCGTTGTATTGTAAACAAATTGTGGAAATATTGATTGGCATTACAAACGTACTCGTAATCTGAACTGTACAAACACCGTGTTTTGTTTTTGTTCTCTCAAAATAATATGTTGATTACAGATTAATAGCAATAAGGGTTTTAATTACGTATCCAACATTTTTTGGGCGTTTGAGTGTATATTTGTGCTCAGTTTCAGAACATGAATGAATACCAGGGGCAGCTCGTGAATTATTATTGTTGGGGTGCACATATTTTCGAAGTCATTCTGCGGGAAACAAAGGGGTCTGGGGCACAGCCCCAGCCGCCGGAGGCGAAAATTTTTTCAGACATTAATGGTCTGAAGTACCCGGAAAAACGACTTTAGAGTATATTTTTCGAATTTATTGGTCGGGAAAAAAAACTCCCCTATATGTAAATTTTTAAATTATAAAAACCATCCAAAATATTATTATTATATGCTTGATTAAAAATATTACATACCCGAATAATGTCTCTCCATCTCCTCCGACACGCGCCTCAAACATCACATCATATCGTTTTTAAAAAACTGTTTATTTTTAGATCGCTATTAAACGAAGTCATATAGTAATTTTCACTTCACGGCACGATAAAAATTTTTAACATTTTTCGCTCACTTGAAAACTGCTGTTGATCTCACTTCACCAACCCTATCGCGAACAACTTTCACTGGCTCGGGCCCCGGATTGTGGGGGTGAATGAATGGCGCGAGCACAATACCAAGGCGTTTGAATGGAGAAACGGTTTTGACCCTTGTGCACGTGCACAAAACCCAGCTATACCAGACGTTGTATAACAAAGAAAAACCTGAGGCTGTAACACAACGAACCTACGACCCCTCAGGTAATCGATAAGCTCTCGTTGGAAAACTTCTCAAAATAGTTAAACTTCGAAAAATAACATTTAATAAACAAAAACTACTCGGCGATGGGTCGCCTAATTAAAGTGAAAAACGATTTCTGATCTCACTTGGAAATAAAAATTAATTGATTTTAAAACAAACTGATCAAGACTAAAATCACTCAAACTTAATGATTACTCTCCCTAGGCGTGAACCTGGTACTCAAGTCTAAAGTTACCTAACCAGTTCATAACACAAACTCCTATAATACAAAGACCCACAAAATTGAGAAATCGTACAACAGCGAAGACAAAACATCTCTGAAATACAACTTAATTTATACTAGATCTAGGATGACATTACAACAGACAATCAACGGTTCCATAAGTTAAACCAGAACGGGCTATATTGCATGACACAAATGAATTTCCTTCTTTGACAAGGAATACATTTCAAACCCTACCTATCAGTATGATGTCTAAAAGCGAAATGGATATCCATTTTAAGATATCTCTTGGTCTGATGGAAAAAACAGTTAAATTTTCCCGAAATTTATGGAAATATAATTGTTAATAAAACTTAATTTAAATACTCATCACAAATGATCATGACTCCCATCGAAACCTTATGACGTCGAAGAAGCCCGACGCGTAATTCCGTAACTTGCTGCGTTTTTGTAGACGATCGTAGTCTTGTATTGAAGATCCTGTCTTGAGTTCGTATCCCGGCTGTGATTACTCTTGATTCAACTTTCCTTGATAATGTTGGAGCGGTGATAAAATACGATATTTTATCGTGCGAATAACTCAACTCCGATCGAAACGTTTTTAATGTTCACACTTGCCCGATATCAGCATTCCAAGTCCAAAAACCCAAGTTTTTCCTGTATCTCACACGGTAAACTGTCAGACGTTCAATAATGAAAAAACACGCCTACTTTTATCGGCTCATTTTGTTCTTACCCGTCTTTATTACCAAAACCCACTTCGTTCGACGTTGCTGGCTCAACCCACTCACGAATATTCCGAGTTTTATTGTTGATGTTATCTCTAAGCTCTTTGCAATTAAAATTCGCCATTTTATTATTCAACTAATCTGCATTTACGGATTTCAAAACCAATTTACATAAAAACTAAGCCTCGTCCATGATATCAAATGGTAATTAACTGTTCCTTATATGTTCCTATATTTGGATTCATAGACAATATTATCCTCACCGATTTCCTTTTTATAATATTTCAATCTGTATTTCGTTGTAATACGACCACCAAACCTTGCTTGCGTTATCGCGTCCTAAACTCCAGGCTACGCGAATATAATCTTCTCGATTCCTTTAAAATCCCAACTAACTCTGGGGTCCAGATATCGAATGGTTCTAACCCTTTCTGGTTATCGATGCTGTCTTTTATCAAGTCCGTAGGTTTTTAATATGCTCCTAAAGCATGCAAAAATTCGTTTACTCACGTATCCCTGGGCTGGGCTAGCCTTATAAAATGTACCTCGATTGGTTATCGTTCTCGTTGATTTCTTGTATTTCTTCTTGGCAGATCGCCGTTCGTTTCGTTATCCCTTCGCGGATTTTTAACACGCGTTTCCTATATCCAAAGTTTTTCTTTCCTAGTCCACTTTCTCTAAGTTTTACGCAACGTCTAAAATCCCCACGCACACGACCGATTCCAACTTCACGTCTCAAAGCTCTCACGACACACTGTCGACAGACGCCGCTTTCAACAATCCAAATACGATCGTAGCGTTATGATAACCAATCAAAAACCAGCACACAGCGTCATTAAACTGAACTAGGTCTAAACAAATGTCCGGGTGACGCTACATGCGAAAATGATGAAATATGATCTTGGCATTTTCTAGAATTTAATAAAATAGATTGACATAGATTTTATATGAAAATTGTTAAACTTAAGTGAATCACAAAGATTCTTTTTTTGAAATCAAATGAAATTTTCTCTAGTTTCTGATTTAAATCAAACCCGTTCTGTATTATTAGTATTTAATTAGTTTATACATGGTTTCCACATTTAAACCAGTTGCCTCAGTAGTAGCCTCGAACCAGCTCATGAAAATACACAGCTCTCCTTTCACTGACCAACGGCATCGACTTTAAGATAAGAATCCATCTTCAAAAGACCATTGCCAAAAAACCTAAGTCCACTCAGAGAGAGGCCGTATAGTCTCAATACCCCACTTGGTTCAAACGTACAAAGTACACATCTTTTTACTATGAAACAACTACTAACTTCAAACAACAAAGTGATAAATGGTAGGACAAACCACACGTCAAAGAACATCCAACCAATAACACACCTGACAAGTGTCAAAACGATCCACCTGTTGCCAATCAAAACACAACACCTGTCATCACTTTGAACGACCTTTAGAAAACAAAACAAACTGGTGCGTGACCTTGACATCCAGCAAAACACAACAAACAAAAGAACTCGACCTTGTCAAACAACCACTTTTACATGGCTTGATTTGCCTCTTTTACCTACTGTCAACTTTTCTCCTTTTATTATTCGTCTTCAACTCACCGCTGACCCACCAAACCCAAAAAACCACAACTGAACTATTAAACAACACACTGTGACCATCTAAACAACACTGAGTACCTGCTACGTTTCATCTTTCACTTCCTACATCGGAACTTTAGTCTTTTCTTAATTTTTTTGTAATCATGCCGCATTGTTTCCTGGCAACAACTCAATTCAACTTTCAATTCAACTTAAATTCAACTATAATTAATGCCCCATGTTTTCCTGGCACCAATTCAACCCAACTCAAATATCAATTCAACTTTTAATTCAACTATCGCCGTCTCAACCTGGACCTCTTTAAATTGGATTCCACCTTCAATTTACTATCACCGCATTCAACCTGGCACCTCTTCAACTGACAAGACTATTACGATGCAAAAATCAACTTCCAAAACGTCACCACAAGTCACCCAAAACTGTCCCGACGAACAACAGTACGTGTACAACAGACAACTGTACCAACTTTTTACAACTTTCCTCAGTAGAACACAATAATGCAAAGAAGACACTTTACAACAGTGGTAGGCGAAAGTATTCGAAACTATAATGAATGAACAAGTCGCGCAAGCGCGGCTTTAAAGCCGCTACGCGGAGGGCGTGGAAAACGTCGTACTCGGAATACCTCGTAGTTTTGGGAAAAACCCCGTTGACGCGACAAAATCGCGAATCGGTCCGCGTACGGCCGCGAAAAACGATAGTTTTCCGGGTAAAAACCGTTTTTGGGTCGTTTTTTTGGGGAAGGGACCTGTGACAAATTTGTTTCCGGGACATTTTCAGTACGCCCCCCGGACGCTTTTTTCCCGCCCCCCTTCCCCCCCCCTTAAAGTTTTTAGCGGGGGGCAAAATGATTTTCAAAAATTGATAATTTTTTTACCCCCCTTTTGTTTTTAAAAGTGGGGGGGAAAAAAATGTTTTTTCCGGGGGACAATTCCAGACAAAATATTTTACGGTAAAGTCTAAAATCTTCGCCCCCTCGCCCGGCGCCCCCCTTTCCCCCAAAACCCCCCAAGATGGACGGGCCCAAAGACATACTGCACATTTTTCATTAATCCTGGAAAAAAATTTTTTTTCCGTGACATTGGGGGGGTTTACCCCAAAAATGCCCCTCGTCCGTCCGGTACCTTTAGAGCCGAGAGTACCTGATCGTACTGTAATTGTGGAAGAATATAATCAAAAAAAAACCCTTTTAAATCCACAAAATGACCAATTTTATTTATTTTGAGACATTCAAAAAAGTTTTTGGCAACTTTTGGCAATAAAGGGTTTTTGTTTGGGGGGAATCGGAACCTTCGTAATGGGAAGGGAAAAATTTTTTAAAAAATTAAAAAATTTTAAAAATGCCCCAAAAAGGGGACGGAATCCCTTTGCTGAGCACTTGTTTTGATTTTTTAAAAATTACCCCTCTAAAAAAACCATGCTTCGCTTGACCAATACAGTTTTATAGGGGCCCGGGGAGATAAAACCCCGATGGGAGGAAAAAATTCCCCAAAGTTTATAAAAGAATAAAATTTTTGGGATTGGTTTTTTTCCCAAAATACCAACATTTAAAAAAGAAAACGAAATTTAAATTAGTTTTAAAGGGCCGAAACCCCTCTGATGCAGCCCACGGGCCCGGCCTTTGGAATCGCCTAAAAAATTAAAAAAGGGCCTTGAAGATTTCAATGAAATGCCCTTATTAATTTTATTTTCCCCCAAAAACCCACCCCCCCCCCCCCCCCCACACACAAACCCCAAAAAAAAAACCTTTTGTCGGGAGGCAACAAATTTTCAAAACAAAAAAAAAGGTCCACCGAAATTGGGAAATTCGTACTGGAAAAAGTTAAAAAATTTTCCCTTTGAAAAATTTAAGGTTATTTTTTATAAAACTGGGACTTCCCCCCCCCCCCCTTTCATTTCCTCGCCACTTTGTCCCCCTCGTTCCCCTCGTCGGGTTCTTTGACCTTGAATGGCCCCCCCCCCCCCCCAAAGGGCCCCCCATCCCCAACCGAAAAGGGAAATCGTAGTAGGGAAACATTTTTTTTCTTTTAGGGGAAGTTTTAAAATTTTGTCGTCTCGATCTTTGGTTGCACCTAGGGGGGCAAAAAAACCCCACATTGGTAAAGGGTTTATGTGTTCGTTTGGGGCACAAGGTGTCTAAACCGCTTCTATGTCATGATTTTTTACCCGATGGGCATGTGCATATGCTGGATTTTTATAGGACATTCTTGGGGGTTTTAAAAAAATATTTTCCCCAATCAGGGGCCCCCCAATTTTAAACCCAGACCAATGCCTGACTTATTACATCATTTCATAGCTAAAAATAGATTTCTTTAATGTGGGGTTTTAAGTGTTTGTATCTACTGAAAGGGGGGCCTCTTAAAGTTTACGAACGCACTTTATTAATATTTGTGATCAGGGGAAAAAATTTATGAAAAAAATTTCACCGAGGGAGAGTATTAAAAATTTTAATGTGCTTTTTTTGGCCCCCAGGTTTGGGAAAACGAAGGGTTTGGAGATGTTGTTGGCCTTTTAATCCCCAAAAAACCTTAGACTTTATTTTTAAGTCAAAAAAAAGGGAAAATCGAATCGTTGAAGGCAAAATCCGTAAAATGACGTTTTTCTTTTGCATGCGTACGAAAAATGACGTTTTTTTTTGGGCCCTTTGGGTTTTTAAAAAAACCCCCGTTTGGTGCCGTTTTGGGGGGGCCCCGGGGACATTCGAAATGGGAGCCCAAAGAAATTTTTTTTTAGAAATTTTTTGATCTTTTTAAAAATTTTAAATGAGCCCAAACCAGGGTAGGGACAAAAAAAGTCGAAATAGGGCCCGTTTTGGGGTCATTCAAAAAAACAGTGTAAAAAAATTTTGGGTTTTTTTCAAATTCCCCCAAAACCGGACAGGCTTTGGGCAATCTTTTTCTCCCCCCCCTGTCTACCCCTTCAAACTTTACCCAAAAATTACGTGATGTTTGGTATGCCCCAATTTTCCCCGAAAAGATGGGGGGGGGAAATACATTTTTTTTTTACAATTCTTGAAATTTACAAAAAAAAAATTTACCCGGGGTTTTTTTGTGCCCTTGAAGGGGAAAAATTTTAAAACTATAAAAAAGTGTCCCGGCCCGGAACTCGAAGGCTTCCACCAAACCCCTGGGGTTGGGGAACACAGGTTCCCCCCCCCCAATTTTTTTTAAACATTCCTTTATTTTTCCCGGGCTACATTAACGAGCCTTTGTCTTTCCCAAAATCAAAACCGAAAAAAAAACCAAAATTTTGAACTTTTAAATTTGGCACGGGGCAAAAATTTTTTAAAAAATTTTCCCCAATTTTTTTGAAATTTTTTTTTCCCATCGAAAAACGGAAAAAAATACGGGGGAAATTTTTGGGGTTTTTAAAAACCCCGTTTGCTATTTCATTGGCTTTCCGGAATTGTAAAACCCTTTCGGGGCTCTACCCGCCACCCAAAAATTTCAAAAAAATTAAAAAGGGAAAAATTTTCCAAAAAATTTGCCCCAAAAAAAAGAAGACGGTACCATTTTTCCCGTCTGGACCCCCCCCGCGTTAATTTCCGCACGGGCATTTTTAAAACCAGCCGAAAGTGAATTTAAAAAATTCAGGTTTTTTAAACTTTTTTTATTTAAACGGGGAAAATTTTTAATTTTTTTCAAAATTTACCCCGGAAATTTAAAAAGTTTTTCATTTTGGGCCCCGGGCCCAAAGTAATGGAACGGTCCAAAAAAACCCTTGACGGGGGGCCTGTCCCCTAAAAAGTTTCGAACGCCCCGGTGTCGTCGGTGTTCGGAGAAAAGGGCCAAAAACTTTGGGGCGCGGCCCCCCCCCTTTGAGAAAAAAAAAAATATGATTTTTTAAAAGCCAAAACGGCCACGCCGACTTTTTTGGGTCGGTCCAAAACGTGTTTTACAAGATGTAAAAAAATGGGTCATGTTTTTTTATCACGATTATCGCAAAGGCCCAAAATCTAGGCCCGGAAACCATCCTTTAAATTTTTAGAAAAAAAGGTGTCCCCAGGGCGTTTTACGTTTTTAAAGGGAAAAAAAATTCAAACGGTAAAAAAGTTCCAAAAATCGAAATTCGAAGGCAGCTACTGACCGGGGTTCAAAACCAAGGTTTCTCAAACTAATTTTTTTAAAAATACCCCATCTTTTCCTCTACTTTAATGGGGCCTGGGTTTTAAGGGGAAAATTTAAAACCAAGGGGGGAAGGCGTTTTTTTTAAATTTTTTTAAATTTGGGCACTTTTAAAAATTTTAAAAAATTTATCCAATTTTGGGTTTTTTTTTTTTCGCGCTTTTTGAAAAAAAAAATGGGGGGGGGTTTTTTTTTAAAACTTGTTCCCCAAATTCTTTTTGGTTTTGTAATTGGCAAATTTTGGGGGGCTCAAACCGAAAACCCCCAAAAAATTTTCCCAAAAAATTTTTGGAAAACCGGAAAATCCAAACAATGTCCCATAAAAGAAATGAATTTTTTTTTAAAAAAAGGTGCCCCCAATTTGGGCCCGGAGGTTTATTCATTGTGTACAGGGTCGAAAAAAAAAACGATTTTTTTTGGGAATCCCTTCCAATTTAATATATCCTTTTTTTAAAAAATTTTCCCTTTGGGTTTAAAAAAATTTTGAAAATTTTTTTCTTTTTTCCCCCGGGGCCCCAAAGGGTAGGGGTTGGTCCGGAACCCTTCACGTTACTCGTACCGGTAGTCTTTTTCGAACACGTCGGTCCCGGTCGAGGGTTTGGGGCGCGAAGCGTATTTTGGGGGCCCCGGAAACCCGGGCGAGAAACAAAAATGCCAAAAAACGGTTTTTTTTTTTTCGGGGGGTTTTTTCGATTTTTTGGGACCCGGGAAAGGGCAATTTTTTTTCGGGTCGGGGGTATTTTTTTTCGGAAAATTCGATCCTTTCTCGGGGAAAGGAGGGGGCCCCCCCAAAATTGTACGCGTTTTTTTCCCGCCCGGGGGCCCCGGGGGGGAAAACGTCTGGGCGGGGCCAAAATGGGTTTTTCCGCCGCCAGCCCTGATTTTAACCGGACTATGGGTTTATATAGAGGGGGCCCTTGTTCTTTTTTTTCTTTCTTTGTGTACGCTCTGGGGAATAAAACCCGGGATAACTGTCCTTCAAAAAAAAACCCAGCCCGATAAACAAAACAAGGGCCAGCGCTAACTTTTAAACTGACACTACGGGTGTTACAAAAAAGTTTTTAAAACACATTTTCAAACGAGGACATCTTCTTTGGGGGACTAGTTCCATGGGGGTATTTACAAAAATTAAAACCCCCCCAAAACCCAAACAATACTATGGCCTTGATTCTGACTCAGTTTGTATTTTACTGCACTCTTAGGGTTTTTACAGTTGCTGACGCCGATACAAATTTAAATGCACTTACCCGTTAATTCTTTTTATTTTCCGGGGTCGGTTTTTGGGTTACCCCACCCCCTCACATATCTTTCAACTTTTTGAATGCCAGCTCGCATTACGCATGTCTTTAAAAAACACCCGCCTACTCAACCGAACGACGTCTGTCTGATTTCCATTATATATTTTTTCTTATCTCCTTGGGAGCCAAACATCAAAAATTTTTTAAAACGCGTCCCATTTTCCCTCTTTCGGTTCGTTTTCATCAAGCCTCCAATTACTCCACGTCCTCTCTTGGACTCCTCTCATACCCAAATTAGGGGGAACGTGAAATTTTTTTTTGCTCTAATTTCCCCACTTCTACTTCGGACATATTTTTTCCCTTGCATCTCCAAATTTTCAACTGTAGGGGCCCTCCCTTCTTCATTTATTCACACTGGCTTATACTTTTTTTTTGTTAAACCCGGGCAACTTGTCTATCAAATTTTTTCCTGTCCCTCCCTTTTGACTGTTTCACCCCCCTAACTTGCTTTAATGGTACTATTTTTCCCCTCTACCCCTGGTTAAAACTTTTTATTCATGTGGTTAAATAAAACCCCCCTATTTCCAAACTCAATCCCCTTTTGGTTTTTTCTTTTTTCTCCCTTTTTTTATTTCGTTACCCGACTTTTCAAGTTCTTGTGTTTTTCGTCTAGACGTTCATTTAAACTCAACTACCTTTACACTATTTTTTTTTTTACACCCCAATCTTTTCCTAGCCCGACAAAAAATATCTATTTTAGTTTTTATTATCCTCCTTTTATTATTTTAAATTAATTTCATTTTTTTCTGACCCCGCCCAATCCATTTTTTCAGCATTTATCTGACTTGGGGCCAACTCTTTTTATCGGGGATGCCTTTGACTTTGGGCCCTCCCTCTCCCAGAAAAAAGCATCATTTCTCTATGCTGGAAATTTCACTTCTTTATTGCTCGGACGCAATCTCGCATTCCCTTTGGGGCGGGCCTTGAACTCCCTGTTTGCCTAGGTGTTCGACGGGAGCTGGGGATTAACTTCGTCTCCGATTGCGTGGTTTTTAGCTTCCAAAAATGTCGCCAAATTTCCCCACACTCTTCAAAAAATCCCTTTTCCCTTTCCCCTGGAGATCAAAGTTAAACCCTCTTCCTAACCGGCAAGGAATCATATCCTTATTGTCTTTCGAGATTTTTCATGATTTGATCCTATACCCTTTGGGCTAACTCAAAGTAATATCCCCCCTATCCGTACATTTATTGGGGTTTACACTCTACCCTTTATTCAAATTTAAATCTTCCTTCTTCTGAAATCATTATAACCCCTTGAAATTTCTCCCCCCCTAAACCCCCCCAAACACTTCACAACCCAGCTGGGAAACCCAGATCTCAAAAAGCAAAAACCCCTCCCACTCCTTCCCCGGGTTCTGAAAACCCCTCAAGCCTGCAATTTCACTGTCTTCCCTTTTTGTTCTCGGGAAAAAATCTGATTTTTTTGTTTTTCTTCAAAAATTTAGCTCAAAAAATAGGCCTTAAAACCCCACGAATTCTAATTATCAAGACAATCTCCCCTTTTACTACGTACAAAAAGTGACAAATGTTTCCCCCTCAAAAACGTACAACAAAAGTAACACTTACTAAGGCCCTTTTTAATTCGGGGGCGATTTTGTTAAAAATTCGTAAAGCCTTCCACGTTGGTTTTCGGCCCAAAAGTAAAACAAAAGAACCTTTCGCCCCCTACTAATCGATAAGCTCTGTTGGATACTTTTTTTAAAAAGTTAAACTTTTGAAAAAAAAAATTTAATAAACAAAAACATTTCTCGGGGGATGGGTCCCCCTAATTAAAAGGGAAAGGGCCCATTTCTGATTCTACTTGGAAATAAAAAATTTAAATTTATTTTTTAAAAAAACTGACAAGACTTTAAAAACACTCAAACTTGAATGATTACTCTACCTAGGCGTGAACCCGGTTTCTCAAGTCTAAAAAATTCCCAACCAGTTCATAACACATCCTTATAACTCACCCAAAAACCCACAAAATTTGGGAAAAGCCCCCCAACAGCGAAGAAAAAAAACATCTCTGAAATAAACTTTAATTTTTAAAATAGATCTAGGGTGACTTACAAAAAGACAATCAACGGTTTATAAATTTAAACCAGAACCGGGGGTTTTTTGGGGGGACACAAAAAGAAAATTTTCCTTTATTGACAAGGAATACCAAAAACCCAAAAACCCCACCTATCAGTTTCTGATGTCTAAAAGCGAAAAGGATTTTCCAGTTAAGATATCTCTTGGTCTGAAAGGAAAAAGTAAAGTTTCCCCGAAAATTTTATGGGAAAAAATAATTTTTAATAAAACTTAAATTTTAAAAACTTTATCACAAATGATCCCGACTCCCATCGAAAAACCTTATGAACGTCGAAGAATTTCCCACGCGTTAATTTGTTTAACTTTGCTGGGGGTATTTTTAGACGATCGTATTCTTGGGATTTTGGGAAAATCCTGTCTTGATTTGTTTCCCGGGTGTGATTACTCTTAGTTCAACTTTTTCCCTTTAAAAATGTTTTAGCGGTGATTTAAAATACGATATTTTATCGTGCGAATAACTCAACTCCGATCGTACGTTTTTAATGTTTCACACTTGGGCCCCATATTTGGCCCTTCCAAGTCCAACAAACCAAGTTTTTCCCGTATTTTCACACGGTAAACTGTCAACGTTCAATTTAAAGTAAAAACGGCCCACTTTTATCGGTCTTTTAGTTTTTTGTTTTTACCCTTTTTTATTACCAAACACTTGTTCGACGTTGCTGGCTCAAGCCACCACGGGGGGGGAAAATTTTGAGTTCTTATTGTTGATTTATCTCTAAACTCTTTGCAATTAAAATTCGGGCCCTTTTATTTTTTCAAAATAATCGGCATTTTCGGGTTTCAAAACCAATTTACATAAAAACAAGGGGCCCCGGCCATGATATCGAATGGGAATTTAAAAATTTCCTTTTTTTTGTTCCTATATTTTGGGTTCTTTGACAATATTATCCTCACCGATTTCCTTTTTATAATATTTCAATCTTTTAAAATTTGTTGTAATACGACCACCAAACCTTTCTTGCCCTTAAACGCGTCCTAAACTCCAGGGTAAAGCGAATATAATCTTTCTCGAAATTTTCCCTTTAAAAACCCCCAAATAAAATCTCGGTCCAGGGTTTCGAATGGCTTTAACCCTTTTTTGGTTAAACGATGCGTCTTTTATCAAGTCCGTTTGGGTTTTTTAATATGCTCCTAAAGCATTTTCAAAAATTTCGTTTAACCCCCACGTTTTCCCTGGGCTGGGCTAGGGCCCTTTTAAAATGTACCTTTGATTGGTTATCGTTCTCGTTGATTTCTTGTATTTCTTCTTGGGGAGATCCCGTTCGTTTTCGATTATCACTTTTTGCCCCCCCGGGTTTTTAACACGCGTTTTTCCCATTCCCCAAAATGTTCTTTCCTAGTTTCCCCTTTTTCTAAGTTTTACGGGAAAGTCCCCCAAAAATCGCCCACGCCCAACACGACCGATTTTTCCCCAAAATCACGTCCCAAAGCTCTCAAAAAAAAGGACACACTGCCGCAGACGCCGCTTTCAACAATTTCCCAAAAACGATCGTAGGCGTTTGAAAAACCAATCAAAGACCCGCACACAGCGTCATTAAAAATGAATAGGTTAAACAAAAAAGTCGGGTGACGTACATGCGAAAATGATTTAAAATGATCCCTTGGGGATTTTCTTTGAAAATTTTAAAAAATAGATTTACATAGTTTTATATGAAAAATTTTTAAAAAATTAAGGAATTCCCCATGATTCTTTTTATGAAATCAAATGAAATTTTTTCCCAGTTTTGATTTTAAAACAAACCCGTTCTGTATTATTAGTATTTAATTTTTTATACATGGTTTCCACATTTTAAACCAGTTGCCTCAGTAGTAGGGGCCCCGAACCAGCTCATGAAAATACACAAACTCCCCCTTTCACTGACCCAACGGAATCGCCCTTTAAGATAAAAAATTTCCCTCTTTTAAATTTACCCTTGCCCAAAAAAACCCAAGTCCACTCAGAGGGAGGCCTTTTAGTCCCCAAGGCCCTTTTTCTGCCCAAACCTTTTCCCTGTTAAAACCACGAAAAATGGGGTGGGACACTCAGAGTGTTTATCCCCGGCGGGAGCACTTACTGGGAGAATGGGCTTTTTTCCGAATATGCCTTGCTCGGGGGGGCCCAAAATTTTCCATTTCAAAAAAATCCAACGATTTTTGGGGGAAAATTTTTCGAATTGGCTTCGAACCTTAAAATTTTGGGAAATTTTGTTCGGCAAATATTTTTGGGGGGGGCACGTGCACCTGTGCCCTATACACGAGGCCCCGGGGCCCCTGATGAATACATATATAATGGGGTTGGGGGTTAAAGCTATTATTCATGATAAACAAAAAAAAGCATTCAAAAAAATTAAACAAAGAACTAATTTCCCCAAACATTTCTGGTTCAAAAACATAAAAAAAAAAATTTGTGGAAAAAACACAATTTTTAGGTATTTTTAAAAAAAAAATTAAAGTTTGTGGTTTAAAAAATTTATTTTTTTTTAGTAATAGGGCCCCTTTGAAAAAGAATCTATGGACCGACCCGTGTTTAGGTTAGGGGTTTTCCGTCCCAAAGCCGCACAAACGCGAAAGTCTTTTTGGGGAAGGGTTCCCCGCTTGAGAGTATTGGGATGGCAGGAATTTTCCCCTCCACGTTTTATGTTCGAGGAGGGGGGATCAAAACAAACGCCCTCGCCGCTTTGTCTCGGACCTTTTTTCCCCCCCCCCAGCTCGTTTGGGACCCCAAATGGGCGTCACCCCTACAAGAGGGCGAAAAGTATTTTAAAGGATGACTGTCAACTTGATAAAAGTGGCGTTCTGATAAAGATAATGACATTTTAAGTCACGATGTAAAAAAAAATGGAAAACAAAGTTTTTCGTGTCATATTATAAATCCGGCGCGCGCTACTTTTTACGTTTGACATGGCGCTTGCGCTATGCGACCAGGCTAAAAATGGCGGCAAAGATGGCGAACCGGAAACAAAATAGTGACTGGAAACAAGATGCGATCGGAAACAAAATGGCGACCGGAAACAAATGACCGGAAACAAAATGACGGCGGTCACGTGACCAGAAGTGCACCTTCAGCACCTGCGGACACCTGGCGTAGAACCGGAACTTTCTTCCTACTTTCAGCTGGGCAGAGCACTTTTTGATAAAAGCACCAAACTTGGCACATTCGAGGGTGATATACTAAGGGTCAGGGTGCCGTGGGCAAAGGCACGCGCTAGAATGCCCAATAAACAAACGATGCATTGTTATTAAAAGCTTGTTGGTTCGTTATAAAATATAATATACATGTTGCAAAATAATCATTGCCTACACGTTTTGCGGAATTCAAGGCAATTTATGACGTATGATTAAACAAAAGTAAGTAAAGTTAAGTTTTAATGGTTTAAGGGCTCGTCAACCGTTATGTCATAATAAAATAACACTAGCATAGAAGATGTGGGGAGGAATGAGTACCGGAAGATAGACAGATACAGTCAACGGCTGTGGGAGGAAATGATGGGGTTGGTGGGGAAGGGGGGTTCAGACAAGGAATCAATCCATCAGTGTAATAAACTAATTTATTAATGTAGAGACCTGCCCAGCATGCAACAGTAAATAAATGTAATTCGCTTACAATGATGATTCGTTGTTCTTAGGAATGCAATGGGCCGCCGTTAGCACGTATCTGTCGTTGATCAACGTACCTCCACATGTAAAGCGATCGCCTCTCCCTGAAGAAAACAAGGAACACCGTGTTATTGAATTCTTCAGAATTATAGGTACATTCGCAGGTGAAATTTTGATTAATTGAATATTTGTTTTTAAATGCAAGTTTGAAAACAATTGTGATTGGTCCGTGAAAGCTAGATGCCAGAATCACTAATACTCCCAATTGATGACATCGTCAGGGACCAATTCTGTATCTGTACACAATTAAATATTTATCTCGAAAAATCTCGCTTTACGTGTTCTTTTACTTTTCAAATAGGAAATATTATAAACAAAAATAATTCTTAAGTTTTGAATATGGGCGTTCATTAACAATTTCTCTTCAATATTTTACCAAAAATCATCTTGCATGATGAGTTCCAAATCTGTAGTTTATCAAATTTAATTTAATCTTCTATGTTATTGATGTTGGCGAGCTCCCCCCCCCCCCCCCCCCCTACGTTGTATGGTGATGGTCTGTTGTCTACCTCCTTCAATATTCATAAAATATGCGTTTTGTATCTGAATATTAACAATAACGTAACTGTTCGCGCGATTTCCCGGCGCTATGTTGGTAGTTATATTTTTCTCTTAGCTATTGGTATTTCTTGTTTCGTATTCATAAGTTGCACATATTGTTATCACCTGTTTGAATTTCTGCCTATCAGACGTCATTTCCTGGTTCTCTCGCATTCGACTTTATGCAAGTGCTTTGTCAATGCAGTTCGCCTCTCGTCTTCACTCGATGAAGTACAAAGTTCGTTTTCGTCTCAAAGTACCACGCTCGCAACTCGCAACGCACGTGTCCGGTCTCCGGACATCGCACTCACTGTACGCACTCAAGTGCGCGGCCGCCTGCCGCGTCCGTCTTGGAATACAACGACGGATTTCCGAGCTGCAGTCCTTGGTTCGACTTGCCTTCCAGGCATTCTCTAACTTCCTACTCATCTTCCCAAACTCGAGTTTCTTTATCCCTGTTCTCTCTCGCGGTGGGCTTAACATCCCCCATCGTACTTACCTCTGCACTGCCTCCTTCAGCCTACGTCAAGATTCGGGTAAGTTCAGATCAAAATAATATACAGCCCATATTCTCGGATTTGAGCACCTCGGCTCGAACACATGGTCCTCCGCACCCGGATCCGGTGATTTCCGCTTTTTTCGCAAATAGTTCTCATGAAGGGTTAGTCCTTGTTGGTCGCCACTAACACACGGCTTTTGTTGTATTTTTCCGCTTGGTTTTTCTGTTGATTGCGCTTTCAGTGAAATGTTCTTCTTTGTTTCCTTTATTGGCTATTTGAATTCCGTTCATCAGGGAAAGATTTGCAAGCCAGCAGAAAAAGAAAGTTTCACGCGATTTAATTCGCGTCCGTTCAGCGAAGTACAATGCGTTCGAAAAAATAAAACCCGATAAAGTTGGGCATTGGCCCCCGTTTGACATTTGTTAATTGGAATCTGATTTCCGCGAAACCCAAAGTCTATTGCGAACTCAACACCCAAGTATTTCTTCCCGCAAAACGATCGAAATAGACAAATTTCAAACAGTTTTGAAAGCTTTTCTTTGTTGTAAGTTTTTTTTTAACTACGGTTGATAAATTAAAATAAAACGCCCGTTTTTTGACTCAACTGGTTCTGTCCCCCTCAGTTAAACCCATCTCTTGATTCCCAGTCAAGATTTTCCCCCAATTTAAAGGAGACTTTTGCAAGGCCCCCGAATTCTTTTCTTTTTTTCAAATTCTGACGAGATAAAAATCTTTAAGTAATTTTTAAAAAAAGTTACCTTTTTAACAATTTCATTGTCTGAAACTCTTTGGCCCTCATCTCAGATTTTCAAATAACTAAGAAAATTACCCCTCGCTCTGAACATTTCCCATCTCTCGTTATAAAAACAAGCGATACTAGGGAGTTTGATGCCCAAACAAGTTTTTAGAATTTGTTCCCTCAAAAACGTATCCTATGACGGTTTCAAGCGTTTCTAAAAACACATCGAAAACTCTGTCGAATCTCTGAAAGCTCTGAATATTCCCGATTTAGGTGTTTTTCTTAGTTATTTTTGGATTAGCAAATCTCGATGCGTCATCTCGCAAGGCTTTTAAAAAACAGACAAAATCAAATTTCAACTCCCGTTTAAAAATGCAATCGATTTTCGGGGACCAATCTAGAACGATGGATTATGTGCTGTCGGGAAAAATTTCTGTTACTACCGTAAAAAGTTCTCTCCCCAAAGCGAATCAACCCCTTGTTAGTGTCGTCCCGCCCAAACAACAGTGTGCACGAGTACCCCAAAACTCATCTTAATCACTCTCATTAACGGTCCGCTTGCCCGGTAGTAAGGTTCTCATACATTGTCCCAGGCAATGTTTTCCTGGTTTAACCAAGACCAAACGTTTTGACACGCTGCCCCAAATTTAAAACGCTTTTTTTAATTGATGGGTGCCACATCTGCGATCCCAATGCATTTCCCAAGAAATATTTTCTGTGTGTCAAAGCTCAAACTCATTCTATGTTACTTTCTGAATCCGCCCCTTTCTCTCGCTGACGATACCCCGTCACCGAGCAAGGTCTTCAGCGCCCAGGCTCTGTCAGTCAAGTCAGGGCTTCGAGCCCATCATCAAAGTCTCTAGGCACGTCGCGCCTATTAGTGACGCGCACGGGATCATGCAACCCTTTCGCGGGGTTGTTGACTCCGGGTAAAAAAATTCTGCTATCACTAAGTCGTTAGTGCAATTTGGTTAAAAATAAATCCAGCCACCGCCCAACTGTCGGGTGCGGACAAACTAAAATCGAGTGCAGGTATGTGCAATGCATTAGTTTTCTGGCTCTCGGGAACCCCTTAGCATGTCAATGCACACTTTCTAAACTATTGGGCAATTTCCCTACTCCTCCGTGTCCACTGACTCATAGAGGCTATCATGCCCTTTGCCCTCGCTGACGATCGCTTCAAGTACCAGGGCCATTGTTTTCCTCATTGGTCCGATCCTACTCAGAATTCCTGTAAAAACCGGACCACCGTTGTAGGAGAAAACCCCTGCCGCCCCCCCAAAACGGTTTTTGGTTGGGAAATCTTAGGCCGGTCCACGTACTAAACCAGCCCGAGTCATCCTACTTTTTCTCGCTGTGACAAGCCCCCCGTTGGAACATATTCCGTCTCTTCGGGGAAACAGAAGAAGTCAGTCGACCCCCTTCTGGACCCATGGATTCCTCTTTGAAGAGCACTTCATTAAAACTCACTTCGCGCCCCCTCTGGCCGCACCGGTCGCTCTACCATTCACCCTGATTCGTCATGCAGGTACAATCGTGACGTCCGCTCAAGACTTTTTCTTTTTTTAGAGCGCGTCTGAAGCGTGATCCTCCACTTCATGACTATTCATGAGTTCATGAGTGATTTTCGCCGTTACTGAACATGCAGCCTTTCCCCCGCCTGCGGGGTAAAATAACCGCATCTTGTGTACCAAGGTCACAAGCTCTACCCCAAACTGCGAGTGGTATCAACGCCCCTCCCTGAATTGGGGCCCTGTTTTTTTGAAGAAACCCCGCCCATTCGTCCCCGGGGTGCTCCCCCTGGACCTGTTGAACCACCCCAATGGTTCTTGGTTCCCCCTTCATGCTTCTCCCCCCTCCACTGTCTCGCTCGGCCCCCGGGGAACCCAGCCACGACTTTCCCCAGCGAAAGCGTCTCCCACGGGGCGAAACTCAAAGATCATCATTGATCCTCTCCCCTTTTCAAAATGCAGAGTTTCCCCCCCCGCTCTTGAAAAGCCCCAAACGCGTGTTCGGGCAGTGGTAAGCTTTTCCCCGCTTGCTTGTCGTCGAAGAACCTTGCACCCCCCCCGGTCCCCTTTCCCCGTCGATCTGAGGACGCGAGCGCCCGTTCGGGCATCACCAGAGCAGTACTTTGCTGATGAGCTCAAGGAAAATGGAAACATGTTTGTGACCCCCCGCATCGCCCCCTCAAACCCCCCTTTATTTACTCCGTGGGGTTTTTCAGGGTGGGGGGCAGGTTCATTATTTTCTTCCCGAAGAAGCTCGATCCCTCTTGCTTCCCAAAGGGAAAGGGATTTCCGCGCTCTTGTGTGATGCCTTTCCCTTCTCCTCCTTTCCCCTCTGGCCCCCCCACTGTGAAGCTCTATTCAGCAGATGTATTGGATTTTCTTCTGCGTGGGTTTTTACGGCAACGCATTTGTCGCTGGGTTAACCTGTTTCAAATTGGCCCAAGCCTAATCAGCCCAAATTTTGGCTAATCTGCTAACCTCGCGTTAAGCCTTGCGTGCGTTCTCCACGGGGCACAGACTACGTGGCCCCTTTTCAGGAAGACGATCCTCGTCGTAATGCCTCATGTCAAAGGGTATTATGTCTCTTCGTTGCATGGCCCCCAAAGCTGTGCACCTTTACTGGTCCGACCTGTCCACTGAAGCTTTCCGGGGCCCGTCTTTACGGTTTCTCGCCCGGGGTGGACTCCCAGCCCCATTTTCTCGACTGTGGGCCCGGGCTCGTAGGGCTGCTCGCTCGCTCCGCGAGTCTCGATTCTCTCCGGCAGTGAGACCGCCATCCGGAAAACTTGCACACGTAATGTTTGGTGGCATTTCAACCCCCCCTTTCGCTCCAATTTGGGTGGACTTTGGGAAGCCGGGGGTAAAATCCGCCAAGTTTCTCCTGCATCGACTATTAAGGACCCGCCCTTTTAAATTTTGAGGAGTACTCCACCCGTTTTCACGCTCGAACCCGGTGAATAGGTCCCGCTTTGTGCCACTTTGTTCGACCCCTGGGGGCCCCGATACCTCTCTCCCGCATTTGTTTACGGCACCCGCTTCTGCCCCCCCGAAGTTTTGTCGTCGAGAATGCCCCTCCCCTCTCCGTTGGGTTCAAGCCCTCAAAAGATCAAAACTTTTGGACACGTTTGGCCCCTGAGATTGACAGCAGATGCAGTGTGGAAGTGGGTCGCGCTTGCCCGAACCTCAAGGTGGTGACGGGTTTTCGTGTTGGAAACCGCTACCCCTCCTTTTTCTTGGCCATGGCCGGGGGGGTACAAGGTGCCCTGGAAAGACAAGTCATCAGAGTGGCTCCGTTTGGAATCCCAAAGGAGTGTTTTTCCCTCCCGGGGAACAAGTTGGTGATCCTCCCTCCTTTTTAGTTTTTCGTTTGGCTCGGCCCTTTTAGTTGTAGTTCTTTGTTATTTTCTTCCCATCTAAAAAATCCATTTTTGGTGGGGGGTTAGTTCGCGCGATTTCTCGGCGTAGGGTTTGGGAGTTAATTTTCTTTAGCTATTGGATTTTTTGTTTTGTATTATAAGTTGCACTATTGTTATCACCTGTTTTAAATTTTGCCATCAGACGTCATTTCCTGGTTTTTCTCTCGCATGATTTTAGCAAGGTTTTGTCAAGCAGTGCCCTCGCCTCATCGATGAAGTGCAAAGTTCGTTTGTCTCAACTTTCTCGCCGCACCTCGCAACCCCACGTGTCCGCTCTCCGGAACAGTGCACTCACTGTACGTTTTCAAGTGTGTGGGCCGCCTGCCGCGTCTGTCTTGGAATACAACGACGGATTTCCGAGCTGCATTTCCTTGGTTCGACTTGCCTTCCAGGCATTCTCTAACTTCATACTCACTTTCCCAAACTCGAGTTTTCTTTATCCCTGTTCTCTCTCGCGGTGGGCTTAACATTCGCCCATCGTACTTACCTCTGCACTGCCTCCTTCAGCCTACGTCAAGATTCGGGGTTAAGTTCAGATCAAAATATATATACAGTCCATTATTCTCGGAGTGAGCACCTCGGCTCGAACAGTAACAAAGAAATTCGTCATAACAAATGATTGATTTAATAATTGAAAACTAGCCGTACGGAAAAATTTTGCCAACATTTTCTAACAAATACATAACCAAACGGTGTATACCAATCCAAACCAGTTTTAATCTCATTTCCTTTCTCCATATCCATATGTGTTTTAAATGGCAACCATGTGTAAGCAACGGTGTCGTAAAGCAGCAAACATTTAAAAACATACACAACCCATTACAAACAAAGAGTGTGAACCTACAATCACAAATGCTTACCAAATAAAAACATTAAAAACTAGATAAGCCAACTATAAACGCAGATAACAGAACGGTGAGGGAGACGGCAATCATGAAAACACGCAAACCCGGCACACGGCAGGAAATTTGCATTAGTGGTATTGTTTTTATTATACAAAAGCGCATTTTTTTTGTTAAGTGGAAAGGTTAGCAGTGGTGATTAAATGGTTACTAGTAAACAATTGCTACCAACACAAACCATCGTACAGGCCATAACGATAACGAATGTTGGGTTGCGTTGCGTTGGATAATTTTGGTGATGTGAATATACACGTTACAATACTTATCAAAATATAATAACAGGTTGGTTATCATTTGGTTCGTAAATGTAATCAGTGGTCATGTTATTTTTACTAGTCACTAATTTTTGCTACCAACACAAACCAACGTACACCATTTCGTTAACGAATATTAGTTTGTGTGAGTATATTTTGGACATGTGATCAATTATGCACGTTACAATAATTGCTTACAAAAATATATTAAGAGGTTGGTTATCATTTGGTTCGTAAAAGTAAGCAGTGGTGGTGTAATTTTTACTAATCACCAATGCTTACCAACACAAAACAAAATGTGTAGTGAAACTTTGGGTTTTAGGATGGTGCACAGTAGGTAATGAATATAGTTATTTTGGTTTGCTGTGGTAAGTTATTTTCTGACGTAATTTTCCTCTGCAAACTTCTCCATATCTTCATCGACACGGACCTACTTCAAGATGTAAACTTTCACATCCCTACAAGATTTACAAGAAATTACATCTCCTTCAAAAAATTTCATGTGGTCGTATTGATGTTTTAAATTTTTCCCCCATCAACCGAATTCTAGACACCTACAACAAATAAATTTGCCATTACAGAAATTGACATCAACCACATGAAAAGTCATTCATTTTTAAAACAGCTGTTTATGCCAAATTACCAACTTGACTAATTTATCACTCTTATCACCATATCCACCAATATCAAAAATCAGGAACTTGATATTAATTATAGTAAAAAAAAATTTTATGATTTTTCATAAGGCTAAAAGATAGAAGCACGAATGATATTCATTTGACGTTGAATTGTAATGGTAATCTAATTTCTAGAGTATATGAATTTAAATATCTTGGAGTTTTCTTAGATTGTAATTTAAATTTAAGAAACATTATGAATATGTATGTAATAAAGTATCATCGCAATAGGAATTATAAGTAGAATGAAAAGGTTTGTAACAGAGAGAATGTTGAGGTTTCTTGTAGATTTTATATTCACTCTATTATTGATTATTGTTTAGTGGTTTGGGCAGTAAGACCTTCTACCGAATATGTTGTACTTCAGAAGAGAATTGACCATCTGTTTGATTCAATTCCAATGAGCCAAGATTTACAATCTGATTGCTTCACGATTGAGGAAAGAATGAAATATAGCGTACTGGTAAATACATACAAAATATTGAAAGGTATGTATTCAGGTATTTTACCCAATATTTTTCAATTTGTTGATCGTGATAGAAATTCTATTCTAATGAACTCTTTGAAAGTTCCTAAATTAATTTCTGAATCATTAAGAAAGTCATTCTTGTACAGAGGAGTATCCTTTTGGAATTCAATTTCTTATGATATTAGAAGCCAATTTACTGAGCTAGGAATAGTACAATTTAAAAGTAAAATTGAAGCAATGATAATGAATCGAAGAACAAAGAAGAATTGATTTTTACTATTTATTTGTGGGGCATTGTCTCTGTGTTTATGTAATGTTAATTTATCTTCATATGTTCTTATTCATGATTTTGCTGTTCTCTTTGTTCATTCATTATTGCTTTGATTTTGATGTATTCTGCCTAGATTGTCTGGAATTATATTTTTCTGCCTAGATTGTCTGGTTGCCGCCCACTGGTGGAACTTGCAACTTGAGTTAGGTGTCCTGTATCATTGCTGTGATCAGTTTTTGACTTGAACAATTTTAAATAATTATATATCTGATATAATTATATATTAGAGTCAAGATCTTTTGCACTAAATTGTTATCAAGATTTGAACACAAGAATGATGGTTGAACACAAGAATGAAGATTCGCGTTCGGTGGCTTCTTCCGCGAAAGATTGATTACTCCCTGATTTGCTGTTCCTGATTTTTGGCAAACCTCATATTCGTTTGAGTGGGATCGTCTAATAAATCAGTTTTTTTCTTTTCGTTTTTTTTTGTTTTTTTTAATGTTTTTATTTTTTCTTCTCTTTTTTCTTTTCTTTCTTTTTTTCTTTTTTTTCCTTTCCTTTTTTCTTTTTTCTTTTCTTTTCTTTTTCTTTTCTTTTCTTTTTTCTTTTTTCTTTTTTTTCATTCCCCACCCCCTTTTTTATATATTCGATTCATTCATAAATTGCATTTAATATCCTTTTTATTTGTTATCAAATTTGTTGAATATTTAATGCATTGTTGAAATATTACTATTTCAAATATTTACTTAAATGTAGTTCATTGTTGTGTCTGCATCTATGTAATTAGATTTATTTAGTTGTCCTCCTTTGTAAATCAGTTTTTATAACTGAATAGGATAGACGTTTAAATAAATAAATAAAATAACAGTTTTGTATTTTATAACCTCATTTTGTTGTTTCTTCATTCATCTTGGGCTTTTTTTCTTGTTGTATTTCTTGTAAAATTTTAATTGTATAGTACTTGTTCGTGTATTATATGTTTTGTATAACGTATATGTTTGGTTTAAAATTGTGTTATTAATTGTTTAGTTTTAGCTTCTTAACACTTGTGGGTTAATTCCTGTTGTTAGTGATCAATAAACATATAATTATTACGAGCTATAAGTTATGTTAATGTCTTCAAATTTGAGTGATGTGATTTCGTTGGTGATGTTCGGTTTGCAATGGTATACACTGGGTGATGTAAAATAGGCCTTGGTTTCTGTCTCTGATTCTCATCGGAACGCTTTATCGGTGAGTTGTCATGTAAATCCCGACCTCTTATGGCCATAAATTGGTGTATGATAGGGGTGCATGATAATGAAAAATTACCATACCTAATTGGTTTACACGTTATGACTTCGTTGTGACTAGAATGTTTGAAATCTTTTCCGTACGGGTATATTCAAATATCTCTATGCAAACAAAGACGAAAGGAAACTAAAATATAAAGTTGGAATAACAGGGTTCATAACCTTTTTTAAATAATATGTTATTAGAAAAAGATTGTATTAACAACATTGTGATTAAAATCTTGTAACACACAAATTCACTTAATTACAATTTATTATTTTCATATGCATTTGTGTACTGCACTTAGATTGACTGTCAGCTCCCTGTGTGTCAATGTATCAATTCTTAAACATTTGTAAAGTTTCTTACAAGATCTTATCTTGAGTCGCGCCATCCATGGAAACTCGTCTATGGAAGCCTTATCACCATTGATGATTCTGTCTCCAAAGGCCTGTCCACACATCCTGTTGATCAGTCTTATGTTGCGGTGCCGGCTAACATCTTGAGGCGCCGAGCTGCCGGGTTGTGAGGTGATGGCTGTTTGAGCGTTGCAGCACACTAGAGGGTGGTTGCTCTGAGGACAACAATGATAATAATCAAATGAGATTGAATTTGTTACATTGCCATTATTTCAGCTGAATCGGGTCTCCAAGTGCTAAATAAAGATTGTACAATTCTAAAAAAAATCGTGACAGTGCGGGTGGAGCGTAGTGGGGGGGGGGGGGGCTTATTTAACTTCTCAAATGCATACATTTTCACTTTTCCTATTCTGATTTTACTAATTGCTATAGCATTCAGACTAGCATCACGTAATTGCTTTGCTGATCGTAGATTTGCTAAAGGAAAATGTTACCCATGTTATACTTGTTAGTAAGTACACAAAACGTTTTGTCGCCTTAGCTCAAGATAAATACATGTTTACTGTTAAAAAAAGTTGGTTACTTGTTTATAAAAAAGGTAAATTAGTTTCGTAATTATATTTGTAGTTGCTATTTAAAAAATAATAGTATAGCACATGTCACGACACAACACCGTATATCGGGATGTCTGGCAACCCTTTACTGCCTATAAAATATATGAAATGGTGAATTCAAATTGGATACTAAGGATACAACGTTTTTGTGTTTTTTTTTTTTTTTGCTAAAACGGCTAATTTTAGATAAGTTATTACGGTT
Source organism: Sweltsa coloradensis (assembly GCA_024449915.1). Lineage (NCBI taxonomy): Eukaryota > Metazoa > Arthropoda > Insecta > Plecoptera > Chloroperlidae > Sweltsa > Sweltsa coloradensis. Next base: position 97,434 of record JAMZAV010002117.1, read on the forward strand.
TAAATTAACCACTCAAAACTTGCGCTTAGAAAAAAAAAAAGTTTTTTTTTTACCCGCTCTTCAAGACGATAAACTGTTACGGTTGTTCTGCTTGTCTTGACATAAGTGTCTCTGCTTCCAATGCAGAATTGACCATGGTTCGCATCCCGCTATACGCAGAATTTTAACTTCTGATATAGACTTTGGTCAATCATATTGGCTTGGCTTAGGAATGAGTAAACGGTGACGTTGTATACGTCCTATACCTATGGCATCGAGGCACAGAATCTGCGGTTCTTCCGAAAAAGTCTTGTTGATTTTGGCTTCCTGCGGGTGGAATCGTGTTCAGATTGTAAGGTGGGAGTATCCTATTTATTACACCGTTTGCTTGTTGGTCATTGTTAGCTCGTCGATGGTGTCGGCGTCCACAGGGTTGGCTTGGTTTGCTTTAAAAATTAAAGACCCTCAATAAAAACAAGTTTTGTGACTGAGTTGGAAGACTATAATAAATACGAATTTATTTATTGATTTATTAATATACATTTTTGAACACCTTTTAAACTTTGTTCGGTGGCTATAAGCAAGGTTTTAACCGTTTTAAAGATGTGCTATTTGATGCGATATGAGGATGTGACCAAGTGACTAAGTACCGCCGTTAGCTAAAAAAGAAATACAGTTATTCCGGGGAGGTTCATTCTATCCCCTGAGGGGGTATTTGTGCCCTTGGGTCTGTTATTGGGTGGAGCGGACTGTGGGTTTGGGTGTGAGGGGGAGGGGGGGAATTTACAGCAGAGCTAAACCGGCCGTCCTCGGTGGCACATAAGGTAAGGACGTTGGTCCGAAGCGTATGGCTCTACGAGGACGTGGGTTCAAATCCCGAATAAGGCATGTTTTTTTTAATCTCCTTAAATCGCCATCTACGACCACTCATCGTCTTGAAAAGCCTTAGTTCATAAATAAAATAACACAAATCATAATCACCTGAAATCCACAGTGCAACTTGCGCAGTGTGTTGATTGTGTCAGAGCTGAGGGAGCCTTCCTGCTGGAACAGCTTGTACAGTGGGGGACAGTCTCGTATAGGGACACAGGTGCCACTTCTTGTTTCCACTACACACTCTGTGTTGAGGACGGCCCAGCCTACACAGTGGGGAACACACTCATTCAAGGATATTGTTGATTGTATCAGCGGTATATTTCCTCATGCATGTGGATTTACCTTTCAATTATCATATAAAAAAGCTAAATCTTACAAATTTTGAGTATGCTCCATTCTGTACAACAGATAAAGGGTAACAAATTATTAAATACAATTCTCGAAAATTAACACATTTTTGATTGATCAATAGTAAGCTTCTATTCGAAAAAAAGTCAGTTTTATTAAAGACCTTATTTGCACAATAGAGACTCCTAAGCCAGTACTTTATTTAATTCGTAACACATACTGCAGTTTATGCAATTTGGCCAGCTCCACTTAATTCATTGGTTATTCAATCAATTATTGAAGAATTGCTATTCGAGACGATGGGTGGTGATAGATGAACTAAATGCAAGATATAAACTCTTACCCAGATACATACTATAATACTATATTGCTGATATTTTGTTAAAGAACTACAGTTTTACACTTAGCATTAACATTATTTGCAAAACATAACAACTATGGAATGTGAAGCACATTTTTACTTATAATGCACAGGATGCACGATTTGCTGTACCTTCCTGGAACTACTGTTAACGTATTTATGATGATGATTATTATGATTAATCTGATGATTATGATGTTACTATGATAATTATGATATTATTATGATGATAGTCTGGAAAATACGATGTGGTGGCGATGGGGGGATCAAACATTCACCAGTTTATTATTTGTCTATTGGTCCGAAAAAAAAACTTCTGTGGTAAACATTAATAGAAGGGTTACACAAATACGCGCACGGGAGTATTCATCACCTAAAATAGGGGGAAAGGCTTACCTTTAATATAACTCACTTGTTCTAGCCTTCTTTGATGGTGGAGGTGCCGGGTACATAAATATTTAACTTTTGGAAGGCTGCCCCCCCCCCCTAACCACCAGATTCACCAAAAATATTCTGTGTCATCCTTAACGTGCACCAGTTGTATCGTACAAAGAAACACACGCACGGACGTAAGTACGGAAAACTCGAAAAGTGATGCACATGGCGAAGCATCGAATGCTTCCTTATTTAGTACAACTAAGAAGAAGCTCACATGAGAAATGTATCAAAATTAATGTAGACCTCAGAAGCATGAAATAAGACCACATCAAAAATGAACAGTCGCTCATGAAGTACATCTCAAATCTTTACTTTATATTATTACTTATTAGTTACTATATTTAGGCACGCCGAAACCGAAGCAAAAGCACAGTTTTGTTTGTTTGTAGTGAGCTGTTACGAATCATCTCCTCACCCCCTCCCCACAATATACCACCAACAAACACTCTTCCCCAAGATATGACATATCGTTACTGATTCTCGCTCTATCCTAAAGTCTACAACGACCAGACCAGCCAGCCTACACATTTTCAAGCGATTAAAGCAAAAGAGAATTATTAATCTGTTAAAACCTTCTTGGCAAATTAAATTTCCATATACCTCCCAAACATACAAGCCTTCATAAAACTTTTCAACCAGCCCTAAATCATCTCGAACTTCATAAAAATTCATGCATCAACAGATTGCAGAATTAATTTAATACGTTAAAACCTCATGAAGGGACAAACATTGATCTCTCCTCTCAAAATTTTGTTAAATTTAAATCTGTACTCAAACTTTTGGATGTAAACATTACGAGGATAGGCCAAATTCGTTGTTAGACGAGTGAGTGAGCCATGTGTTCAGTACCCGGGAACATTCCTTTCTTCCCCCCTCGCTAAGGACTCTCTAGCCTGTCATAAGCTAGAGTGGTGCATTATGGCCGTACAGTTGACTTGCCCTTATACCAACTAAACTTAAAACCCTATTAATACAAACTTAAAATGCAAATGCTCCCGGGTACTCAACACATGACTCTCTCAGACGTCTAGCAACGTGGCGTTTTCCTAGTATTTAAAAAATTATTAAACATGTTTTGAAATGCATATAACGCAGTGTAGTCTATCATCTGTGACAAAACTATTGAAAACATAGCCAGTACGAAATACGTGTAAATATTGCAAGGTTTACTCAATCTCCGAGCAGAATTTGGGGGTACCTTAAGCGTGCAAGATTCCATACATCTTTGTCACTGCACACAATCACAGCCACAATGATTCGATGAGAATGACTTCTTCAAGAACAAAACCATTGTCGTTAAAATGAAACCTACACATTTCAAGCCTTTTTTCAATTTATTATTTTTATTCTTGTAGGTTTAAATCGCAACGGATTTTGCTCATTTTATTAGCAGTTCTCAGTTACCTGGTCACGGATGCCAGTTTAAAATTTCAGCTCAATCTATTTGGTCGGTCGGCTGTATGGGACCGGACAAACAGATAGACAGACATACATTTAACATTTGACGATTTGATTTGATTTGATTTCACGACGAAGACCCGATCAAGTGGCGTTATAAATCCTCATTCGCTTCGCTCACTCGTCTAGTAATTAACTCACTAGATTATTTCCATTAGTCTCTTCTTTCATTCCCATTTTTTATTTTCTTTCAAGAATATCTCTTATTATTAATTTTCATTGTTAATAATTTTGATACACATTTAAATTGCTAATTTCAAATGTGTTTAAAGAGATACATTTATTATTTTGTAAATAATAATTGTATATTTGTATATTTGTTGTAATGTACATAGTGCTATGATTTGAAACTTGTGGAGTATTTCTACTCTGTTGTAATGCAATATAATAAAAATAAAAAAGCACGAATGCCGACGCGTAAACTCTTACTTGGTCTACTAGTAGGCCCACTGGCAGTGGCACATTCTAAAGATATCTTCTCCTGGCCTTGAATGTTGAAAACAAGCAAAAGTCAATTAAACTTCATTCTGTGTAAAAACCTTAAGACCCTCGTATAACTTATTTCAAAAAGTGATTTTACTCGACGAGTGATGTGTATAATGTATATAGGTAATGTAAATGAGTATAATTTAATTAGTTAGTAATCTATCTATTTGTAATTGCAAATTAATCAATGTGTATAGGCGGTATGTAGGCATACCTTACAATTCTGACAATGCTTATGTTTCGATGCACGTTCTTGTTACGGCATCCTATGTAATCCCACAGCTGCTAATACATACATTACAATAAAAGTACTGACAGCTGTTTTGGTTATGCAAGTTTGCTACTTACACGCTACGACCATGGACATGAAGGCTGCTAATATACCAAGGATCTTCATCGCGGTAGATCTAGGAGCAACTTTCGTCCATCGCCATCAGAAGCTGTCAAACCACTGGTCGACTATATTCCTATGTCCTGATTCTCTAGCTAGCTTCACGAACAGCTGTTAGAACATCTTGTCTAGTTGAAATGCTTCCTTTTAGTTTTAGGTCCACTAAGACTTAGGCGCAAAACTGAGCTCTTTGGCCATTGAGATAACAGTGTGGTAGCTCAAGCGTTAAGCGCGAGACTCTGATTCGGGAGGTCCCGAGTTCGAATCCCACCACGGGCAACTTATGGCTGAAATGTTTTGCTGAATGTTTTTACAGTCGTTAATACGAATGAAATGGATCTAGTTGTCAAAGAATGCCCTCAGACATTCTCTTCACAATATCCAAGTTTAATAAATAAGACTCCTGGAGAAGGTGCATGCATTGCACCCTGGGCAGAAGATTAGTTTTGTAACCGATTCATAGAAAAACACGAGTTGTCGATAAGACATCGCTGCCCCGCACCTTTCTTCGGGTGGCACGACGAGGCGCTTGTCGGTTCTCACTTCTCAGTCTCTCAGACCCGGTTTACATTTCTCGCTTTCTAACGCGGGTTGGTCGATAACGAGGGTAATTTTAGCGAGTACCGCAATCAAGTAGCTACCACAGTTCAGTTTTTAACTCGAGTAAAAACTCGGAGTCACTCGCGTAAACGGCAACGATACGAGTAGTGTAAACAGATGACGGTTGACTTCCGTAACTATCGTGACTCCATCTCCAGGAAACATAACCTAACATCTGATTCTCAGCTTCAAATCAATTTAATTAAGCATATCTGCATTTATAGTCAATGAGACATTACTCTCTACTTCAAATTTACTGTTAGCCTAACTTTGTACAGACGTGAATTGTAGGTGAGGTTGACAGTAAAGCGTGCAGCGCTCTGCGTGTGAAGATTGAAAACAATATGATAACGAGAGTAAATTGAAATTAATGCAAACTCAAAAAGGGTTAGCCCATTAAAATCAACTCGCGTTCAACTGTAGTAATATAAACCAGGTCTCACCTACTCGCACACTGTACTCAGTCGCCTTACGTTGTTGATTATATGAAACGAAACGTAAAACCCTAGTAAAAGGATTTAAAATAGTCAACCGAAAAGCTTATCCATCAACGCGACTGGAACAATCGTTTGCGAAGCGGTCTAGTACGAACTAATACAAGACCAATCTATCATTCGACAACCAGTGAATCAAAATCTCCGTCAATCAGTGAATGCGTACGGAAGAGTAAAAACTGTTAATTTTTTTTAAATCTTGAAATCAACCATTCTTTCAAAACTTAAGTCAATTAATCAGTCAAAAAATCAATATGTACCACTTAATTTATTAGCAACTTATGGCTTAATAAATCAGTGAATCAACCGGTAATTAATCATTTAATCAATCAGTCAAAAAATCATTCAATTAATCCCACGGTTACACATCAATCATTTATATATACTATATTTTATTGGTCAATCATTATTTTAATTGCTTAGTTAACAACTATCTTAAAAATCTAATAAAAAAATTTATCGTGGGAATTAAACCTGTTATAGCGTTGGGTGTCTAGTGTTCCCTAGAAACCCAACGGTTATAGGGTGCAATATGCAATGCAATGCAATATGCTTCAGGTAAACTTGGTATATTGCGGATAGGACAATTGTGAAGGGATATCCGAGGGCTGTTTAAGAGGACTCAATCCCTTGAATTTTAACCTGGAAAACCTAAAAAATCAGTATGATTACCGGTCTCGATGGGATTCGAACCCGGGACCTCCCGAATCAGAGTCGAGTGCTTAACGCTCGTGCCAACACTGTCGGTAATCTTATAAATTAATTATTCAATCATTCAATCATTCAATCAGTGAAACAATCAATCATACAACCAGCTCAAAGCATTTATTCCGAGGTGTTGATCGATCATTTAGTGCTTGACTAACTGACTTCATTCATTTAATGAATAATAGACTGACTGTGTCTGACATAAATATTGACACAAACATTAACACTTTCAAAATTAAAGTAACCCGAAATCTTACTAACACACCGTTCTACAGCATCGATGAATACTTCGGAACGTAGGAGGAAAGGATAATACGTAGTAATTGTTCCTCCGATGACTCCATTCTGGCACTAATACCGTTTAACTTTTATTTATGACAATGGCGCCATGTTAGTTTGTTTTTCACCACCCTTTATTCCTTTATTTTTATATTTTGTATTTATTTATATTAATTATTTCGTTGTTAATTAAGATCCTTGCATTGATTCTTTGGTAAGGTGGAAGAATGATAAAGGACTTTCCTTCAACGATTGAATCACGCGATTTTTGTTCCTTTCATACTATCAATCTCTTTTTAAGAGGGATGATACTCATTTTTGAAGTACAAACACATTGGCAATAAATTAATTAAGCGAGCGAAGCGAGAGTTTCCATTTGACCCTGCCGGAAAAATTAGTCACTGGTTTTGTTTTTTTTTGTTTGTTTGTTAGTTTTTTTTTAGTTTTTTTTTTTTTTTTTGTTTGTTTGTTTTTTTGTTTGTATGTCTCGCCGTAACGTTCGAACGGAGGCTCGGACCGAGTTGAAATTTTGACCATCCGCAAGCTTCGTTCTCGATTGAATGCCATTAGTTTTGTGGCAAAATCGTTCAAAAAGTTAAAAAGTTACATTTAATCGAAAGTTATTTTTTCAAACTAAACGGCGACAAAATCTGAGGTGGCCAAATCATTTAGAATGTCCGTCCGGTCACGAATATGTTAATTTTATTTCGATCCGATAAAGTAGTGTAGATGGAAATTACATTATAACAAAAGTAACGTTGCCATGGCAACGAAAAGACGCGCGAAGTTTCTAATGCACTGTCACCTAGAAGTAATCAAAATACTTTCGAGGAAGAGTGTATTATTTGTCACTAAAGAGTTTAAATAGTTTTCCCAAGAAGTCAAGGTCCTCTAGATGGCGGTGGATTTTATCCACAAAGTAAAGGTTTACACACGGGTTTACCAAAATACCTTGGCAATAATAAATAATATTGGAAACATGGCCCTGTGGACAGCGAACGTCGCAAATTTTAAAATTTAAAAAAATGTGCAATGTGGGTCTAGCTATAGCACGTGCTCGCTTATCAACGCGTCCAACTGAGCGTTCCCTAGTAATTTTTCATACCCATATTTTAGAAGATTCTGGTTCACAAACTTCAATTTGAAATACGTGATATTTGAAGTTGAAACTCTTTAGTGAAATTGTCATTATCACCAAAACATAAGGTGCACTACTACTAGGTATGAGGCATACCGACAGTGTTGGCTCGGGCGCGAAGCGCTCGACTCTGATTCGGGAGGTCCCGGGTTCGAATCCCGTCGAGACCGGCAAGCCTGACAGAAGGTTTTTTCCGAGGTTTTCCCCAGTCGTTTAGGCGAATGCAAGGGATCGAGTCCTCTAAAACAGCCCCCGGACATCTCTTCACAATTTCCTATACGCACGTACCTAGTTCCCCTGAAGAGGGGCTAATTGCACCCTATATAACAAGTTTCCCACGATAAAAATTAAAATTAAATTATGAGTCATGGTATTCTGAAAGCTCTAAACGCGCACGAAATAAAAATTTTATATTTTCAGATTGATTGATCATTTGTATGGGGGCAGCGTAAACTTGTACACCCCCCTGACAAAAACGTAATTGTCAACCAAAAATAAATGGGCACTATACGGCTTGATATTCCGAAGCATTAGATGCGCACTAAAATATTAGTATTGTTGTCTTTTTGGATTTTGGATTAGTTTTGGATAGGATATTGCTTTACGTCTCATATTTATGCAACTTGGCTAATCGAGACGAAGGGAGGGACGTAAGGGATGACGCGGGGGGACAAGGGGTGTTCATTTTGGTCCGTGAGTAAAAAGCGTGAACAAGGCCATCTTAGACAAAAATATATTTTTCTCCTAATCATCGTATAATCGTATAATCGTATACCATTATGTTTGGTAGTTAATGTGAGCGATTTTACTTCCTGGGAAGCTTCGCAAACGCTTTTTCAGGTGCGTTGTTGGATGAGCGTAATTGGTAGATTGAGCTGCCATGTGTTATACAGATTTTCTGTTGTACTGTGAAAAAATCATTATTAATCCTTTCAGTCTCTGTGGCCTCAAGTGTGTACATCAACTTTGTAATTTAATAGCGGGTATACAATAGAGTTTTTCGATTTTACCCCATTTTTTATATTTTTCTAGGGTTCATAAAAAAGGTAATTTTTTCCCCATGGCAAATAGTACAAACGGCACCTTTTTTAGAGAAGATTGACAATACACATCTGCAAAAAAATCAGCTAAAACGAGAAAATTATGGTTTGTCCCGGAAATTTAATATATACCTCTAGTATTGCAGGTATTTAAGGTACACAAAATCCAAGATATGCAAAAAATTCAGGAAAAAATCTAGTTTTAGGAATGCACTTTGAATTTTGAATTTAAATTTCAACTAAAAATGAAGCTTCAATTCAAAATCCAAAATTTCCTAAAATTCCTTAAATAACACGAAATTTTTTTTTAAAAAACACTATAAATCTTAGAAAAAATAAGCATTTTGAAAATATTGCTTAAAGTAACTTAATTTTTGGCCAATTTAAATAAGTACTGAAAGGGCTAAGTCGAAGAAATTTAAAAAACGAAAAAAATCGTAAAATTGCGATTATCACCAGAGATAATTTTTCGATGACGCTCAAATTTCCACACAAATATATTAATCCATAAAATTAAGGTTCTGTGAAAAAACCATTACAATCGAATGAATCATGTAGGTGTTTTAAGTCAGGATGAGCGTTATTGGTACATTGAGCTGCCAATTGTGTTATACAGATTTTCGGTTGTTCTGTGAAAAAATAATTACTAAGTCAGAGAAATTTAAAAAAAAAAAAAACGTTAAATTGTGATCATCATGAGGGATAATTATTCGATGACGATCAAATTTCACACAAATATATTAATTTATAAAATAAAGGTTCTGTGAAAAAATCATTACAATCGAATGAAGTATGTAGGTGTTATAAGTAAAAGATATTTTTTTAAATAATAAAAATCGTAAAATTGCGATTTTCATAACAAATACTTTTTCGATTGCGCTCAAATTCCACACGAATATATTAACTCATAATATTATTGTTCTGTGAAATGATCATTACAATCGGATAAAGCATGTAGATGTTATAGGTCAAAGAAAGTGTATTAAAATCGAAAACATAGTAAAATTGCGATTTTCATGAGAAATAATTTTTTTATTGCGTTCAAATTAATTTATAAAATTAAGGTTCTGTAAAGAGATCATTACATTCGGATATAACATGTAGATATAATATTCAAAGAAATTGTTTTTAAATCGAAAACAGTAAAATTGCGATTTTAATGAGAAATAATATTCTGATTGCGCTTAAATTTCACACAAAATATATTAATTAATTCATAAAATTAAGGTTCTTTGAAAAAATCATTATGATTGGATAAAGCATAATATAGGTGCTAAAAGTCGAAGAAATGTTTTTTAAATAGAAAAAAATAGAAAAAAGAACGATTTTCATGAGAAATAAATTTTTCAATTGCGCTCCAAAACGTGGCAGTTCTAAGTTTAGAGATTTCAAAGGTCTTCAGTAAATTTCATCGCAATTTGAGTATCGGTTTAGCCGGAATCGTGTTAACAGACACACAAAAATACAAAAAAGTATTCCGGATTTTTTTCTCATAGTAACAGAATGGAATCTTCGCTTCGCTCAATACGCTCATCCATGAGATGATGAACTAAATTCAATACCAAATTTAACTAGGAAACTCCGCAAACGCTTTTTCAGGCGCGTTGTTGGATGAGTGTAATTAATTTAAAACGAAAAAAGCGTAAAATTGCGATTTTTACGAAAAATAATATTTCGATTGCGCTCAAATTTCACATGAATTCATAAAATTAAGGTGCTGTGAAAAAATGATTACAATCGGATAAAGCACGTAGGTGTTACAAGTCCAAGAAATCTTTTAAAAATCGAAAAAATCGTAAAATAGAGATTTTCATAAGAAACCACTTTTTGATTGCGCTTAAATTTCACACGAATATATAAATTCATAAAATAAAGGTTCTGTGAAAAGATCATTACTAGGAAAACGCTTAAGTCCCGCCGCGTTGTAGGATGAGCGTATTGGTGCATTGAGCTGCCATGTGTTATGCGGATTTTCTGTTGTTCTGTGAAAAAATCGTTACTTTGTCGAAGATTTTTTTTTAAATTAAATTAAAATAAATAAAAAATTAACTTAATTTTTTTTTAATTCATCGTAATTTTAAAAAAATAAAATCGTAAAATTGCAATTTTCATAAGAAAAAATTATTTGATTGCGCTCAAATTTAACACGAGTATATTAATTCATAAAATTAAGGTTCTGTGAAAAAATCATTACAATAGGATAAAGCATGTAGGTAATTGTTGAATTGTTGTGTTGTGTTGTGGTGAATTGTTTTAAAAAAGAAAAAACCCGTAAAATTTCTATTTTCATGAGAAATAATTATTCAAATTGCGCTCAAATTTTACACGAATATCTTAATTCATAAAATTAAGGTTCTGTGAAAAAATCATTACAATCGGATAAAGCATGTAGTCGAAGAAATTTTTTAAAAATCGAAAAAAATCGTAAAATGGCGTTTTTTATAAGAAAAAAATTCCTGATTGCGCTTTAAGACGTGGCAGTTCTAAGTTCAGAGATCTTGAAGGCCTCCATAAATTAAAAAAAAAAAAAAAAACATTCCGGACTTTTTTCTCCAGTGTAGTGAAATGGAGAAATGGAATCTTTGCTTCGCTCGCTACGCTCATCCAACAATAAGAAATCTAAGTAGTATTGGACTTTTTTTATTATTATGCAAATAATAAAATTTAAATCTACTCCACGTTTGATCTTTGATGGTGAATGTGCAACACTTCGTTATTAATTTAATGCAAGGTTAAAGAGAAATCGGTGGAGATGGAAATGATGGATATCTAACTGAGCTAACAATTTGATTTTTATCACAAGTTGCTCTTCCTTGAGTAATACTTATATAATAATACTGCATAATCTTCATTACACGTAGTGATTACAATAGGATAATTAAATAAAATAATGATGATCGGTTTCCGTAGTAAAATGTTAAATGTTCCAAAATATTAAGATTCATACATTATGATAAGCATGCATGTGTAGCTCAAACCAAAAAATTCCAACCTGCAAGGTTACATGGAGTTTTAAAAATAATTACAAGAGCTTTGATTATTTTAGTTACATTATTGTTCGTCTCGAATGGCATTTATTTTTGTAATTTTTAATTATTGGTATATAATTTGGTTAAATATAGACAGTTAATTAATAAGTTTGTAAAATCGTTATAACGTTAAAGTTTGTGTATATTTAAATGTTTTTCTTGTTTATTGATCGTCAAACGTTGTTTTGTTTTATCCACTAGACTAACAAATAAAGGGCACAACGTACCAAACGGGAACAGGCCCGTGCTATGTGGCGATATTTTAGGTGGGCAGGTAAGGGGGAAGAGAGGAAACCTGCCCAGGGAGAACTTCAAGTCTCTCTTCAGGTGTTGAAGAAGCTACTCGGGTTATAGGGTATAGTTCTGAATGAAATTTACAAGGGCTGTTCCCTAGCATTTGCATTAACGACTGAAGAAAACCTTGGAAACTTTTCAGTCATGATTGCCACTGGCAACTATCTCTGACAATGATATTCAATCATTATTACACATATTCTTATTGGATAAGCGTAGCGAGCGTAGCGAGCGAAGCGAGCGAAGCGAAGATTCCATTTCACTACACTGGAGAAAAAAATCCGGAATGTTTTTTTTTTCTTTTTTTTTCTGTATGTATTATTGTGTTTTTTAACACGATTCCGGCTAAGCCGATACTCCAATTGCGATGAAATTTTCTGGGTGCCTTTGAGTTCTCTGAACTTAGAACTGCCACGTTTTTGAGCGCAATTGAAAATTATTTCTTATGAAAATCGCAATTTTACGATTTTTTCGATTTTTAAAAAAATTCTTCGACTTATAACACCTACATGCTTTATTCGATTTGTAATGATTTTTTCACAGAACCTTAATTTTATGAATTAAGATATTCGTGTAAAATTTGAGCGCAATCGAATAATTATTTCTTATGAAAATCCAATTTTAAGAATTTTTTCTTTTTTAAAATTACAATTAATAATAATAAAAATTAAAAATTAATTTAATTTAATTAAAAACATTTATTCGACTTAGTAATAATTTTTCACAGAACAACAGAAAATCCGCATAACACATGGCAGCTCAATGCACCAATTACGCTGATCCAACAACGCGACGCGGGACTTAAGCGTTTTCCTAGTTATGAGAAAGTGAAAAGATGTGACCTAACTCACTAATTATCGTATATAATAATAATCCTTTTCTACTAGAATCTATTTCAAGCATTTTGCGTTTTTGGATGAGCGTAGCGAGCGAAGCGAAGATTCCATTTCACTACACTGGAGAAAAAAATCCGTATTTTTTTTTATTTTTTTTTTATTTTTTGTACTTTTGTGTGTCTGTTAACACGATTTTGGCTAAACCGATACTCCAATTGCGATGAAATTTTCTGGAGGCCTTCGAAATCTCTGAACTTAGAACTGCCACGTTTTTTAGCGCAATCGAAAAATTATTTCCCATGAAAATCGCAATTTGACGATTTTTTTCGATTTTTTAAAAACTTTTTCGACTTATAACACCTACATGCTTTATCCGATTATTATTTTTTTACAGAAACTTAAGTTTATGAATTAATATATTCGTGTGAAATTTGAGCGCAATCGAAAATTTATTTCTCATCGAAATTTTACGTTTTTTTTTCTTTTTTTAAACAGTTCTTTGACTTATAACACCTACATGCTTTATCCTATTGTAATGATTTTTTCACAGAACCATAATTTTATGAATTTATATATTCGTGTTAAATTTGAGCGCAATCAAATAATTATTTCTCATGAAAATTGCAATTTTACGATATTTTTCTTTTTTTAATTGCGATTAATATTTTTTTCTGATTTAGGTTAATTTTGTATTTAATTTAATTTAAAAAAAAAATTGACTTAGTAATGATTTTTTCACAGAACAACAGAAAATCCGCATAACACATGGCAGCTCAATGCACTAATTACGCTCATCCAACAACGCGCCTGAAAAAGCGTTTGCGAAGCTTCCTAGTTTAAATGCAAACCTCATCCTCTTATCACTATATCATCAGTGCAGCACTAACTGTTGCAATATTGCATAATTTGAATTTAAATGCAGGAATTTTATTTTATAGTATTAATTGTGAGCGAAAACCAAGTCATTCTTCGCAATTCTAATACGACGATTATCTTTTTTGTGTGTGAAAATATGTAGGCCTACTTTAAATACTGCAGTATAACGGTGTGGTCTGACGACTAAAAATACAATTGTATTCGACTTCAAAGTGTGAAAATCCTAGATTGTAAAATCTAGCGATTTCACAATATACTGACCACTTT
>JAMZAV010002118.1:0-261855 GCA_024449915.1 Sweltsa coloradensis
TAAGCGAATTGTAAACATGTTATTATCAGGCAATAACAATGGTAAAATATGTACTGTTTTCTAAAGAAACTAAGCAACCAACTATTAAGATTCCAACCTGATTTATATAAACGTTAAATCTCAAAGGCTTCCAACCTTCTTGACTCCAACATGATGACGTGTTTTAATGACCTAAATTACAAATGATGCGATTTTGCCTCGTAATAAGCCCCAGGGGCATTCCATTTACCGTCACCCCTATAAAAAACATCGTGAAATCCTTAGTTAATCAAAACGGGACACATTGTGAACATTGTGAACAAAAACTCCGTACTGGTCACATCTATAAAACATGTGTGATATTAGTTTCGATCCAGGTAGGCTACGTTCCGACACCGGATCACTTTATGACTGACTACATGGTCATTATTCTCGTGTTATAATATGAAAAGGATTTACTTTACAATATTATTTAAATAGTTTAGTGAATAAAATCTTTATTATATCATAAAAGGGAGGGAGAGAGAGAGAGAGAGAGAGAGAGAGAGAGAGAGAGAGAGAGAGAGAGAGAGAGAGAGAGAGAGAGAGAGAGAGAGAGAGAGAGAGAGAGAGAGAGAGAAAAGCGACATTCTCAAGATAATATAAACGACCGTTTTTCCTGATTTCAGCAATATCACCTAAAAATATATTTATTTTTCTTCCAGCGTGGTAATTAGTGTGTCAACTAGCAAAATGCTACTGGTTACTAAACACTTAATAATCTGATAGTCAACGCGTCTATTTTACGATCGTGGTGTAAGAACATACGTAAATAATGTGCACAGAATATGAAGTAGAGTTATTTATTAATTTACATCTACGATTCACTGAAGTAGGGCAACATTGGGACACAGCTGAAATATCAATCCCGTTTCTCTAGTGGAGAGGTTTAAAAATGTATTGCAAGTTGTACGTAAGACACATTCTCAATGAACTTGTGACAAGCTAGGTAGGAAAGTTATGACTCTGGCACGCAATCAATTTACTCTGTTTGACGTTTATACTGGACAGGTAAACGTTATCGGTTGAACGTGGGAGTGGAACGATATGATTGGTCCACGACTGGTGAGACACGCATGTACCCTTCACACACGCACATACGTGTATTATATAGTCTCTCATGCTTATCTCACTTTGATTGAGGAAACATTTTGACACGATCTTTAACCTACATAACACATATTTCACACTAACAACTGCACAACATGTAATGCTTAGTGTATAGGTCAATCCTGGTAGATGTCTTAATTCGTCCAATCAGTAGAATGTATTATTGAGCAACAGATTAGGACATCAAGAGTATAAAATATAATTGTCGAATTGTGATAAAAGATACAATTAATTAACATGTGTTTTAAATTTTACTAAAAAAATGTGTTACTGCCAAAATGAAAAAAAAACTTATAAACAAGCACACAATCAGAAAGATCTAGAGTGAAAATATAATGGCTTTCCCAAATTCAATTCTGCTTAAGTAGTTCAAAAGTCTGTCTTAAACAGAATTAGAAACCAGGTTCTTCTTTATTGGAAGTGGGGGTAAACCCAAACAGCATAACAATCAACACAATATATTAACATAATAATATGATAGATATAGATAGATATCAGTTGAATTTCCATTTAAAATATAACAATAACGCACATTAATGTTGCAATTATATTTTGACCCTCACATCATTGTTTGGGTAGGTGTGGTGTTCATTCACCGATATGCACTCACGCGCAGTCGTTTATTTACATACGCATGTCGAAATTCAATTTTAATTTAATTAATTATCAAAATGGATAAACTAAAATATTAGTGAGGAAGACTTTTTTAAAAGCTACAGAAATAAGAAAAAAAAATGTTTTATTGAGTCATGATGAAAAAAATCAAGAAATTTGAAATTTGACAATTTAAAATCTTTCGCTTTCAACACTTCAACTTTCCATTTTCAAAACTTGTAAACAATCATAATTTAAAGCACCCCGCATCATATCACTAGTAAGAACATTTTACCGTCCGAACGGCACTTGTAAAGTGTTCACAATTACCAACATATACGCGATGAGCCCTTAATTTGATCACAATAAAGACATCCTTCCAGTTTGTTGTAAAACATTGTACAACATTAATCCTTGATTCAGTTTCCAGTCATTCCATCACCTTTGAAGTGTTTCAAGATAGAGATATCGGCGCAATGAATCTTGATAAACACGTCTTAACGTCCAACTCACGGAATGAATCGGTTTAGCAACACAAAAAAAATAACAGTCCAAGTTTAAGCGACGGTTTCGAAAGATTGCTGCACTTCAAGCCAATACCACATCACCGAATCATCCGCCAAACTAGTTTAGTGTACTCGCTGAAACATCGCAACCTATTTCAGTTGGATTAATTAAGTTGGATAGTTGGAGTTGGTCGAGTAGTCTGTACAAAGTGCACTTGCTGAATAACACATGCACTGTGGATCGTGATATTAGTTAAAATATATTGGAGTGAACCCCATTTTGTAAGATTGTAGTAGTGGTCAAAAACGGTTATCGGTAATTTCCTGCTCTTTGATTCTGTAAGAAAGTTAAGTGCTGGATGCATAGCACTAAGTATAAATAAGTATGTAAGTAAGTAAGTAAGTAAGTATCTATAGGGCAACGATCATCACAATTGTGACAAGAGTGTACAAAATTGTGAGCGAAACTACTAATCAACAGATTGTCAAAGAAGGTTGTAAAAATTGTAAAAACAACCCCATCCACCCAAACCACCCCCAAGGTAGTGGGTGTAAAAATATATGTTTTTCGTAGACAAGTCATAGAGTTGCTTAAAATGGATATTAAGTATTAAAATCTCATTTTTAGCCACCTCCCTGACACACCGGGACAACGAACTCGTTATCATCACCCTTGTTGAAGGGAAACAAAATCCCGCCTGTCAATCTGGTTCCCTGTTCGGTTTTTATCGTGAGAAATGACTCACAGACATGAGGCAATAAAGGTTCCCACTGTGTACACTAGGAAGCTTCGCAAACGCTTTTTCAGGCGCGTTGTTGGATGAGCGTTATTTTTTTAAAACAAAAAAAGCGTAAAATTGCGATTTTCATGAAAAATAATTTGTTGATTACGCTTAAATTTCACACGAATATAATAATTCATAAAATTAAGGTTCTGTGAACAAATAATTACAATAGGATAAAGCATGTAGATGTTATAAGTCGAAGAATTTTTTTAAAAATCGAAAAAAATTGTTAAATTGCGATTTTTATGAGAAATAATTTTTTCGATTGCGCTCAAAAACGTGGAAGTTCTAAGTTCAGAGATTTCGAAGGCCTCTAGAAAATTTCATCGCAATTGGAGTATCGATTTAGCCGGAATCGTGTTGACAAACACTAAAAAATACAGGGGAAAAAAAAACATTCCGGATTTTTTTCTCCAGTGTAGTGAAATGGAATCTTCGCTTCGCTCGCTACGCTCATCCAACTATCGACAGTAAGTAAATCAAGTGGTCCAGTTGTATTTACTTTACCAGCCCATGATTTACTTCTGGTCGAGAGTCTTCTAGCTCTCACCGTATTGAGAAATCCACCAGCATGGGATAGAAACGTCGAGAAGTGCCTCGTGTTGCAGAGATCATACGTAACTCATCTCAAAGAATGCATTGCTTTGTTCATAGGAGACGAAATATAACAAAAATAAAAAACAGACTGAGAATACACGACATTGGTTATAAGAAAGAGGGCGCTCATGTACGAGACGAGTAAAGCAGGTATATGGAGCGCATCTACTTTTTCTCGTTTTACTTTGTGTATACGTTCATTAACTTTATACGTCGTTGTCATCTGCATTATGTAAAAGAAAAGTGCATTAATTTTGTATTTGCCTGTACACATTTTGGTATAATATACTATAAAATAATCTACTCAAAAAAAATAGGACCGTTATATTTTGAACTTGGTAATGTGAAGTTATGCTAATTTTTAAGAACATTATTCCGGAAATTTTGAACATCCTGCATCACATAAAAATTTGTAGACAACGTCGGCAACTAAAACTTAAACTAAAGATTTTGCATTGTTCAAGTTTCGAATCTAGGGCGACGGTCGTCGCCCGGCAGACAAGCGCATGCGACTGCTAGGCGACACGAACTCCAGCCCTATATACAGCTACGAGAGTTGAGGGATTTTCAGCTATCTGCACACGCCGCCCCGAAAGAGTTACAATCTTGAAACTCGGTATATGACCGGTATGTGGTCCATGAAATACCAAAAAAAAAATCAACCCGATCCGACAACTCGTTCTGTGTTAAAAAAAAGGCTCTCAACATCGTCAAATTCCTTTCGGCTGGCTGGTGGCTGGCTGGCTGGCTAGCTAGTTCTCCGCGGAGATTAATTTAGCCTACAGAGAAAACGGTAAATCTTAGAACTATGAAACTTAGACCACACTTAGATGTACTTCAGACGCAGTGACGTTTGCTTTCAAAACCAAAATCGGGTAACAGGGACCGGAGAAAATCAAAATTTGGATGATAATCAAAACGCGTAATTACCAAGGCGTGGTAATTTGTAAAAACTTGAAATTAAACATGCTATTAACCATTATAAATATCTTGCGTCCAAAACACAAGGGGCTAAATTTGGGGATGACCATGGGCCCAAAAATGACAAAAAAACATATCTGAACTTTAAGAAATGAATCATTCAAAGAAAACGCTACAACTGAGATGTTTCAAACGTGGAATACATTTTGATATCTCTCATTCTTTATCACTTTTGAATATGGAAAGCAAAATTGGGTAACGGGTACCGGAGAAAATCAAAATTATCAAAAGTAGGTAATTCCGTACTCTTATGAATAATACGCTATACTGAGATAACGGTTCATCCTAGAACTTTGAAACTTGGGCCACACTCAGATGTACCTCATATAACCAAAACCGGGCAATTGGGACCGGGGAAAATCAAAATCAAAATCAAAACGCGTAATTACTCAG
The DNA here is from genome assembly GCA_024449915.1 of Sweltsa coloradensis. Classification (NCBI taxonomy): domain Eukaryota; kingdom Metazoa; phylum Arthropoda; class Insecta; order Plecoptera; family Chloroperlidae; genus Sweltsa; species Sweltsa coloradensis. Next base: position 4,985 of record JAMZAV010002118.1, read on the forward strand.
GTGTAGTAATTTGTACAAGCTTGAAATTAAACATGCTCTTAACCATTATAAATATCTAGTGCTTAAAACACAAGGGGTATCTTTGGGGGGGCCGTGGGCCCAAAAATGTCAAAAAACAACTTTGAACTTAACAAATTTAATCATTCAAAGTCCATCATTCACACCATGATAGCAAACGAACAACAAAAAAATGTAATATCCAACCAAATACAAAAATTTGTAAAAAAAAAAAAAAAAAAAAACGGCAGCCAAGCTCTCCTTCAAAAGTCTTCGGCTGTGAATGCTGTGAGATATAGAAGTTGAGCCAAGCTTTTTATTCTTTCTCCCTAGTTTCGCTTTGAAAATGAGTAAGATCATTTCGCTGTTGACGAGCGCCAAGCCAACGATTTTGTGGTAAAAAGTAAAAATTTTAAACTCGAAATCATGAAAAAAATGGCTTGGCCATTGAATTTGGTTCATGGCCGACGATTTTTTTTTATGATTTCGAGTTTAAAAATTTTACTTTTTTACCACAAAAATCGTTGGCTGCTCGTCAACAGGCGAAATGATCTTACTTATTTTCAAAGCGAAACTAGGGAGAAAGAATAAAAAGCTTGGCTCAACTTCTATATATCTCACAGCATTCACAGCCGAAGACTTTTGAAGGAGAGCTTGGCTGCCGTTTTTTTTTTTTTACAAATTTTTATATTTTGTTGGATATATACATATATACTCAGAAACAAAGCAACTCTTATTCGTAACTCACTCATGGCCGTCAAAACAGGCATGCTTATTAACATTCAGGGCCACCTAACAAAGAACGGAAACAAGAAACGTGATTTGGAATTCTAAATCAGGTAAAGATTCTTGTTACTAATATTCATCCTCATCTAGCGCCTCTACACCGTCTATAATAGAGACAAAAGTTAGCATTCCGTAAATCAAATTTCAATTTCATTATGACCTACCCAAACTCCAGCCCCTCCCCCCCCCCCTCGCCCCAAAGACAGGTGACGGGGTAAACGGCTGTTTAAATTCGGCGTAGAAACTTTCCGTCCCCTTGTGTTTAGTCTGGAGTCTAGACAGAATTTCGATTGGTAAAGCCAGGCTCGTTCCACCTTTCCTGCCGGTAAAGTTTATCATCACGCGCTGTATCACCCTCATCGTTCATTGTCCCGATTAGAGCCGTCGAAGAATATCTTAAACCTAATCATATTTCAATTCCTTATGGGCCAATATTAATCAATCAGTTGTGTCAAATTTTTAATAAAAGTATATACTTGGTAAACTATACTAGAGCTTGTTATTAAAATTTAATTTAAAACTGATACAAATATGGCACAAAATCTTACAAATAATTAGAGATACGTGAAAATAGCGTTTTGTAAATAGATGCTACAAAGCGCTATTTTTTCACTTAAAAATAAGGTTTTCCAGTACTATGTATCTTTATTTTACATAATATCTATAATTTGTTTATACACATTTTTATTCAGTTGATATTAATTCAACCTTGATGACAAAATTTCAAAAAAATAAATATGAAAAAGCTTCATACACAAGCTTTTGAAAGTGGCCAAAAAATAGATGCTACAAAACTCAATAAAATGACACTTGAAAATACTATATACACGTAGGGCCTATCTCTACAAATAATGCATTACACAAATAAATTAACGCATTCGTACCCATTTGTGACTTCCACTCACAGCAAAACGGTCTTTTAGCTTAACGGCGAATCAAGTACCCTGCAACCGCAGGGCCAGCATGTAAACAACATGGGATACAAGTCAAACGGCCTGTTTACTTTCAGAATGTGTCCATGCAGCGACCCACACTGTGGACATCCCCATCTGAACTAACCATCCCAGACAGACGACTCTGTGCATGTGCTAACATCCGGAGAATAACTCTTAGAGGAGAGATTCTAATTGCATGGCAGAAAGTTGACTCATTTGTGTTGCGTTGAAATCAATTGACTAAGTATACTATCAAAACAAACTTTGATGGAGTTGAGTTCTCCTGCAAATTCATGTTTAAGTAGTTAAATGGAATTAGGTCATGTTGTTCTTAAAACATTCTTCATCAGGTTTATATCCACTTTGCCACTTATATTTTAGCTCAAACTTAAGAGTTATTTTATTTTTATGAAAGCATATAATACAATATTAATCAAATCTTGTTATCTTCATAAGACGTTTCCAAAATGATGTAAATTGCAAGTCATTTAACAAGTTTCTGTCAAAGACAAACTAGATAACTGAAAACCATTAACTTTGCTAGTATCGTTTCAAATCCCTCATGGTAACAATATTTACATAATAGGTTAATTACAAGGAAATATTAAAGATATTTTAATTAAACCGCTTGAACATTTTACTTGGGTTAATTTATGGGTTAATTTACACATATTCTTTTTAATTTGTTGTTAGGCCTATAGGCCTATGTTGTTTTAATTATGTTGTATAACAAGGCTGGCCAGGTCCAGCCATAGGCAGGGGGAGGAAAGGGAGGTTTGTATCACGTCTCCGTTTCATCCCCTAGGCTAGAGTGACGGATAATTTTATTTTATTTATTTATTTATTTATTTAACGTCTATCCTATTCAGTTATAAAAACTGATTTACAAAGGAGGACAACTAAATAAATCTAATTACATAGATGCAGACACAACAATGAACTACATTAAGTAAATATTTGAAATAGTAATAATGTCCATACGATTGACGCGTCCTTCCACCAACTAAACTCAAAACTCGTCATTTAAACCTTATATATAAATCAACTTAAAATAGAATTGTTCCCGTGTATCCGACACATGGCTCACTCACTCGTCTATAAACGACTTGGCGTTTTCTTAGTTGGGTTCAACTTTATAGAATTTATTGTGTGTTTCCTTGGCAAGACTGCTTAAACTCACCGTTTATAGGACCTTACCTGAAGAAGCTACCTACATAGACCTACAGCTACCGGATATGGGTATAGGCAAGGTTGACTTAATCTCTAATACTACTAAAATTTCAGGGTTCTCAAAGTAGCATGTATACGCTTCGAAACTGAGTTTGACTCGGTTCAAGTCAAACCCATTTTTCTTAGGTTTGACTTCAAAACTATTTTCAAAACCGTCATGTATACATCAACTTCACTGACACCCATATACATGTAGACGTTTTGAGGTCGTTTCGAAACCCGTTTATGTATACAGACGTCGAATTAGTTTTGATTCAGTCAAACTTTTTCAAAACTGCATGTAAACGTAGTAAGTGGACATTCGGGAAACCTCAAAACTTTTGTTATCATAATATGTTTAACTCGAATGAAGTGAACAATAAAATACAGGGTCACATTTATGATGTAGCAGCTATTCTGACAACGATATATGGCAGGCTACGTATTGTTTTTGCTAGGCATAAGCCCTATGGCTAGGCTAAGAATCATGATTATGCCGAAGTACCCAGGTCCTAGGTCTAATTTTGTTTTATTAACGTTTTAGTTTCGAATAAAGTTCTTGTTGTTGTCGGGCTCCTTGATAAGGTATTCTATTGTCACTTCTATTTACTCTGTCAGCTGATCAGCGTCTGAAAAGGACACCATGTTTGCACGATTTTTTATAATTCTTATCCTAACTAGACTGTATGAGTGCAGCACTCGGCGAGTGCAATGACGTCACCGTGACGTTTCAATGCGAACTTAATGCGCATCATAGAGCAGTGCATGCCAATAGAAAACCCCATAAGTTGACCTTGGGTACATGCAAGGTCCCCTAGATTTCCGCTAGGCTTCGCTGCCGCGCACAGGCCGATGGCAAGTGCGAGTTCGCAAAACCTCCGCCAGGAGTAGATACAGGGGACCTTAGGTGCTACGCAAAGCTTATGTACAGTCAAGGTCATATATAAATCAAGAGGTCTGAAAGATACCTCTTTCACCGACATCTCGTGGTCAACTCTTGGTGCCATTATTTATATCGTCCTGTGAACTGCATTATCGATCGATGGAAGTTCCCTAGACTATTTGATGTTATTAATATTATTTAGGAGGCTTTGAAAGACTCTTGGTCAACAAAATAGTCAATATCTAGAAGGCAGTCAGAAGTGAAATAAAATTTTATCAAAACAAAAGCATAAAACAAACTTTGGTGGTTTGCAAGTAAGACTTGACAGCCAAGATAGAATTATTCAAAATTAATTAGAAACTAAGGCAAATATAAGAACTAAGGCATAGTCTTAATGCTATGCCAAGGCCAAGGTATCGATTTATAATGCTCTCTTTACGTTCCATATTATATTTCTTCTAGGCTTGATAGTTTCTCTGGTGAATAGAGAATTTTCCTTTGACATTTTAGCAGCCATGTTTCTTATTTACGTCGATAATGCAGTTCACAGGGCGATATAAATAATGACACCAAGAGTTGACCACGAGATGTCGGTGAAAGAGGTATCTTTCAGACCTCTTGATTTATATATGACCCTGGCTGTACGTCATTGATCAAGGTGGTAGTGGCTTTCCCAAAGCATTGCAAAGCACTGCCTTGCAAAATAGATTCTTCAAATCGAGCAGGCTTTGGAGGTTGAAAACAAAACACTCCATACTAGTGTCACAGTGCCAGTGTTCTTTTGCAATTTGAAGTCGAACAACAAACGCAACCAGCATCTAGTCGCTCCTGGAAGAGGTACTGCTTCACATTTTCTCGCATCTGACTCTTGGAGAACAGTGCAATACTGTGAAAAATCGAAGGTCTGTAAACAGTTGAAACGTATACACTGGGATCCTCAGCTTTATCATACCTAGGCCTAAGCCTAGTGTGCCATACCTAGCCATTCTATACAGGAGGGAATCTACAAACGACAGATTCAGTAATTGTTGAGCGATTCATAATAGGCCTACTTCAAGCACATACAATGAGTCAAAACTTAATCATAAAGGCGTAAATAAGGTTGATGAACTATTTTAATATAAAGAAGTCGTGTTAGACTGTTTGCTCATTTAAAAGTAGTAAGTTCGAAGTCCATGCCTCAATGTTGTGGTTCGGTATCAGTGTTCGTTAGCTTTTGCGTTCAAGCGGATGAGCTTACATTTCTCTGCGATAAAGTGACATCTAGGTGCCCGTTAGGGCGCCGCAGCCAAGCGGCAGTGCGCTACACACTCAAGCACCTTACACACCAAGCAGAGTTGGGGTGATTTCGAGGTGTTACCCAGCCGTCATGTAACGTGTTGTAAACTTGAAAACTATCACAATCGAGGGGATTTAGGTACCTGACAACACATGCCAAATTTTATTGGGGTACGACCATTCCTTCTTGGTGAAAAAATGGCTTGAAACATGCTCAAAATCACTTTAAGGATGTTAGCTACTGCTACTATACTGCTACTGCTGCTACTACATCTAATTCGTCAGTTTCAATCGGCCCGCGATTCTGACTGGACGGGTGGGGCTACAATGTTCATATTTTACATGGACATTACGGTTATAGTAATATAGTCTCTTTTGAAAAAAAAAAGTTAAAAAGTTTGCTGGAAGGCTTCCAAATAAAGGTTTTAAAATAAGCCTAGGTACACTACACTAGGCATACAATCAACAAGTAACTATAGGTACTTGACACTTGTTGACGGTATGAGCAGAGTTAGGCGGGAAAGTGCGATACGTAAACAAATGGCGGACATTTTAAATTTTTCTTCTTTGTGTGGAACGAGAAAAGGTGTCATTATACTCTCATAAAACAAATCAGAAACCGTCCCTGGCCTAGGCCCAGATGTAGAAAATTATTTATAATACAACAGTGTAGGTCTAAAGTTCCATTAGGCTATAGGACTAGATAAATAAATACTTACACTACATGTTTGATAAGCCCTAGGCCTTTCTTAGCCAACCCTAGGCCAGCACAACCTTGTTCTGACACACATCCCGTACAAATAACTAGTTTTGATTACCAAAAGCCTAATGCAGATAAACAATGGTATGATAGTCCTAGGCTATTCCTAAATTTACGGCAATAATAAGCCTTTCCTTTTCTTTTAATAAACTCACGCAATCTCCTGTCACTTTTAATGAAAATGTAAAACAAAGATGGTGAAAATTTTAATATTCATTTGATTATCTGATGATTTACATGGCTGTGGAATGCAGTGAAATAGGTGTCAAATAACATTAGTTGTGCGTTTGTTGTTGCATGGGAAAGTTTTAATTGGCCGTGAGTTGCCTAGACTTAACCAGTCCTTATACCGTCGTTATACCATGGTTATACCACCTATACCCAGGATGTACATGAATCCGGGTCTAGATATTTTACATCCTATTGTTATTGCTAATACCATAGAAATTAAATTAACTTTGATAAAATTATTATATTAACAAATAATTTTGCAATGGAACTTGAAAAAGTAAGAGATCACACACATAACAAAAACTTGTAGAAATACAGCCAAACCTTACACACTCAAAAGAAATGAGATCTAAAAAAAGGGCCAAGCTCATCTACCCTTCCACATTTGCGCATTCTTAATTCATAAACGTACAGTGTCCCATAACAGCATCCTCGAAAAGCTTGGCAAAATAAAATTTGCATGTTATTACGTTTAAATTAATTAGAAAAAAGAACTTGGTTGAACTATTACGTTTAAATTAATAATCGCAAATTCTATTTTGCCAAGCTTTTCGAGGATGCTGTTATGGGACACTGTACATTTATGAATTAATAATGCGCAAATGTGGAAGGGTAGATGAGCTTGGCCCTTTTTTTAGATCTCATTTCTTTTGAGTGTGTAAGGTTTGGCTGTATTTCTACAAGTTTTTGTTATGTGTGTGTACAATAAACAGAAAAAATAACACAATAGGCCAAAAACAATAATACCGTACAAATAAACAAATAGTGGGTGGGATCTGTCAGTGTGAGTAGGCCTATGTGTGCGTGAATGCGTGCGTGATATCAATTTGTTCTAGCTGAAACATGGAGGGAAACACAGAGTGTGACTTTGCTGGTGTGACCATGGAAACTCGAAAGCAACTCCGAGAAGGAACAACCAATGATTTTATCCGTCAGCATCCAGTCGCTCCCGGAAGAGGTTCTGCTTCAAATCTTCTCGCACCTTACACTCGGGGAACTGTGCAATACTGTGGCTAAGGTTTGCACTCAATGGGAGCGTTTGCACTGGGATTTCCCATTTATACCCCCTGCCTAGTGTTCTAAACAGGTCGAGAGACACTAGAGAAATCTTGAGTTTTCTCAACAATGCACGATATTTGGCGTCCCCCTACTTTAAAGAGGAGTACATAAAGGAAACCGTAAAGAAAGTTATAGAGATTGGTAATGTGGCAAAATGTACTCAAACAGGCCTTATTACGTTTGACACACGGTTTTACAAGGAACTCATCATAATGTTAGCTCATTTGAGGAAAGTGAATTTGAAGTCCATGCCACTACACACAATGAATCGAGATTCGTTACCGCATCTGTCTAGGTATTGCACACAAGTGGAGGAGCTTTCGTTGCTAAACACGGAATATTTCATAGCCGGCATAGTCTCAAAGAATGCAGGGCTTTTAGCAATGATTGAACAAGTAGGCGGGACTCTGCGTGTGCTGCATCTGGGTGGTCTTCCATGGTGTTTGGGAAGTATACTGGCCATCAGCAAGTGTAACCATCTGGAGGATTTGGCCATTTCATATTTGATCTCTCTGAACTCCAAAAACAAAAAAGCTAGTGAATGTCTTCGCGCGATCTCCAACATGTCTAGCCTGCGTCGTCTAAGGTTTAAATCCTGTTCTTTAGAAAACAACAACGCCTGGATCATAATTTTATCCAACGATTCTTTAAAGAACCTAACATCACTCGACCTTCAAAATTGCAATTTCAATGACCAATTGGCTGTGGCTATAGGTGCCTACCTGAAGAACCTAACCGAGTTGTATCTCGAGCCGAAGACTTTAAAAAACTGTGTTACCCGCCTAGGGTTGGCAGCCATCATAAGGGGATGCAACAAGCTGACAAGACTTGAGGTTGTATGTGGGGGGAAGCATTCCACTGTGCCGACAATCATGTTGATTCCGAACTATTTACCGGGACTGAAGGAACTAGCCGTGATTTGCCCTCAACTAGATATGATCAATTGGCAGATGCCGCTGAAGAAAGCGATGCCGGGACTTGTTATTCAGGTGAAGTTTTCGGAACATCGATCTCTTAGACGTATACTTCCTCTCCCGCCGATCTAGATGCTTAACCCAGGTGGAAGCACAGTTATTGTAGTTGTCATTGGATAACGTTATTAATTAATATCCTAATCGATGTTCAAGAGTGGTAGTATTCACATGTTTAGGGCCTGTTGTAGACATCTTCCAATTCATGATTATGAAACCAGGGTATTTCCGGTTGAATGGTAAGAGTTGACTGTGTTTAACTTTAAATTTTACGATAAATATAAAAGCGAAAGCAATTATAATTAATTGATTTGTATTTGATTATGTAAATAATAAATTACCTATACTGTTAATTGAAGACTTTCGCGTCTTGGTATTATTTAATTAGCATAATATAATATAATATATTATATATTTTTTAAATTTGTGATTCACAAGTAAAAATATAGGTAGGTAAATAAATAAACACGCCAATACCGAATAATACTCATAATGCCCACACAATATTATACCCAAAGATAGGCCTAAAAAATTGAATAAGTTAAAAAAAAATACTGACAATAATGATTGAAAAGCGCTCGGTAACATAGATTGAAAAAATACATATCTATTATAAATACTAGAGCTCATGAAGTTATCAGGCCGATATGTACCAAATTTTAAAAAAAGACAAACGCTAACGAAAGGGCGATGAGAAACTAAGTTACTAAAACAATTTGAACATTATGTGGACCAGATATATTTACACTTTTGACCACGAAAAAATTTGACTTTAACTGTCATTCTGTACGATGATACCCTATCGATTTAAGTGTGTCATTAACTTAGTCCGATACTAAATGACACATGACTCAATTGCTCGTCTACTGACGACAATTGGCGTTTTCTTACTATTTTACAATAATAGCACACCTAGAATGCCTTCGAATTTTGATTTGGTTTTAAACTTGTTGAATGAGACATTCGGACATTCCTAACATCAAAATATCACATTCATTCATATACGCATTCTGAGCTCTGCCCGGATCCACAAAGCGGGGTTAACCGAAAACGGAGTAAGTTTTAGGGGTAAGCTGTAATTAACTCCCATTTCGGTATCCACAACGAAGTGTTACGCGTTTTTCTGATTAATGTTTTAGATAAATAACTCAGAAAATCCCTTAACTCCCGTTTGTGGATGCCGAAATGGGAGTTAAGTACATCTTACTCCTAAAATTAACTCCGTTTTTGGTTAACTCCTCTTTGTGGATCCGTACAGTAAAGTAGGCGGAGGCCTCAGTTCAGTACTTTTCCATTGGATAGAAGAAAATTTACAAAATATAACACTGATTGAATATTTAATTTTGATTTAGCTGTAGCTGGTTTTACTTTCGAATGCATACTTTAATCATAGGCCTAGAAGACTTTTACAGCATTATTAGCAAGGAGCTGAAGTACGATATAATAGTATAAGTGGCTGTATTTTTATTATTTTCAACTTTTCAAACAGATGATTTTAATACTCGGTATTTTTTTTGTATTTCAATCTTTAACTTCCAATTGGTAACCGTGCTTATAAGTAACATGCTCGGCTTACTCGTCAAAAATAGCATTTTTCTAATGGGTAATAAAAACATTTTCAATTTGCAATAAGGATTTATGTTTTGCCACTATTCTGAATGTACACAATTAAATATTTCCTCTTCTGACTTTATTTCTACAGGGCTAGTCTTGTTAATAGTAAGGACGATCAATGGCACAATTTTAAATAGTATTTTATGTGTGTCTTTACTAAATCTCTCTTATGCTAGTAAGCAGTTTCAACTAATTAATATTGTTATCGTGAAGGAAAATAACAAAGGAAAGGAATAACAAATAAAATCCCCTGAAGGTAATTTCTTACAAGGAGATTTAAAGGGCTTGGTGCAGTTCGTCATCCTGTGCAACGCGAACTAATCAAAGTGCAATCACCACTTGCCCTAGATACGACGAACAAGCTCTCATTTAATTAATGACGGTATTCGTAGCGCGACTATGCCGGTCTAAAGTCAAGTCCAACGAGCAATGCAGAAGAAGAAGAAAGGAACTGCTGTTGACATACGCTCGCACAATGGTAGAGAGTACCATCTCTTCTGTCTTTGACAGCATTCCACCCCCACCCCCAGCCCGGCGAGCTCGACATAGCAGCAGGGATGTTATTGTTCCTTGCTAAGTCTGGGCGACTGCCTACCCACTATCAAGAACTGCATGGAACAAACTTGATACAACATTAATCACATCTACCCTTGCAACAACGGTAGCATAGATAAAGTAGATTTAGAACAAGTATGGATGAGAACTGTTCGTCAATTTGGAGTTGATTGTTTTTTTAGATTTTCCGTGTCAATATTAATTATCTTGAACTTGTTGAATGACAAAAGTGACCTAGTTCACATTTAAGGGTCATGACTATGCATTTCAGGTTTTTGAATTCGGGAAGTTTTGTAAGTAACATTTATGTCACTGAAAAAATCGTTTTTATACTCTATAATTCCTGTATTTTAAAAAATGGAATACCTATTATTTACTACAATTCAGAAATTAAAAAAAATCGCCCCAACCGGGAATCGAACCTCGGATCTCCCTCATCCTTTTTTAATTTTTGAATTGTAGTAAATAATAACAATTACACCTACGGGAGTGTTTTCCGACTAACCAAATCGAGAAATAAATGGAATACAATTGCTGGTCCACAACTGATTAAAAAAAAACATCTCAGCGATTCTTATAAAATAAAATACGTTCATCTACCTATTTAAAACGTGTATTATACATACTTCTATATAGATATTTAAATTCACATAAAAGATCATTAAGAATATATACAAACAATACAATTTGTACTGGTATTTTCGGATAGCACACGTGCACAAATTTTGCAATTACGTTATAGATATATTTTAAAATTTCCTGCTACTAAATTAATATGCAGCACATTATATCCCTAAATGTTTATAGTTTTGTGTATGGCTGGTTGTAATTATTAGGCCCCTACTTTTAAGTTTTATACACATTATTTAACAATTGCCTATTGAGAACAATATAAAAAAGTAAAACTATCAAACTGAGCAAAATGCTTTTGCGGACTATCGTCTGACCATGGAGTTATAAATAGAACTGTGGTCTGACCAACTTCAATTTTATGAAAAGGAGAGCGTATACATTTTAAGTATACCGAACGAGAAAATGGAATATTAAATAGATGTTTTCCTCTGAACTATTATTAGGCAACGAGCCAAGTTGGGATCTAAGGAGCATTTAAACCAGCCAAACGTATCAAATCCAGTAAGTTCAAGTTAATAATCAATCACGAGTCCTTAGAGATAGATGCAAGCCAAGTTTACGTCGCCGCCGCGAGTAATACTGCGAAATAGACTGATTCTAACAAAGGGTGAAATGGATTTTCAATGACACACATCTAACTAGATTAACCTAGTAACCTACCTACGTAATTATGAAATGTAAAGTTTTACTGTGAGAGAAATAAATGGAGAGTTTTTTATGCGAAAGTTCTACTATTTAATGACACAGTTGGTTAATTAATACGTTGGTCGCCGGCAAATTCACATTGGGATGTGGATTGGTTAGGCAAGGCTGGTGTTGACTTTATTCAGAAGGGGAAAAGAAAATAATTATAACTATTCGTGCATAATGTGGAATTTGAACCCACGTTTCCTGGTCACAACGATACGAACCCTCGTCTTGACTATGAACCACCTAGAAATGCACAACATTCTATTTCTTACGGTACCTTTCCTATGCGGTGCCTACTTGTCGTGGATATTTGCTATATCACTATAAACACTTGCGCTCCAAATACGGTGTACCAATTTAGTTCAAATTATTTGTTTCAGCATATTGAACAATGTTCATGTTGCTACCTTGCCCATATTGAATATCAAAAATTATTTAAAATATACGTAAACAAATAAATAAATAAATATATTCGTATTTACTGTACCCATTCGTCACATAACTTATTTCAGTAGTGGACGTAATACGTACTAATATTAAATCAAAGGTGTATAAGTTTCGGGTTATTTGAATTTTTAAATGGCATAAGTTATTTGTAGTGGAAAGCTTTTTTTAGCACATATAATTACTATTTGCGTGAACAAAACACAATACAGTAATAACACATAATTTTGCTTACCTGATTTTCCACTTAAAACAATAAAATAAAAAAAGCATTGAAGGGGGAATAGAAAATATGACAATGTGACATGTGAAATTCTCCAGCGTAAGGGGAAACGATGAAAAATTAATACAATGTCCCTAATTGCAGAGACAAAAGTTGGCGGTTCAATTTAAATAAGAGAGAGACTGATAAATTCTAGATTATAAGCAAGCACCTTTTCCAACCCTCTCTACCCCTCGTCTAAGATAGGTATCACTATGACCGCTTTCGTGAAGAACTGTTTCCTTTGAAATATTTATGCTTCTCTTCTCTTCTTCCTAAATTATAAAGATAATATACGAGCTGGGTTAATAAATAATATGATTGTATGAAGCTAGCTTATCGTCGTTCTTAGAAGATTCTCATAATAAAACATTCTAAAATGATGATATAAATTACCTTTTTCATCCAAGAATTTACAATAAATCAACATTTTTGACAGTTCACAGTTTTGAATTAGTATAACTTTCTTACCATAATGCAAGTTCCAAGGCATGTGAATGCTTGACATGTTTAAGAAATATTGCATTTGGCCAAAAACATTTTTAAGAAACATGCCAATAAATTTTACGAACGTACGTACATTTTGATTAAAAGTAGTTTGTGTACCTACAAATAACTAAATAATTTATTATTTATATTTCGGCATTATATTTATATTATTCTAGCAGTACTAAAATATTTGTTGTGAAATCAAATCGATGATTATTACGCATTCCCTTGCAAGCATTACATTTTTTATGACGATCATAACATTCAATTTCAAAATTTCAAAATTTCAATATCACCTTCTATTGCGATTACATACCAGTTTAAATCTATTTATGCTGTACAGACTATTCAAAAAACAATATATAAAAAATAAAATGTTATATTTAGACATATAATGACTAAATTGACGAACAAAGAACAACATTAAAATAGTCGTAAAATGTGTTTAAAGGGACCAATGTACTACATCTCATTGAAGCTCATTCTTATTATCCTCAGTGCCGTAGTTCTAATATCAATGTACGTTATAAACAATAAATTGTGAGTTTAATACTCGTTGTCATCCTACTTTTAAATGTGTGCAACATTGCATATAAATAGCGTTAAAATTCGTAGTTTGTATTTTGTAGTAATATGTTCCCACATAATCATCGATATGTAATACAATTTACAATAACCAATAAAGTGTATCGTATCCGTTATCAAACATGAATAATGGAATAATTAACCATATTATACGCATACACAATAAATTGTAAAAGTAGTCACTCTTTTACTATAATAGAACCGCTCTAATCAGGTGCGAGTTGAGTCATACAAATCGACAAATGAAACTCAATGTTTTTAAGTAATTTATTTACAGTGCCCGTTTCCATATGAACAAATTTAAATTGTTAATAATAATTTGTATAAATATACGTTGCCACTCATTTTAAATAAAGTTGGTTCGTGGGGAAAGCACTTAAATATACTGTAATACATAAATCTAAAGGATTGTATTCTGTAAAGAAATATTTACCGAAAGTCAACATTTTTATGGAGATATTAAAATTCAAAAACATGCAATCTAGAAATCCGCGGTCTCAATGCTGCTGGTGTCAGCGCTGGTAATTATAAAACAAACGCAGCTCTGTTGGTCGTCGTCGGGGACCTCTCCCCTTCCCCTTGACGACCTCCACGACGATGGAGACGACGAAGACGACGACGATGTGAGAACCCCCCCTTTCCTCCCCCTTTCCTGTGGTCGGTTCTGACTAGCGTGATATTTTCCATCTCATATCCTCGAGGCAAGAGTGGCGCATTATGACCTAACGGTTGACGCGCTCTTAATGAAAATAATCCTTTTAAAAACTCAAGTATCTATAACCAGAACATATTTTTACCGAAGACGCCAAACCAAGCATATAAGACTCATAAAAGGAAAGCGAGACTGTAATGCCACATTAATCCACGTGCCTCGTGTGTGCCCCATGCATTTACAATTATTTATTTATTTTATTATTTTATTTATAATTATTAAATTTTAATCATTTTTCAAATATTTTTGAGAAACAGAAATGTTAATTATAAATAGCTTTTTAAATGTCTTGTATCAGTTAATACAGTCACAATTTATTTCACGTGGTCATAGTGCAACTGGGTGCGTGAGTTTAAATTGAAACCAATGAAAGTTACACTAATTGACCAACTTATTTCCGTTAGCTATTTTATTTATTTTCTTGTGGTTCATTTACTTGTTTTCACTCTTTTAGTTCTGCTAACTAAACTGAGCGCACATTTTAGTTTTACTTTATTTCTCATAGTGGCTATGTAAATTTGAACCGCCAGCTCAGGTATTTTACTCGTTACACTTATGTTTTATGCACGTGTTAAACAAGCAAACTAACTCGAAAAAACAAAATTACCAAGGAAAACATAATTATTAATTTCCATAAGTAACCGCAAAAATTCTCATTCAAATTCAAATACCGACTTATATATTAGATTTATACTAATGATACATGCTCAAAAACACGTCGGTGTGTTGGTACAATTCCCTTGGGTAAAATATAGATTGTTATTTTATTGATGAAATGTTCCGAGTGTATTAAATGTACAGATGCAACATTCACTCAAAAACAATGATAAACTCCACTGCTAAGAGTAAGACGCGGCTTAAATATGTGAAGCAGATGAGTAAGAAGTAGTAAATAATCTTACTATCAGAATTTATATTTTACTCTATTTTAATCAGAGATTAATTTGAAAACAACATTTAATACATCACTACTCCCTGAAATGAGTTATAAATATCACCAGTTCTTATTATTAGTCCTTGCTTTATATTTTAATATTTGTTACTCATATTTGGGAGGCAATGAGTATTGTTTGAGATAAACTCGTAGAGACGTAGATTTCAGATACCAGGACATTTCGTCTAATTTTTAGACATTTTGTCTACAGACATTTCGTCTAACCTCCTTTGATGTAATCAGACATTTCGACTAAAACGTCATTTCGTCTAAGTGATTTTTGTCTAACTTCCTGTTGTCTAATCCGACATTTCGACAAATTGATTTTGTCTAACATCCTTTGGTCTAATTCTACATTTCGACTTAAACGTCATTTCATCTAAGTGGTTTTTGTTACCACTTCTTAATTCACAGGACGTTCATACGGACTTTGAAATTGCAGCTATCAATACAGTCAAGAAATGTTTCCCTCAAACTTGCTGCCGTGTTGTCTCTTTCATTATGGGCAGTCAATTTGGAGACATGCTGTTCAAAAGTGTGCATTAAAAGTACCCTATTCAGAAAATCGAGAAATTCGCGACTCTGTCAGGATAATATTAGGCTTACCATTTGTTCAATTGGAAGATGTTACCGACGTCTTCGACGAATTAATGAATGCAATACATGATGATGTAATAGAACTAGGTAGCTATGTAGAAACAAAACTATGTGAATGGCAGGCCTAGCTAGAGAAAGACGACGTGCTGTTGGACCGAGATTTCCTTCACAAACTTAGAACGTTCACAATCTAGTTGTAAGTGGCAAACAGCGCACAAATAATGCTGTCGAGGGTTGGCATAGTAGATTCCAGAAGCTTATATTTACACATCACGCATCAATTTGGAAATTTATACTTCATAGAACATTTCAAGAAAGATCAGAGGGAAATAGAAGTCATAACGACACAGCTTGCAGTTGGACATAACACAGTAAGGCGACCAGTTAACAAGCGCTACCTAACCAACCAGCAAAAATTGCAAATATGGTACAAAATTACGAAGATTACAAGAATTACAACATTATAAAAATTAAAACCAAGACCGTTTATTTAGGAGATAAGACCAAATGTTTTAGACCACAATACAATCTAGACGAAAGTACTATAGACCAAAAAATACTAGACCGAATGTCCAGTTATACCATTTGTCGCCTTAGACGAAAAAGTTGCTTAGACCAAATGACTGATTATACCAAATGTCCGTAGACAAACAGTCAGCGAACCAGATTTTACAATAATTTTGTGACTTTAAATGTTGACGTTCTTTGAGTCCACTACATAATGTATTGATACATATAGGCCTATTGACAGAAAGTGTGTTAGATCTCGTTATAAAATATATTCTCTTAGTTGAAAACTAGCACATGTGTTTAAGCAAGTAACAGCCAACTCAACTTTTATTCCAAGAAATACAATTTTTTGTAAAATTTCGAGTAATTTTGCGATTGATGTTAGTTGTAAATACATCCTTTGCAGCTAAAAGCTATGTCAATACGAACATCTTGTTAACATCTCTTGAATTTTAAAAAATATGTACTGGTGCTATACAATCATGTCGATACTGGAAAACATACGAACATAATATAACTACCAGTGCTGAAATAGTAATCATGTTTACTTGTATATGCGGATGAAGACCTTGTCCTACAGACGACAAAAATTGTGTTTAAAAACATATTATTATTCAACTGCACAGTAAGGAAATGAAGTTGTAAATGCATCCCTCAACTCAAAACTTTTCCCTTCCTCTCCCCTACGAAAGTCATTATGAAAGCTGTTCGGCATCACTTCTCCCCTCTATGTCTACATTGAAAATCATGCTTCATGCTTCCGTTTTCAAATTCTCATCTCTTACTAATTCGATTATGTACGGAACTGAAGAGAGAAAGAGAGGTAGCTACTAAGATAGACAGGTTCGAGTAGCTGATACTTTCATCAAGACGGCGCTTCAAAGATGAAAATGTGCTGCGCTCACATTAACTCAATTGCCCGGCAACCAATGCAGAGTCAAGTGGCAGAGATTGTCGCGCTTCAATGAGGGGTTCGACATTGCCGTCGAGGGAGGGGATGAGGTGAAGTGAGGTGTAGTGAGGTGAGGTGACACCGGACCGTTTCCAGGTGGGGGGGGGGGGGGGGTACCTGTTTACTTTCAAAGAAGCGGCAGCCCCGACTAAGAACTTATATGACATTGGTAAAACCGGATTTAAACGAGCAAACTGGTTTGTTGTCCTAACAACGAATCAAAAAGACTGAGAAAACCGGTTTTAAACGTGCAAACTGGTCCTGCCAATGAACCAAAATAACATTGGTAAAACAGGTTTTAGTTAGTTAGTAAGTTAGTTTGTGTTGTTTTAGGGCACTTAACAGTTGAGTTATCAGTGCCCATAAAACAGATTTTAAGCAAGCCAACAGGTTTGTTGTCCTAGCGACCGCTACATTTGAAAACCACCTTGTAGATTTGATGCAACGGTGGACGTGAAAGATATAGAGGCTGGTGTATTGAACAAAACATTATTTATGTTTAAAATAAATTAAATCAATACTATCAAAATAATTGTATATGTGTTGGCGCTTGCACACCACTCCACTTAAAGATGTTGTCTTTTTTTCAATATTTGTGAATCCTTGTAAAAAGAAAAAAAACATATGTATAAAAAGATCAGCAGTATACCTTAACTATGCTTCGTCCGAGGAAAGTTGTGTCCAAAACTGAGAAAAGTCTTATGTTGAAATACGTTAAATAGATAAGCAAATTATCCCTTATTTAATGAGCCATTTTAATTTTTAATTTGTTTGATTGCTGTTTGCTGCTTTTGGGTACATAATCGATTCTGGCTTGAAACATCCAAACAACTGATAATTATATAATATTTATAATAATAAGATGAAACATATTCTAAAATATCATATTATTTTGAGGGAAAAATATTAGTATTAAACTGTTATAATTTTTCGCATAATGTTAAAAAAAACAATTATCTTGTTTGGTCGGTGTTATGTATTAAAAATAAACCAGTCTCTAGTTGGTCATTGTTTGCTTGTCAATGGTTCTCGGCGCCAACGAGGAATTGGCTTGGTCTGCAGTTATGTGACTGGGTGGGTAGACTCTCATTCAAATTATTTTTTATAAATTTGATTTTAAATATATCAATTTTACAGGAGTAAGTGATTTTCAATCTTCCAAAGTGTGCTAACTATTTTATTAATCAAGTTTATTGGTAATGCTTATACCGTCCCAGCTAGTAACTACTCATAAAAAATAACACTCGCCTCTAACAATATCCAAGACATGTATTCGGCCGAGTAACTAAGTATGCTGGTCCCGAATGCACGCGCCTATCACCTGAGCAGGGTAGCCCGTCGCTGTCGCTGTGGTTGATGTAATACGTGGCAACACCGCGCGTCATGTAAAGCAATGTTGCCGGAATGTAATCACACCACGGGATTGACGGTCTTGTAATGGAGGAAATATCCCTCGTCACTCTCCAGACGGCCGCCAGACGTCGCTCGGGAGGGGGGGCAGAATACGACGGAAAACCAAATATCACCACTTCGAGGTAGACATTAATTTCAGCCACGAGTCACAGCGGTATGCTCACACACATATATCTAAAGTAGATTCGTTTATTAAGAAAGTAATTATGAATTAGTTTTTTAAATGTGCTATATTTTAATAGCCTACATGCATGCGTGTGATGGTACCGGTATGAATTTAATCAAGGCTGCAATCTTACAGTCAAGTAAACATTATGATAATAATAACCGTTTCCAGGACTTTATAGAAAGCATGAGGCTAGAATCGCCGTAATAAACTTTATATTTCTCACCCAGTACATTCACTCATTGACTATAAATAATAAAATATTGATATCCCAAAATATAAATATCATAATACTTAAGAGCTTATAAATATAAACTGTTAAACTACACCAATAGCAAACAAACATTTTATTGGATCAGGTCTTTGAAACATATTATAGGTAGTCTATTTCATTTCGACAAATTAAAAACGTTCATTAATATACCCTTCAATATCTTAAATCTTAACTTATTTCATTATGGTCAATTTTACTAGCTTGGCAGATAAAATATGAATGCGTATGAACAAAATTACATTTTCTTGTGTTATTATTGGTTGATCTGTAGTGGTTTTTATTGTGAAATTATTGTGTATGTTCGAAACAAACCTCCGGACATAAAACGTCCCTGCGTAGACCTTAGAGAAATCCTACCGGACTCAATAGACAAAGCTTTTAAAACTTTTCATCCATAAGGAAATTGGATTTGTCAAAACACTTAACGAAGCCATAAAAAAAAATTGCTAAAACAGCTAAAAGTTGATATTTATGATGCCATGCTAGTCTAGACCCAACACACTATAGTAAAAACTTGTAACTATAAAAAGGTTCGTTTATTTTAATGTACCAGTACATCTATGAACAGTAAACAACCTCCATTCGGAGGAAAGCGTTCCAAACATTCCGATCCGAATCTCGAAAATTTTCGTGAACTCGCAAAACACAATTTCTATTATTTTCTTAATATCAATACTCAGATTAAATGTAACAGGGACTCATACCAGAAAATATTTATAGCCATACAAGAAATAATATTATCTTCTACTTGGAGTTCGATACATTCTACAGTTATTTGTCTACGGGGATGTGTGTATAACTACGGAAGAGATTAAGGTGACGACGAGGCTTTGCGATAATGTTCGTAACGATCTAGTGTTATTGTTTCCATTGGGGGGTGTTCAACTCTAGTACAGCACAACAAGTCCCTAAGGGGTTGATTACTCTTGCGCTCGTCCAACAATTCCTCCGACGTGTTTTGTTTTCATCCAGCGGCGATAACCGATACTCTAATCAACTCATAAAGGTGAAGGTCCGATCCTATATGAAAACCTAGAAAACAGATGAGGTAAGATGTGTGTGACTGTTTTGATGCTCATTCATCAAGAAATTTTACCGCAGGAATCCTGTTTTAGGGCGCAATGTATGCCCCACTTCAGCAAATGCTTTAAAACTAGGTATGTTGCGATTAGGACAATTGTGAAGGGATGTCCAAGGTTCGTTTAAGAGGACTCAATCCCTTGCAACCGCATTAACAGCTGAGTAAACCTCTCGAATCAGAGTCTCGCGCTTAACGCTCGAGCTAAAACACAACCCTGTTGGTGCTCTTCCTCATCCATAAGAAATCCCTTGCATTTATAGGAACGACTACTAATATGGTACAAAGAAACAAGTAACTAGTACATACTACACTTGAGAACAGGTAATGAGGGTGTTCGAATACGGCAAGGAAACTAACGGTTAAAATACTGTTCGTAAAGAGAATGTTACGCTAAGGCTACGAGTGTAATCGACACAATTTAAATAATAATTCCTAGATTGAAGAGCTAGATTTAAGAACATAATATTGGAAGCAATCCGTTATAGCATCTATTGTCGAAAGACACTACAAGAAAATGATCAGACGCTATAGACGCAAATTGAGCGTAGCACAGCATAGCTAATATGTAGTGCATCCGAGGAATCCGTGGACAGCGTAGCTGACTGGGGAAACTAGCTCACCTGGCCTGCCTCCAATATGCGACACGGATCCTCTCGCTTTACTACCCTACTCTTAGGCTGCACCTGGCGTGAGGGCTGCATGTAGAATACGATGCAATTTGACCACAAGCAAGTTTATTCGACAACATATTCTTCCGAGCGAGCGACGAAATTCAGCAATACGAAGCGGTTCAAAAATGTTCTCACGTTTTACTTGCTTTATACCTGCTATCCTATACATACATTACACTAATAATGATAAACAATCTATAAAAAATAGACCTCTTGGTATGTTAGAAGAAACTATAAACATTAATAAAATTATCAAGAATAGGGACTAGTACAGAAAATCTTGTTTTGCCGAATCTTACATCCACCCAAAAGCCTACAAATATCAGTCTATGTTGATCGTAATAACAAAGCTATATATAAGTATATAACATGGTATTTTCACAAGCAGTGAAAATAAAAACTTTTCTAAAGTGAAATTGCTTGTGAGCAGAAGTCGTAGTCAATATGACGTACGTTTCACTTTGTTCTTTAGTTGGACAGTTTACTTTGGACTTTGGAGGCGACTTCTTTATGTGGAATAGACGTCACTTTTTGAGGAAGGTCTATTATCCAAGTAACTCATTCGAGAGCTTCAGACTTCAAATACGTAATGAGTGTACAGAGTACAGTGTACATACTAGAGTAATGGTCAATGTCTACAATACTTTGTGTCTTTTGACTGTGTTTTGTTTGTAATTGTACACCATGTATTTTGCCATTACTGCAAACGTTATTGATTTTCAGACAATAAAAACGGAATCGGCCATTTTGCCTTGGTGTTGGTTGTTTAAAGCACAGAGATTCGAAAAAGACTCTCTATGCTACATGTCCTATTTAATTAAAGTTAGAAATAGAGGAAAATTTTATGTTCTTGTCAAGGCCTTAGTTCGAGATTAATCTAATGTGTTTCAAAATTACTGAATAAATACCATGACATAAATAGATAAAACAAAAATATAGTACCATTAATCGAAATTGAAATGTAAAGGGAAATGACAAATCAAAGCCGTCAATAACCTTACCTTAAAAAGGTATGGGATATATGCACAGGCATATTTAACACCTAATTTCCGCATAACATAACCACAAGTTTTGCAAGGTTTGTATAGGCCTAATTATGGTTACTTAGACAACAATTTGTATTGTCGAGACATTTCAATGGATCCGGTACTTAAAAGTTACTATTATTTTCCGACAGTATACGAAAACAAAATAAATTAATTAAAAGTAAATATAAAATTTAAGTATTAAATAAGTTTATTATTATTTCGAATGAATGTGTACTACATGTTATGTTAATGATTACCACAATGATCTATTGGCCTTGCATGGTTACTCCAAAATGGGACATCGCAATATTTAGGTTCTTGCAACAATTACATATTATTTTTATTCTTCAAAATAAATCCACCACTTTTGTCGCGAATGAATACATTTTTAAATATATTTTTCACATACGTTTATGTGATTATCGTATTTATTAAGAACATCCCGCACTTTAAATGCTATAGTATAGATTGAAAACCAAAACGTCTAGGCAAATTATGTTTAAAATATCTCAACAATTCAATGTATTTGTTTCTTAATAATATTCCTTTTTGTCCTCCTTTGTAAATCAGTTTTTAACTGAATAGAAAAACGTTAAATAAGTAAATAAATTAAATATTTTACAAGCAATGCTGTGTTAATGCACGAAGAGATACGATCTATTTCCTCATTCCTTATAGAATTATCAAGGAAACCGCCAAAATGTCTTGTCAAGAAAATAACCTTCCAATACTAAGTTAATAATGTGTATTTTGCTGCTTTTTGAGTTTTCTATACCCACATTGGGCCGACGTTTCAATAGCAAACATCTCTTTAGATTTCCTTGAGATACCATCTTAACCTAAATTGAATTACATTATTGGCAGAATAATTTCCGATACTTTATTATCAGAGCCATGGACCAGTACATAAATAAAATGAAAATGATTGACGTTTTGACAAACTCGAATCACATGTAGGGTTTCTGTGACCTGAATTAATTCTGGATGTCTTGTAATATACTTCCTTGCATCAGCCTGAAGAGTTGGCAATGGAGAGTTGAGAGAGTATTGATTATCAGGGGATCAGAATCAGAGAGTTGGCTGGAATGCGAGAACCGTTCGTAGTTGAATTGGAAGACGGGGAAATAGGAATAATTCCCGAACAAAACTATTGATAGTGCGTGGTGTATGTACTTGTGAGTGTATGGACGTGTGTTCATGCTTACGTGTGTGTCGGTGAGTATGTGTGTGTTCGTGTGTGAAAGTGATGTTTGTGTTGGTGTGCGTGTAAGCATTTTTGTAAATGAATCGTACATGCGTGTATAGGTATGTGTATTTTTGTGCGCGCGCGCGTTATACCGTGAATGAGTATGTGTGTTTACGCATGTGTAAGTCCATTTTATGTGTTCATTTGTGTGTAAAGTAAGCGATGGTGTGTGGATATTATTTACAATTCCTTGGGTTCAGATATGCAACAAAGGATAAAATCTTAAAGGCGAGCATGGAACGTTAATGGCTGTGTTTCTTTGTAATAAATAAAAAAATGTATTTTCTGAATCCCAAACTTTGACTCTTACAATGTCGTCTTCGGTGTTTATTTATTACCCAATTTGTACCACCAAATGAAAAAAAATCGTACAGAAGATAGAAAATATAATGCACCTTTAGGCCTATATAATTTACCAAAGAAAATCACCTGTTGGCCCATATAAACTACACAGAAACACAAACATCCACGTTGAATGCTAGGGTCGGAGTTATAGAAGTAAAATGCTATGAGGGAATCCCCCTATCTCACAATTCCAATACCTTAATGACTTACTAAACCCTTTCTTACCTGCCATCACAATTCCAAGCTTCAATCTGCGTTCAACATGCAATTTTAGATAAACATTTTTCATGCTTGGTTGCTGCTCTACATTTTTTGGATGAGCGTAGCGAGCGAAGCGAAGATTCCATTTCACTACACTGGAGAAAAAAATCCGGAATGTTTTTCTTTGTTTTTTTTCTTTTTTTCTTTTTTTCTGTTTGTATTTTTGTGTGTCTGTTAACACGATTCCGGCTAAACCGATACTCCAATTGCGATGAAATTTTCTATGGACCTTCGAAATCTCTGAACTAAGAACTGACACGTTTTTGAGCGCAATCGAAAAATTATTTCTCATGAAAATCGCAATTTTACGATTTTTTTCGATTTACAGCTTTATCCGATTTAATGATTTTTTAACGGAACCTTAATTTTATGAATTTATATATTCGTGTGAAATTTAAGCGCAATTGAATAATTATTTCTTATGAAAATCACAATTTTACGATATTTTTCTTTTTTTTAAATTACGATTAATTAAAAAAATTAAAAATTGAAGTTTATTTTTTATTTTATTTAAATAATTTTTTTTTAAATCTTGAACTTTGTAATGATTTTTTCACAGAACAACAGAAAATCCGCATAACACATGTCAGCTCAATGCACCAATTACTACGCTCATCCAACAACGCGGCGGGACTTAAGCGTTTTCCTAGTATATTGGTAAACATCTTTACTCCAACCCATTCTGATATGACTTGCTGAATAGGTAGTTAGTAAAACACTTGTTTATGCCACTAAGGTCCAGAATTTCATGTTCAATTTCAAGTAAATATTTACTGAGAGGACTAACTGGCAGATAAATTTTAACTAGACATTGAAATTCTGGACCTAAATAGAGCACTTAAAATTTAATTTAATTTATAACAATTGAAATTTTAATTTAAATTGGATCATTGGGTAATTGTGGTTTATTACTAGGGTGGATCAATAGTCACTGTTTCCATAATATATCTCGACGATGTATTTAACAGCATTGTGTACGACTGAAAACGGTCGAAATCGCAATCAAATCAGCATGGCAACGCTACGATTCAAGCCGAAACAGTGCGTTTGTACTTTTCGAACTATGCGTACATTTTCCATCAATCTAGATAATGTTCTGTTCATATTCAGAAAGGTGATAGCAATCCTTGGTTATTATTTTTATTTTTTTAATATTGCCCTCGTTTGGTCACAGCATTTTCAAATACCAACCAAAATTTGCTATTCGTACGGATGTTGAGGAGTCACACGAAAGAATCCTGTGACTCAAATGAAAGAAGGGGCTATGTTCGAGAATAATAAGTATAGTTCCCTTCATGCAATACGAAAAGAACGAAAGTACTGCCTTATAGACGCTGAAAGCCATTGCAGAAGTTTTACAAATTTAAATTTAAAACTTTACATTTGACCGAAAATGTCCCAAAATTGGGTCACAATTGCCATGTATAAAATATTTAATTCTCTTACATTTTGCATTCAAATATCACGATGTAAATTTTGTAAATGTTTTTATTAATTTATCTGATAAACAAAATTAAACCTTAGTGGAATTAATTTGAATCCTCTACCTTACCTTATGGTTCATAACATGGTATTGTGCATCACTTCTCAACTTCAAAACTGCGACGTGTGAGTCTCTGCACGTCCTAGAGAGAAGTTTTGTACTCGGTTGTGCGTTAGGAACGGCTGGAACAAATAGAAAACATTTGTCAATGTTAACAGTGTAGAAAATACGAAGGTAATGCATATTGAAGAGGTGTGAATATTCAGCAAAATATGCCATAACACATAGTTCCATACCTCATCAATAATTCCTCAATCCTTAATTACCGTCTGACTTACCTTCGTTCTACTATAAAATATTGAACTCGACAAACCCCTTTTCTTCCTCAAGTTCGTTTATCTTTTGTATCGATCGCCATTTCTTAAAAAGGTCAGTAACAAACCCAGCTGGCTTAGATTTTATTGGTTCGAAGCTATTTTCACCGGCTCTCCCGGTGCAATGCCAGGCACTTATCCCTCGAGGTGCTAGGGGTCCTGACTTCGGGCTAACGTAAGCCTGGAGTCCGGGAACTTCTTCCCTTGCTCCCTCTTCCGCTCCAAAGTTTTCCTCCGTCGTTAATACGAATGCAACAGATCGAGTCCTCTTAAATAGCCCACGGTCATCACTTCACAATTGTCTTCTCAACTCCAATATACCTAGTTAGACACCAGAAAAGGGGCAGGCACTGCACCCTGGGCAGGTTTCCCACGAAAAGATTGCAACACTAGGAAAACGCTCAGTTGGACGCGTTGTTGAGCGAGCACCGGTACATGCAACATGACCCGAGTACGACATTCCCATAAGTCCCACCACACAGTGAAGGCCTAACTGGATATTGACATTGTTAGTGGGGGAGCATAGGGTATGAAAACATGCTTCCGTGGCAGTTTAAGTAAAAGAGCTATGTATGTAGTATCAATCGATTAGTATTGAGCCATAGATAAACAATTTCGATGGTGAGAGTCTTGATTTTTTGGCAGAGACCGGCCATATTGAAAACAAGATGGCCGCCGCTTTCGAATTTTAAACTAGCGTATCTTCGTAAGTATTTGACCGATTTCAATTTCAAAGGTACCATTCGAAAGGTAAATGATAGAAATTTAAATTAATTTTTACAAATTGGCACGAAAATCCCAAATGTTTGAGGTTATGTTACAAAAACTTTAACTGTTTACTTTACACTTTCTCGTTATGGAACGATATTTACTAGGTAAAAAGGTTTTACATTTTCTTAAGTTGCATTTTTGGTAGATTATTTCTATGTGTTTTTAATGAATCCATGCATTTAATTTTCTACAATTATAGCCTGAGTTTATGTAATTGAAGCGATGGCATGTGTAGATGAATATATGCTACTACTGTGTGATCTTTATGTTTCAAATACATTTTGTCGAGGCACAATTGGTGAAACAATTAGATATTTGGTATAAATCGATTCGTTATGAACCAAACTTAAATCAATTTTGATTGGGTAAAATTCGATTTTTTTACTGAGACCCTCCCTGGGCAAAAACAAGATGGCCGCCGTCATTAAACATTTAACTAAAATATCTTTAAAAGTATTTCGCCGATTTCAATTTTAAAGGTACCGTTGAAAGGTGATAAAAAGATCTACAAATAATATGCCAGCAATTTTCCAGAAAGTTTAATATTTTTGAGGTTATGTTGGTTTGAGTTTTTGGTATTTTAAACGATTTTTTCAGAGCACAATAGGTGAAACTACTATGTATTGGGAATCAATCGATTCGTTATGAACCGTTATTTAACAATTTTGATGGAAAAATTTCGATTTTTTTACTGAGCCCTTCCCATGGCAAAAAACAAGATGGCCGCCGCCAATGGACCTTTGACTCGCATATCATTAAAAGTATATATCCGATTTTTAATTCACGTATACTGTTAAAAAGGTAATTAAGGTCCTCAGACCCAGCGTGTCCTATGAGCTACACACGCGGTGCAGTATTGTTAATAGTAAACCCTGGGTCTGAGGAGGTTATAAGAGGAAAAAACTATATTTTTATCATTTTGTTGAAACTTCAATATTTACTAAGATTATGCTACAAAAACGTAAATTATTTACCACACTCGTCATCGTTATGGAACTTATGGCACAAATATTTTCATTACCAAACGGTTTTTGAATATGTTTGGCTTGTTTATCCGTAGCATATCTCTTTATGTATTCAATGAGTCCTTACATTTTATGTTCCGACAAAACCCGAGATAATGTATTTGAAGCTTCGGCATGTGTAAATGAATAATATATGCATTGACTATATTGATCTTGATGTTTTAATCACATTTCGTCTAGGCACAATAATTGATGAAAGGATTGTGTATCTGGTATCCATTGATTCGTTATGAAAACGTACTTTAACAATTTTGATGAGGTAACCGTCGCCAAAAAAACAAGATGGCCGCCCAAAAAAACTTTGTAACTTATATATTTTCTAAGGTAATTGACAGATCAATTTCAAAGGTACCATTGGAAAGGTAATTAAAGGAGCAAAAAATTATAAACTTGCAATTTTCATGAAACTTAAATATATACTGCGGTTATCTTGTTGTAGGAAACTATGACGCTATTGCATGTTGGAACCATAGACATAAATTTAAAAAAGTTCCACCACCGGGGATTGAACCCGGGACCAGTTGCAAACAGTATGACATTGACAGCCTAGGTCCTGAGTGTATCTAATTCTAATTATTCACATCATCATCCAGCTCAGATCCGATCAGTAGTGTACACATAATACACATAATAGTACACAGAATAGCTGATGCAGATCATGCTGAAGAAGAGTTTCGTATACTAGGGGATGGGCTCAAGCAGAATGGTTTTCCAATTAGAATCATTCAAAAGGCCCTCAGACGACAAACTAACTCGGAAAAAGATGTAGGTACAGAAAAAGAAGAACCACTTGCAACTGCATATTTGCCGTATGTTAAAGGAGAAACGGACCGAATAGGAAAAATTCTTGCCAAACATAACATAAAAACAGTATTTAACACCGACAGAAAGATAGGAGAGTTGTTAAGAAGTAGTAAGGACCACATCCACCTAGACGGTAGTGGCGTGTATGAAATACCATGTGGGAATTGTGACAAATGCTATGTGGGTCAAACAGGAAGGAACATGTTTCAACGACAACAGGAACACAGGCTAGCTGTTGAGCACATGGACAGAACATCAGTCCTTGCTCAACATACTAAGAAAAGTGGCCATGTTATCGACTTTGCTTGCATGAAACCCATTGCCACCGTTGAGGAGTTTTTTCCTAGATGTTACGAGAAGCCATCGAGATAATAAATGAGCTCATAGTCTAAATAAACAGCAAGGTAGACAACGTTTATCAGTAACATGTAACCTGCAATTTCAGGGATCCATGTACAATAACATAGGCTAACTGTGAAACCAGACCAACAATCAACGCCCAGTTAATACCTGCAGATGATCTACAAGTAATTAATGCATCGACTGTCAGAGTGACATGATCCACGACGAAAAACGATAAGACGGACATGTAGTGATTTTCTTGTTTCTTTGCAACGACAAGCTTTGTAATGACTTTATTTCAATTGTATTAATTCGTCATGTGTGCAGCGATTTCTTTTGTTGGCTTTGTTGTTTTTCTCTCTCCAGTTTTGTTCTGTATAAAACAATAGTTATGTAGTTTTAATTTTAAATATTTTAAGTTGTATTGCCCTGAAAATGATGGGTGAAATCCCATCGAAACGTCGACCCAACAAAATATACGTGGTATTGAAACCAATAAACCGCGAGTACATTAATACATATCGGCCACGAAAACCTCCAAAAACAAAACAAAAAAATATGTTAAGACAGAAATTTTAAAAAAACCTCCACCGGGGATTGAACTCGGGACCAAGGCTGTCAATGTCATACTCTCTCCAACTAGTCCCGGGTTCAATCCCCGGTGAAGAACTTTTATGAATTTCTGTCTATGGTACCAAAATAACAGCGTTTATATAGTCGCCTACTATAAAACAAAGGTTAAACAAAATATGTTCATAGATATACGCCATATTTGTTCCATAACTGTAACGATCGAGTGTGGTAACAAGATAACCTCAGTAAATATTTAAGTTTCATGAAAATTCCAAGTTTATTATTTTTTGCTTCTTTAATTACCTTTCCAATGGTACCTTTGAAATTGATCTGTCAATTACCTTTAGAAAATATATGTTACAAAGTTTTTTTGGGCGGCCATCTTGTTTTTTTTTGGCGACGGTTACCTCATCAAAATTGTTAAAGTACGTTTCATAACGAATCAATGGATACCAATACACAATCCTTTCATCAATTATTGTGCCTCGACGAAATGTGATTAAAACATCAAGATCAAAATAGTCGATACATATATTATTCATTTACACATGCCGAAGCTTCAAATACATTATCTCGGGTTATATTTGTCGGAACATAAAAAATAAGGACTCATTGAATACATAAAGAGATATGCTACGGATAAACAAGCCAAACATATTCAAAAACCGTTTGGTTATGAAAATATATGCGCCATAAGTTCCATAACGATGACGAGTGTGGTAAATAATTTAAGTTTTTGTAACATAACCTCAGTAAATATTGAAGTTTCAACAAAATGGTAAATATATAGTTTGTTCCACTTTTAATTACCTTTTTAACAGTATACGTGAATTAAAATCGGATATATACTTTTAATGATATGCGAGTCAAAGGTCCATTGGCGGCGGCCATCTTGTTTTTTTGCCATCGGAAGGGCTCAGTAAAATAATCGAAATTTTTTCCATCAAAATTGTTAATAACGGTTTATAACGAATCGATTGATACCCAATACATAGTTGTTTCATCTATTGTGCTCTGAAAAAATCGTTAAAAATACCAAAACTCAAACCAAACATAACCTCAAAAATATTAAACTTTCTGGAAAATTGCTGGCATATCATTTGTAGATCTTTTTATCACCTTTTCAACGGTTCCTTTAAAATTGAAATCGGCGAAATACTTTTAAAGATATTTAGTTTAAATGTTCAATGACGGCGGCCATCTTGTTTTTGCCCAGGGAAGGTCTCAGTAAAAAAAATCGAAATTTACCCAATCAAAATTGTTTAAGTTTGGTTCATAACGAGTCGATTTATACCCAATATCTAATTTTTTTACCAATTGTGTGACGACAAAATGTATTTGAAACATAAAGATCACACAGTAGTAGCATATATTCATCTACACATGCCATCGCTTCAATTACATAAACTCAGGCTATAATTGTGAGAAAATTAAATGCATGGATTCATTATAAACACATAGAAATAATCTACCAAAATGCAACGTTAAGAAAATGTAAAACCTTTTTACCTAGTAAATATCGTTCCATAACGAGAAAGTGTAAAGTAAACAGTTAAAGTTTTTAACATAACCTCAAACATTTGGGATTTTCGTGCCAATTTGTAAAAATTAATTTAAATTTCTATCATTTACCTTTCGAATGGTACCTTTGAAATTGAAATCGATCAAATACTTACGAAGATACGCTAGTTTAAAATTCGAAAGCGGCGGCCATCTTGTTTTCATATGGCCGGTCTCTGCCAAAAAATCAAGACTCTTACCATCGAATTATTTATCTTTTGGCTCAATACGAATCGATTGATACCACATACATAGCTCTTTCACCTTTTCGGCCACGGAATTACCTATGCTCCCCTACTATGTACACTATTTTCAATTCAACATCTTTGCATTGAACTAATTCACGTCATGCCTTCTAAAGGCCTTCTAAAGTGTATCTTTGTATCTTCACTGCCTCCTTCATATTTTTACATCATTTTTCGAATTATGATTACCAATAAGTCTTTAAGTTCTTGAACGATTTAGCTGAAAATTTGGAAAATAGGAGAGAATGTTGTACTTATTGACCCTGCAAAATTTCATAACGATCGGTACATTTTTTTTTTTTTTTTTTTAACCAACGATCGGATTTTGTTCAAAAACTATACAGCAACCCGCCTAGGTGTATGTACATGTGTGCAAAATTTCAGGTCGATCAGAGAAACGGTGCGACCTGTATCGAAGCAGTAACAGAAAAAAACAAACAAAAAAAAAAAAAAAAAAAAAAAAAAAACAGACATTCGAGCCATAAGAGTCAAGTGGAGACGCTCGCTTCGCTCGCTCAACAAATTCAGCGGGTCAAATTTCATCATTCTTTCAAATTTTCAATTTCAGTAATAGTACGAATTTTGCAGGCCAATGTAGAAATTCACCTGCTTGTCCAAAAAAACGTTATTTTTACCCTCTCACTGTTACCAATATTTAACTATCGAGAAGGTGCTTTGATGACATAAATCCCTGAATTTTCGCATTTTACGACTAAAGAATGATTGTGTTTGCTGTAAGCCAAATTCTAAGTTGGGCCTAGACGGTACGAAAAATGTTCTGTTGCACTTGAAACTGTCATATTATGTTAACGAAATTTATCTTTCTTTTATGATATAAATTTTAAAATAAATCAGCTTTGACAAGATTTAAAAAAAAACTATAGTAATGTTCGTTCAATTTCTGCGTGGGTACTTAAAACAAGATAATTACAACAGTCTTCCCAACAACAAGCGTAGGCGTCGAAACTAATAATGTAAAGGATGAAGTGTGTAATTACCCGAAGCATGGATACGGTACGTTGTAGCGTCGAGGTTTATTGTAGGATCAGACTTCTACGAACAATATGAACTCTAAAACGCTCTTGCTTGACGCGACTCCCGAGTGATTTACTAATCGAATGAGAGACTTCTGAAGATCCGGTGTAGCTACTAGTGTTCATGAAACACAATAATTTTCTAGTTGGGTGCACTATGTATTCCGTCTAACAGATATGAAATACTTCACATTACCTTTCATATTATATGATAATCAAAGTGTGGTAGCCTATGAATGTCACTAGATATGATCATATCAAATAGCGTGAAGTGGATTTCATGATAATCAAAGTGTGGTAGCCTATTAATGTCACTAGATATGATCATATCAAATAGCGTGAAGTGGATTTCATGATAATCAAAGTGTGGTAGCCTATTAATGTCACTAGATATGATCATATCAAATAGCGTGAAGTGGATTTTAAATGGGCTCATCCCCACAACTCGAATGAATAATTTCACAACATTTTACTCATACAAAGGTGGATGCTGGAATTCAACACAACAAAAATACAAAATTATGGTTTTCTGGTTTAAGACTGAATTCTTTTTGTATATATTATACGTTTTTATTTGAATCAGACATGTTTATTTAAGTTTATTTATGTGATTACAAAATTATGTTGTTGGTGAGCGATTCAAATACTTCCACATACTTCAGAAAATAATTGCTTTTAAATTTTTTTGGGGGAAAAACATAAAGACACTCGCAGATTTTATGTGTATAGTTCCTAACAAAAGTGAGTAAAAACTAATTTAATCTGAATTAAATAAATTATAATATAAATACAAAATTGAAAGACCTTTAAAATGACCTCGTATCGGGAGCTTGCGTAGCGCCAGAATTTCAGAAAATCACTTGTCAGTTACATGAATAAAGTCAAGCAACAATATTTCAAACTTTGTTTTTATTTCAAATAATGTGGCCTACACAAGATTTGCATTTTTCTACACAAAATCTCTTTGAAGGCCAATTTAAGGTAATTTTCTAAAAACAATATTCAATATTTTGAAAATGTGCTCTGGTCGCGCCAAATAGATTTTCCAACTTGGAAATCAGTAGAGCTTGAACGTGATCCAGACTGTATCTTTGCGATACGTTAGTTCGTATAGCTCGTTCCTGGTTTGCTTTAGCTCATCCAAAAGTCTTTAGTAATTTACCCTGTAAAATTTCAATGACATTCTTGTAGTAAATTTCATAAAATTTGATTCTTTTCGCAAATGTGTCGTCAGTTATTTTTTCCTTTTAGTTTATTTCCTACGGTTGACTGCTGCAACCCCACCCTCCTTCACTATACCAAACATCCCACTACTCTCCCCGACCGCAGGCAAATCACAACGTATGTTTACTGATATTTATCGAGTTGACACACAGGATTGCATGCGTTGTTGTGATTGGTCGATTCACTGATCAAGTTTCACGTCACAAAAACAGCTTCCTCTCATGGATTTCCCAGAGGAGAAACGATTGAGAAAATGTTAACAGTCACTTAATATCCAACAGGATTATCGAATTTTGATATTGAAATCCCCGGGGAATTATTATGAGGTCTCTTGTATCATTAAACGAGGGAGCGGAGCGACCGAGTGTCTCCATTCAACTCAAACGGCTCTCATTCTGTGATTCTGTCTGTCTGTACGTCGAAAATCAGCCGAACCGCTGAACAGATTTAGCTGAAATTTTAAACAGACATCCGGTACGAGTATACTGAGAACTGTTAACAAAATTAGCTTGATCCATTGCGATTTAAGCCTACAATAAATAAAAATTTGATTTTTTAAATTATCGATAGCATTTGTTTAGTAGCAGCTAGCGGAACATGATTTGCGTGGCTTACATGGCACAGTGGTAAGCATTTAGCCTACTGCACGGAGGGTTGGGGTTCGATTCCCGTTCGTTCGAACTTTTTTTTATATTTTTACATCCACATATTATTTTTGAGGGGTGTTTAATGGGAAATAAAAATTAGGTGATTTTGTTTCATCTTGGAAATTTGTTAATGTTTTACGCTAATACGTTTTGAACACGATTCGCATTTTAAATGTTCAATTTAAATAACTAGGGAAACGCCAAAGTCGTTGTTAAACGAGTGAGTGAACCATGTGTTGAGTACTCGGTATCAATCCCCATACTGAGCTCGGTCCAGCCTTAGGTATAGGGGAGGAAAGGGGATGTTCCCGGGTTCTCAACACTTGGCTCACTCACTCGTTTGACAACGACTTTGGCGTTTCCCTAGTAATTTATATGTAGCTCTTCTGGAATGCCACCATAACCATATAGCGTCGGTTAACATCGTATGGTGTTCTGGTTTGTTCGACTAAAAGGTACATAACTTGCGTTTAAAATTAAATTGTATTCATTTATTTGTCATAAGGCCTATATTTCCAAATATTCACTCCAATGATGAGGTATGTTACGTAATTTAAGAAACACTTTGCAACCACTTATGATTTTGTTGGTTGAGTTATTTCAGTTCCAGCGATCAATTCAGAAAGTCCTGGTTTCGATTCCCGCTTCAGGAAGGAATTTTCAACAGGTATGTGTTAAATGTGACTTTAGAGACAACACCAACGAAGTTGTATAAAGCTGTTTTGAACTAACTTTGTTGATTCTGGCGTCGTCTTCAGGTGATTCGTGCCCAGCGAGTTAGTCGCTATTTCCTATTTCGAATACCGATATCTGGTTAGCCATTATTCACTTGTCAATGCTGACTGACGATTGGTTTGACTCAGCACGCTTTAAATTGAAGTCACCACTGGCACTAAACAACTGTTCGTGTGACTGAATGGGTAGACTCTAAATAAGAATCTATTTCTTTATAAATGTAATTTGTAATGACCCATTTTATTTAAACGCTGACTATAACTGAAATATCAATATATTTCGTATTTTATGCACAATTTCTCATAAAACATTGAGTTACAAAATTCCCACTTATTATCAGGCAATCTTGGTTAGAGGCTTGAACATCGTGTAAGACGTAACTAGGCAGGTTTTGTACACCCGGCGCCACAAGTAAATCAAGGACTGGGTATTGTAGATACAACGATACCCCTTCATTTACTTGACGCTGGTGGGTTACATTCCAAAATTACAATATGACATTTTATTAATTATAGGTTTATGATCTGTTAACTAAGACTTACGGTACTTATTGTAATATAAACATCATAATACTTTTCAAAACACCCTGACGGTAGAGAGAGTAGAACAAGCGTCGTGACTACGTGACTCGCTACCCTAATACAAGATTAACAAAAACTAAGTTAATACCCTACGTAATTTAAGTAATAATTCAAAATAATTGCATTTTTACCAGAAAATTGTATATTTTCACTTTTCCAATACAACTCAATGCAGCTATTAAAAACTTAGTGGTGTGAAATTGCATGCTCACAAATTATTCCAGTAAATCATCCCTAGTAATTTTAATGAAACTTCTTGTGCATTAATCAATACAATGCTGCCTCCCCAAAGTTTGGTAGTCCCCTCTTACAATTTGTAGAAGTAAGATGTCCATTCTGTAGGCTTGTTTTAATAAAACCTGATAAAAGTGAGATATTGATTATAAAGTCACATCTCAGCTATAAAATATTGTATAGAGCTCATATTTCTCATATCAAGGATCGAGGCAGCCTGGCAGATAAAGCATGTATGAGGGAGGGCTGGCGTATACGTTCGTATACGCACGCTGGTACGAAACGTAATAAAACAAGTGGCATAGGGAGGGATTGCAATACGGAACCGGAAATGTAAGCCATGAATTTCCACGTCTCTCTCTCTCTCTCTCTCTCGCTCTTTCCTTCCTCCTGGTGTAGGCCGCGGTCCAGATATAGCCTGGACCGAATGTGTTATAGATAGGCTCCACATAGCTAGGCGGGCGACTCTAGCGACGACTTCTGAGGCCGGAATTTGAACGGTTCAGACCGCAATGATGACATCTGGACACATTCTACCAGTGACGAGTGTCATCGTAACAGACAACCTGAAGGTAGAAAGATGATCAACATTACTGGGAAAAGAAAGTTAAGTGATAACTTGAATAATGATATATCTCTATCCTGCAACCACAACAATTGAAGTAAGACTAAATTAACTTAAAATAAATGCATTTGTTATAACATTACATGACCATTTTTAATATTTATATTTTCAGATATTTGCTATTCAAAACTGTCCCAATTGTCCGACGAAAGGTTTTAAATCACTGTCATAATTTGCGCCCGGGGAGAAAAGTGTATGTGGCTGGTTGGTCTTGTGGTTAGCGTTTCTGAGTCCAATGCAGAAGGTCCAGGGTTCGATTCTCGCTATAGGCAGATGTTTTTAATCTTCTGATTTGGACTTTAAGTCCATCAGTTCTTATCTTAGGATTTAGTAAACGGTGACTTTAAAGCCGTCCTAGCAACGAGGCATATAATAAATTCAAAGTTGTTCTGAATCGGCCTTGTTGAATCTGGCGTTGATTCGCGTGTGTTCGCACTGTCCAATGTCCATACCACTGATTGCTATAGTTCCTATTAAAAAAAATATAGATCTTTGGTTGGTTATCGATCGCTCACTCGCAACTTGCGTCGGGGCCTACAGGGTTTTGGAATTGGTTGCTTTGGTTTTATGTCCCCCACTTAAAATCAGTTATTTGACTGAGTGGGTAGACTCTAAATACGAATTTATTTATTTATTTTGATATATTTACATATTAATATTTAATGAAATCCGGAAATTACATAATCCAATTCGACTAGTATTTGAACCCGGTTTTTCCACATTCCAAGTGATTAAAGGGTTGATTTTGTAATTTCTGGACTGAATTAAATAATATTATGAATTTCACCTACGGAGTATTTCGAGAATTAAATCAATACATGTTATGACGGAGACTTTCTTTAGTAGTTAAACCTTGTCTAACTTCTTTTTTATTTTTATTATTTATTATTATTTTATTTTTTAACGTCAATCCAATTCGGTTAAAAACTGATTTACAAAAGAGGATTCGCTTCGCACCGTGACTAACATTATCAATTGCATACCGATCTCCGATCGGGACTACTCGTCCCCGTTCCACTCGGAAAGATTGACGGAGTGGAAGCCAATATGACCAAGACTGTGGTAGGTATCTCGTATTACACTGTCTTTAAGTTAGTACAGTACATTATAGAACTTGAATGGATGGAACAATAAAGCATCGAAAAAACTGTTGCTGTTGAATTGACCAAACAAACATATTTATAATGTCATTACCTTACGCAGGTATGAGCGAGAAAAAAATGATAATATTCGTTCAATCATACAACAATAAAAAGATCAATTAATATGTCCATCCGAATATGTTCAATTAAAAATA
This sequence comes from Sweltsa coloradensis, assembly GCA_024449915.1. Taxonomy (NCBI): domain Eukaryota; kingdom Metazoa; phylum Arthropoda; class Insecta; order Plecoptera; family Chloroperlidae; genus Sweltsa; species Sweltsa coloradensis. Next base: position 42,110 of record JAMZAV010002118.1, read on the forward strand.
TCATAATACGAAATAAAACCAAGTCAATGTAGATAATTCACATTCCTGGTTAATTCACAGTGGTAAGTGCTACTTCGGTGTTTGCTTATAGTAAACCCAAATAAATAAATAAAAAAAAAGTAAGAACTGTATTAGGCTAATGGGTTTAATACTATTGAGTATTGATTGATATTAGCTTGACTGATATCCAAAAGCCGATATTTTTAAACTAACTAAGATCGCTTGATCAATCGTGCATACATATTTTTAAAGCTGCGCTGACCGCTTGATCAATCGTGCATACATATTTTTAAAGCTGCGCTGACCGCTTGATCAATCGTGCATACATATTTTTAAAGCTGTGCTGACCGCTTGATCAATCGTGCATACATATTTTTAAAGCTGCGCTAGCCGCTTGATCAATCGTGCATACATATTTTTAAAAGCTGCGCTGACGCTGATAATTGAATATTTTGCGCTGTCCCTATCAGAGCGGATTTTTAAAAGGTGCAACTCTGTTATAAAAGTATTCGCAGGTTCTACAACATATTGTTAAATCAGGTCTTTATTTCTCCTCTCGTTATCAACAGGAATATTGTGTTTTGGGAGAACTAGCATCTTTTGAAAGACTTTTAGTTTACATTACACTTATTCGTTGTAATGGCCAAGTATATGTGACGAAGATAATGAATGGTATCTTCATTTTATGTGCACAAAAGCAGCTAGTTGTTGGAAACAATTACCCAAAAATTGTCTTTGTCGTTGTTGACTTTTGGCTACTAGGATCATACATTAAATTTTCAGAAATAAAAGGGATGAATTTTCACAATAGAAATTGAATTTTTCTCAAGAAATGTTATTCAAATTTAATTCTTGCAAAAACTTATCTTCCCTTCCTAACATTATTGAATAATGTTTTCCAACTAGATACAAACTAAGATACAAAAACACGAATCAAACTTCCTCCCCGCTCCGCACAATACGATAACGTAGCTAATGATCCAGTAACTTTGACGATGCTACAACAATGCACCGCGCCTCACATGGGCCGCAAGTCCACTCCAGACACCGAGTTTCCATCCAAAATTTCCAAAATAATTGATAGTCTACTCAACGCATGGATGGCCTACGGAGGAGATCAAGAAATTTCACGGGCCCCTTGACTGGAGGTTTATGGTAATAGACCTTCTTTCGAGGCTCGATGGGGCACATCAATTCAAGGCGGTTGGAAGTGATCTTGTAAATCAAGTGAGTAGCAAGTGCGACCGACCAACCGTTCGCTCAAAGATCAAGTATCGACTACCCATCCACTTGAAGTAGCCGTCTCGGTGGTATTATCATGTAGAGGTGCACATGCTGTGCTCCATTTCCGCGTGGTGTGTACGGCGGTGTATTGCAAACATCCGGGCCGGTAATATTATGTTGTGTAACGACCTAGTTTCCCCAGCGTTTCTGTGAGAGTCGTCTGCAGGTTAACGACGGATTCCCCGGATATTGGTGTAGTACAATAGACCTATGATTTATGTTGTCTTTAGAAGACTGTTTGACAGTGAAGATTCATCACGCAAGTTTGTAACTAACGAGATTGTGGATAAGAAGAAAGAGAAGAGGAGGAAGAGTGGGAGAAGAAGGAAGAGAGAAGGACGAGGAAGAGGTAGAGGAAGTTCTAATAAAAGATTTGTTTTGTACACATTATGCACGAATTCAAAATCACTCTCATCGATGTTTGCCTTGTATTCATGAGGATGTCGGCTAGTGGTGTTCAGTTGTTGTGAGCTCATATTGTGTATTGAATTGAGAGTGTGTGTTAAAACAAGGCTTCCGACGGCTGCGTCTCACAGATTCTTTGAGCTGCCTCGCGGATGGAGTGAAGGCAACCAAATACTCTGGTCGGCTCGAAATACAAGACTCGGGTTGTAAGGGCGAGATATTGTGACGAACAAGTGGACAAACCACAAACCGGAAGTAGGATACGTCCAAGAACTCAATATCCAGTAATGTAAGATGCATTGAAGGGTTAGTAAATGGAAAAATAGAACTTAATCCCTTTCAAGAGAATGTAGGAGCTTAAGTGTAGTGTTTCCACCGAGAATATAGAGGTAGATTTTAGTTCTCAAAGCAATACCAAATATATTTTCTACATTTTAACACAATACGTCTTGTTGAACTAGGAAATCGGTGGTTTATTGTGAATGTCGGAGTAAAAATTATAACCAATGTCTCGATCCCGCTTCGCCGAGTGTATTTTTATTGTTACAATTTCACAAAATTTTATGGATATTATTGCATGATTGCATTGGCATACCTTTGTAACATTACAATCTTTTTTATAGGTTATCTAACATTTTTAGTTTGATGTTTCTCTAAATGCATTTGAGACATGTTGATACATAAATGAAAGCTTAGTCAAAACAAATTAGGATAAAGTAACTAATATTGCAATTATTTGTTATTACTAAAAAGTCCTTTTGTTTATCATATTACCTTGAGTTATTATTTAAATTGTTATCCTATTCAGGTATAAATACCTTCCAATTAAATGAATAAATTACCAATTGTTTAAATAAAATTAATGTAAAATTAAATTAAATATACGTTAATACATTATAAATAAATACAAATATTCGTATTAAGAGTCTACCTACTTAGTCACAGAACTCATTTTCAGTGGGACACATCTAAATAATGTGTCGGTGTATTAAAGATTGTTCGTTATCCATGCCTTAATTTATTTTACAATAATTACTGAAAATTTCAAAGGTTTCCAAACAGTGACGAAATACCCTGTGTGTTTGATATAGAAACTACGTGCAGTTTGAGGGAAAATGTTTAATGGTAATAACCGGTAGTGAGAATCGTTGTAAATAATACCTAGTGTGGAGCAAACTGTATTCGGGTGTCGTCGGCTAGGAACAGTCAATAGTTAAACCGTGGATAACGACACCTACCTTCTATCTATTGAGTATTGTTTTAGGAGAAACAAAGCATGCTATATCGACATGACGCTTCCAGAAAGGTTACAGATATCCCTAGCTAATATAATAATAAGCAGGCGTTGCAGGCGTGCGACGGAGACCGTACTTATTGGATATCGTATAGGCCTATAGTTCAATTTTCAATTGTGTATTTAAGGTGTTTTATTTTCAGTAGAAAAGAGGAAATATATTTTCTTCGAGGTGGAAGAAATGAAAACACTTATGACGGGAATCATGTTTTACCTTGTTGAGTTCGGCAGACGATGTGGAAGTCAGCGAAAGTCAAAGTTCGAGTGCGATGCTCTATTGTTTTGTTCATCGTCTACCATATATCTCTCTCTCTCTCACACACACACACACACAAGAGACCGGGCTGTTATAAATGAATAGTAAACGGAATTTACCTTTCTATTTACAGAGTATTATTTAACACTTACAGCATTTTAAATATTTATTCGGCATACGTGATTTAAACACGTATGCTTTAAATATTTGATAGCCGTACATTTTATCAAACAAGGTTATGAATTTTCGTTCTCTGTTTATCAGCACAGATTCTGCTGCCTATAACAAAATATATGTATGGATTGATTCCACGTTTCATCAGTTACGCCCACAAGTGTGTTTGCCGATTAATGAAGTTGAGAACCTTAGCCAGAATTCAGTAATGCAACTTCATAAAGAATGAGCAAAGCAAATAAAGTGACGCTTGTAGTGAATATTTAGACGAGGTAGACAGATGGGGGTAGTAATTATGTTTATTATAGAGCAGTAAAAGAAGAAAATTAGGAAAATGAGGTGGTAAGGAGCGATTCGATTACATGATTAATGAATAAACGGTAATCTCATATTAAGTAGTACAAGGTGGCAATAAATAAGTCAAAACTTGATTTAAGGCACGTTTTCCAAAATAAATAATAAAATGTGGCTTGGCGTGATGTATGTGCAATGAGTTTAACACGATCCACTGCACATGATATGCATTCGAGATACGAAGCTTGCAGTAAAATACGGGACCGGTTTTATTTCCTAGCATTTCATATTACCAGAAAGTTCATTTTCAAAACATAGTTAACAAAGTACATTTGAAAAAAATTGGTTCTTGTCAACTTATTTGTCTTTGTAATATTTGTATTTTGTATCATATTTGTATTAAATATTCCACCTGGCATTTGATCTTTTTTTGTTCGCCTACATCTTCGCGGTGCAATCAATTGAGGTCTTTGAGGGCTTTATTAAGGCGGGATTAAGGCTAGTGAAGCCTTATCTTCCATCCAACCAACAGTGTTATGTAGTTACTAAAAACATATAAACGTGCTAAATTTAAAAAAAATAAGTAAATAGTCGTCCCCAAAGACCCTATGTAACGGTCGCCACTTGCTGAAATAGTTGATATGGTAAAAAGGGTTAATGGGGTTATTTTTTAGTATGGTAAATAACATTCATAAAAATATCATCTACGTAGCAACAATGGCACCCACTGAGCTAAATAGGCCGGCTATAAATACGGTCCTTAAAGTACATTATTCTTTTTTAAATCTAGGAGGTTTAACTTGCTGATTACTGATGCTTATAGGATTGGAACACATAACCAAGCTGTATGGACGCATCAACTTGGTTTCAAGAACCACACAAAGGACTAGACTTCTGAACTACTATGGTATACTCATTATCTAATGATACGGGACTACTCTAACGAGGGAGCGAAGCTACTTAATCAACAGATCGTCGGAAAATAATACACACCCGAATTGTATGTGCGTGGAACACGCTGAGTTCTTGAGACAATTAAAATTAAAAATGTTCTTCGTTTGTTTTTGCATCATTAATGGTGGATGTCGAAGTGGTTAATGAGTTCTTAATCTTGTGTGCCAGCCCCTCCCCCCCCCCCATTCCCATCACACGCGCCAAGAACAGTATGTACCATCCAATTGATAAAGGACAATGCCAACTGAATCACTCATGTCAATCGAACGTCGTGTTCGGATTTTATCGTGAGAAGTGACACGAAGAACAACGGACGGACGGACAGAAAAGTAATACTTTGTCTCTAGGATATTTTTCCGTTGTCCAGGTGACTATAATAAGGCCTAAGTGTAGAGTATAAAGATACTTGGTGTAGGGATATACAAGGGTTATTAGTACACGATGCAATTTGAAGAGCATTAGCGTTTTGAAGTAAGTATATATACTATGTAAACAACGTTCAGTAACGGTCAGAAGAATAGGACACCACTTAGAAAAACTCGCATGCTACTCGTGATCCACCATCTTTCGAGTCCAGTTATCATCTTGAATAATGCATCCACATCTAAAACAACTAGAGCCAATTACTATAGTCCTCTGGGATTTGAAACACACAGTGGATAAAACCTCACAAAGTGTTTCATACTTTATTGTGTGTCAAGTTTTGGATGAGCGAAGCGAAGACTTCAATTTCATTTACCCCGAGAAAAATAGCTCGGGTGTTTTTTGTTTTTTTTTCACGTTTTTTTTTTGTGTTTGTTCGCTCTTTACCAAGCAAACGGCATAAATATGCGATCTTGATGAAAATTTAAGGGGACCTTCGAAAAATCTAAACTTAGATCTGCCAAAATTTTGGGTGTGATCGAACTCGTGAATGTCGTACTTTTACGATTTTTTCGATTTTTAATGCGATATTTACGTAATATTTGGGCCGATTCTGACCAAACAGGTGGGGCCACAACGTTCATATTTTACATGGACAAAAAGATTATAGTGATGTAGTTCTCGTTGATAGAAAAAGTTCAAATAGTTAGTTAGGATTCATTAAAATAAATATTTTAATATAAGTTTAGTCAGGTGTATAATTAACAAGTTAACTTTAGAAACTTGACAATAATCACCTACAATTCGTACAAAAAGCAAGTCTTTGGGCTTTAAGATATTTTTACATTCTATTGTCAATTGGTATTACCATATAAATTAATACTACTTTATAAAAATTATCATAATATAACAAAAATTATTTTGCATAGGACCTTGAAAAAGTAATGAAATCCCACGCATCCAAAATGTGTAATGAATGGACAGAAATAGTCAACCCAAATAACTCATCCATCAACGCGACTGGAAAATGTGTTCGTGAAGCGGCCTAGTTCTAGAATAAAGCCATATTTGCAGAGGGACAGAGTTTGATGCGCCAGAAGTTCGCGATACTCTGCGTATCAATACCAAGGTTTGGCCACGTTTCTTTTAGAATAAACTGAACCAACACGTTCTAACCCGCACATCAACGGTGACTTACGAGTTGTCATAGCAACGAAGCACTGTGCACAATGTTCTTGTAACTGAGTGGCTAGACGATAAATCTACAATTAGGAATGTCATAACTTGTGAAACGTGCCACCAGAATACTCTAACAGATGAATAGAGAGATTATCAGTGACCACGTTTACGTCGCCTCTAAGATGGAGCTTATTTCGAGGTAAGTTAGAGCTTAGAAAGCTCTCCCGGTGTTTCTCCACTTTGGGCTCACTGGGACCCAAGTAATCTCAACCTCAAGTCAGTCTAAAATATCACGCAGCAAGGGCTTATTTTGCTATGTAAATGTGAATGTAAATGTAAATGTAAATGTAAATGTAAATGTAAATGTAAATGTAAATGAAAATGTAAATGTAAATGTAAATGTAAATGTAAATGTAAATGTAAATGTAAATGTAAATGTAATTGTAAATGTAAATGTAAATGTAAATTAAAAGTAAAAAAGTCCTGGTTAAAACAAAGCTTATACCGTTAGAAAATGTTCCTCTTTTGTTGTTGCATTCATAAATGCTGACTGCCGGACACAAATTATATTTTTCTACTTTCGGGACGGGAGGGTTAGCCACCTCCCCTTACCCCAAGAAGACCAAAAACATTCTGTACCGTATACTTGTTCAAGAGTAAGGCCAACAAAACATGAAATGAGATTCACGCACAGACGGACGGACGGAAGGTGATGCATTGGAATCAAACTTCATATAACATGTTATTAGTAACGAGTTTTGAAGACTAAATCACTTGTTCAGCAAGTCTCTCAATACTCCAGACATAATATATTAGACACAGGCGAGGAATATATAATATAATGGAAAAGAAGGAAATTACTCCCAGTAAATACCCTAAAGTACGAATAGTGCCAATAACATCGCACCCGTTCAAAACGGGCGGTGCAGTACGGTGCAGTACGGTGCATTGGATGCAACACCTGCAACAAAGACAAGTTCTTAGGATCTACCAAAGATCTCGAAGCTGTTTGACCCAAGGATCTCACTGATGGAGGCTTTTCAAAAGAGCACGAGTGTTTCAATTCACAAGCGAGACGAACCAAACTACAATAACGACAAAAAAGGGACTGTTGCCCCCTTGTGTTCACGTTTGTTTATAAACACAACTTATCTTATTGTATTATTGTTGGAAAATCACCAACAGTCATATATATTTTCGTTTTATTGCTTTAATTTGCCTTTTTTCAATTCTAACAAGTACAGTTTTACCTGCAAAAGTTTCTTACGCATGGTGGGGCTATATAACATGCACGGCGCAATGAGCTTTATTTTCCAAAAAGTTTTTTTTAGTAAACAAATCAAATATTCCATACGTAAGTACGTACACAATAATAATTAAACCCAGCTTGGGATGGAACCAAGGAAGGCGCTTGCCGAGCCGCTGCAAGCAGGGGGTGTGTACCTTTGTTATGCTCCATAACCCTACACTGCACTCACCAGCCTGACCCGTTACTGTAGAGGTTAACTACAATAAACCCTAAAACTAGATCACGGAGGCGAGAACTCGGTTAATGCTCACTGAGATAATGTAATTTCTACTTTGTGTGTTCGAGAGAACCACCAAAATAATGTGATTTTAAACTTTAATTTGTTCCAAAATGTTTGAATTGTCTGTTTCGTCTAGTTTGATATAATATTTATTACTGTATGACATAACTACATTTTTTTCTTTCTCTTGGACCATGGGTCCACCATTTGCATTAACCAGTATTTTGTATAATTGATAGATTGATTTATTAGATATTATGACTAGGGACCCTGACAATATAGCAAATAAAAAGTTCTCATTTCGTTACAAAAAATCTTCAATTTCAGTATATAAACTCAAGGTAAAGGCATCATTTCGTCAATAAAAAATAGCACTGCAATCACTACCCTTCAGCGAAATGAACACGCATTACACATAAACGAAAATTTAGGCCATATCAAGTTAACTTAATAGGAAGTAGCTAGGCGTGTTCAATAATAAAATTTTCAACTGTCATGGTGCCAACTATACGTTAAAACAGAGATGTTGGTTTCAATGTAAAAGTGTCAAATTAATTGCATATTATTTTGGAGCTAAAACTTACAGATTAATTGAGAAAAGTTTCCAATTTTGCTCTAATTTAGCAGAAAAACGTGATTATTGCCTAATTTCGTTACTTAATAATAAAACATTCATATTTAGCATCATTTAGTGAAAAAAGTAATTCACGAAATTTCAGGGTCCCTAGCTCCACACAATCATTTAATTAAATGTGCTAAGAGTTATTAAATGTTTTAATGTACGAAATAAACTAATCAAACAATAACAATTAAGTTTAATTGTTGTTTAATGTTTAATTTCTATGTGTTTAATTTCTATGTATTAGTATATTTGTGAGCACTATGTCTATTACTTATTGTTATATATATACGAGTTTCTGCATATTTTTAAGTTGTTATTTTTTGTTACATCTATCAGTTTCCGCATAAAAATGATATGTGTATTATTTTTGACAGCCCGCACACAAGAGGTTTTCTCTTACGCGGGCTTCCTATTGTGTATATTTAATATATTTTTGTCATCACAGGAATGCTCATAACTTTGTATTGTTTACTTACTTATCTGATGTAATGTATATTTGCAGGAATAAAATGCATTAAAATTGAAATTGAAGTGATTGAAGTACATATATTTTTTGTGAATTATAACCTATGGTTTGAAATAATTATTTCAACCAGAAATGGTATTTCTCGATTGAAACTTGTACATTATTAATTTTGTGAAATGAGAAGTATATCCAGTCATTTTCGGGTTTGGGTTAAGTTACGGTAAGTTAAGGTTTTGGTCTGGGTTCAACTTCTCGGTACAATGAAAAGTTAAATCGAGGGAATTCTACTTCAAACGATTTTCCCATTCAGTCAACTACTCAACCACAAGACCTGATATCGGGGTTTTATGCGCGTATGTCACCCGTAGAAGCAGAATGCTGACGAAGTGTGAAAGACAAGATTGTGTATGTTGAAATCAAAGAAAGAATTTTATTATTGAACTACCAATTTACGCTCACATACAGGAATGGTCAGTACTGAGTAATTATCTTCGATTAGATTTCACTTGTATTGACATTAAAATAGAAGTGCAATTCGAAATTAGCTACAAATTGTTATTTCCTTTGTGCGTAAAGTATACGAGTGTACTTTGTGAAATAAATTAATCACCAGAGTCAATGTTTGTTCGAGCTAAGACCGTTTGGGCTCGCTTCGTTCTATGACTTAATGCTGGCATAGCCTCCACGTTGCGTAGCAGCCTCCAGAATGATCGTACAGAGCGAGGGTTCTTAGTTATAACCGAGACCTGGCTGCCTTTTCTGCTCAAATAAAAATTACGAGTGGATGATTCTTCGCGAAGTTATTTCTAAAATAAAAGTTAGGCTACGTAAGATTATAGCTCGCGTAATTTCTTTGATGTTGATTGCGTGACTCCTGTTGCGGAAACATGACCGGAAATTACTACGCCAGTCAGCAGGAGCGAGCTACCAAGCAAGTCAAACCACAATCTAACACGTTTAGCCGGCTGTGCCTAGCTCTCACGAGAGAACGGTAAACTTTTCCTTTACTGCAGGGGAAAAGAAATTCGAAAAGCAATCCTGACATCTTTCCAGACAGCCATATAGGCACATTTATTCGATTGCAGAACATGCTTGAGAAAACAGGGGAGTATCAGATTCCACCAGTTGAGAGCGTTTCCACTAGTATTTCACAATGTGATATCCGAAATGCCTTTCCGGGATACTTTTGTTTACTACCTTTCATTTCTAAATCAACCGATTGCAAGAGGAGTTTTGAAAATCCTTTAGAAATCTCGCAGCTTTAAAGTTACGAGCTTGGCGTATCCTAGTGTTTTACGACACTTTATATCGCAAATAAGTGACAATCGGTATCGGTAAATTCTACGACTTCTCGTACATCGTTTTACCATTTCCCCTCTTTTTTTTATTTCTGCGACGTATTTGTTCGTTTCGAGTTGGGGTTTCGCGTCGATTCTCCCGTCGAGCTTTGGGCTTTGTCTACTAATACTTCACGTCTTGACAACTCTTGTTCACTGCTAACTGTATCTACGTCTAATTGAATTAGCAGCGGACAACTCGAAACCGTTCCAATCGCCTCCCCTCGAAATCCACGGCCCTGCATCCTAGTCACGTGCTCGGCCGTGTCACGTTCTGTAGCAGGTCAGATCGGCTCTCGGTTAAACATCACACAAAGGTGGACATGGAACAGAGCAATAAAACAAAGACTATGTCACTCGTATTGACTGCTTCACTAAACCCGACAGCCCGGTCGGGCTGTAATGCACGCAGGATCTCAACTCGGATGGTAATGTCGAACTTATCTACAACGAAGGAACGAACCAAGAATGTAGTTTAAACGAACGAATGCCTTAAATTAGGTCACGACGACTACGTTAATCAACAAGAGACTTTTGCAACTCTAAAAGAACTTTGATAACGTTAACGTGGCAATTTTCTTGAGGAACAGAAAAAGAACAATCATCATTTAAGTTAATGACATGAACGATATCATCCATTAAACACGAAGCAAGCTGAACTAGGTTGAAGATAGAAACAAGGTAACATCTTTGTAATTCTGTAGAAAAGTTTAATTAATTCATTGACTAATTAATTAAACAACGTACGGGGAGAAGACTAAAAGTTAGGGTCATTGTTGTAATGGTAAGTACAAAATAAAAAGGTATGTTACATCCGTTTTCCTTCTCGACAATATTGTAAAGAGCATGTTGGGGCTATTTATTACGTGCGAGTTGTAAACGACTTGAAATGGTCAAACGGGTGGGAGAGAGATTGATGAAGAAAAGTACCGGACGAGGGGTATGTTGTCGAAATAACAAGGAGTTAAATGCTTTAAATGCTACGAAGAGTGTTTTCACTTTTCAGTGTCATCAACAATGTGAACCAATTCAAACTTTTGTATTACTTAGGAAATTATTATTTATTCTCTATTTGCAAAGGATAATGTAATCCACGAATGCAAATTTAAAAAAGAAGGGAGGAGGGGAAACTCGGTACCGGCACGTAGCCTACTCCTTTCCCCTCATGCGATTTTTTTTATTTCATTCAATAATCTATTCTTAATTTATTTTGTTGATTTTTTTACTTCGCTTTTTCTGATCAACCAAACAGACTCTTTTTCATAACCTAAGATACCCGGTTTTAATAAGTTAATTAAAAATACAATTTTAATTTAATTTAATTAATCGAAGATTTTTTAATTAAATGGAAGTAAAATATCTCGGAGATGCACGCGGAAACATAAATTCAAAGAAGAAATTAACTCAAATTAAAACCAATCTTTACACTTGCTTAGCTTCGAAGGATCGAGGGCTCCCTTAGGGTATACTTAATCAAGAGATGCGCTAATAAGTTTTAAGACCAAGAACGTTTCTGCTTCAACTGAGTTTCTAAGAGTAGCCAGTAAGTACGAAATCTTAATCGACATGATACATTTGGAAATTTAGACATCGAAAACTTGGGATACTCGCGCCATAAAATAAACACAGAAACAATGGAAATCTGGTGCTTATACACTAACGACCATAAGTAGATCAAGGTTTCTAGTTGTACCTACTGCACCCGACCCTTGATTTACTTCTGCTCGAGGGTGTACAAACCCGTGTTCGTTATACTTGAACACAGGTAAGAATGTTTTCACGTGCTATATGATTGTGCCAGAGCACTCTTACAGATATTTTGAAAGTCTAAGGAAAATGACTGAAAATGGTTGAATGTAAGACGAACTTGAATAAAAGGAAGAAGAAAACATTTTTATTTTTGGACGGGACAAAAGCTCCATTTTGGCCACTGTATGCAAATTTTGGGTCAATAAGAAAATGAGAGATCTAGGTGCAATACTTCATTTTAAGCTATGATTTTTATTATTGTTTCAACACACCTTTGTCTCCGGACTGAGTATAAGGGAAAATAATTTTCTGAAATAACGTTTGTTGTACGATTTTTTCCGCTCACTGGTACAAAACTTTTATTTGTACCACGTGACAAAAAATCGAACGTCGAACATTATTTCAGAAAATTATTTTCCCATTATACTCAGTACGGAGACAAAGGTGTGTTGAAACAATAATAAAAATCATGGCTAAAAATTAAGTATTGCACCTATGACTTTCATTTTCTTATTGACCCAATATTTGCCAAAACGGAGCTTTTTTTGTCCCATCCAAAAACAAATGTTAATTTTTTCTTTCTTTTTTATTAAAGTTAGTCTTTCATTCAACTAACTTTCATGCATTTTACTTTAACTTTCAAAATATCGGTAAGAGTGCTCTGGAATAGCCTTAATGGAATATCTGTAATTTCCTTTTGAAATAAAATAACAATTCTTGTATCAAACTGTATTTAACAATCAGGAAGAATAACGTTTTAGACTAAATTTGTCTATTCTCACGAGACAAAATGATTTCACAGCTTTTTAATGTGCAAATATTGAACGATATAGTGGTTTGGCCCTTTTGTATAAACGATTATTAGATTAACGCTTTACACTTTTGGGGCATGTAGGGCATGGTTGTCGTTTCACAAATGTGTAATTTTGTGTGGGTGTGATGTTTGTGTGAAGAAAAAGTTGGGTGTTCAAACTATGGCTCGCGGTTCAAATGCGGCTCGCAAGATAAAAAAATAAGCTTAGAATCATCCGATCCACTCAAAACTGATGAAGAGAAAAACAATTGATAATACTATTCTGAGCTTTCTCCTATTACATTACTGGGTATTCTTCCGTCAGAGAACTATGTGGAAACATTGGAGAGCTAAGTATGGTTGCTTAGCCAATTTTGTTGGGTGATGAGTGGTGGCTCTTTCCTTTTTAGCCAGTAAAACAAACCTGTACTCATTGTTGAATTAATAATAATTAATTTGATTGTAATGCGGCAATAACAAAATACACTAAGAAAAATGTAAACAAAATATTCGTTTTATATTTTAGGCTAATCTATTCACCGTCTAGAATCTAGATGGTGTTTTGTCAAATAGAACGAGCATAAGATTCTGCATAGGAAACCTTTCCATGTAAATTTCGTGCACACCTCAAATGACTCTCTGGGTATTATGGTGTGGAAATAGTTAAGTTTAAAGTGGCTATTACTCCCAAAAAAGTGTTTTTACTACATAATGCAAGAGTATAATACAACACAAAAATGACCGTTTAAAAAATTAAAACTGGCATTCTACACGAACTTTTCATTTTTTGAATCCAGAAATTTGCGATAATTGTCGTTTTGGTAAATTACTTAAATCGGCTTGAACCTGTTTCTTTTTTGTTCCACATAGTATAGATAATAGAGCGTCGTTCCAATCTAAAATGGCTCCTTTATAACATCGTATCTTGAAACTGTGTGCAAATATACATCCAACACGCAAAACTACGCCTTTCAAAATCACACCCTTTCTTGGTAATCAGCATATTTTGACCGAAACAATTGCCCAAATTACCAAACAAAATGCAGAGGATTAACAGAAAAGGCTGTAGTGTACGTCAATATCGGCCAATATCTTTTTGGATCAAAATCCTCTAAGGTCACGGCACGGGGCATAAAATCGTCCCCATGTTATTTCTTATGGGAGATTTTTGCCGATGGGACCTAGCTCGAAAATATTAAGTTTGACTTTTTTTCGGGTCATAGTTTTATCAAGATTTATTTACGTTATATCTATTACATTTATTTTCTAAAAAGTGTTTCAAGTTTCTTTTACAATTGAATAATGTAAACGCACAGTTTTCAAGTTTGTTATTTGCTTAGTACTTCAAAAATGCCAATGTTTTTATTTTTGTTTTAGTTTTCTGTTGTAAAAAGCAAGCTGCATACATGTGAGTCTTCCCTTCGATTTGACCAAGTAAAGGTAGGTTTCATATATTAGATTTAAGGCTAACGTGGTTATGGTAAGGCAATAATTCCTGAGGGTGGATAGTCGGTGGACTGTACTGTACGCGAGCAGACTTCAAAACTACATCGATCAGTGAAGATTCGCGTCCAGACCATAAACATACGCGCGAGCTGTGTCTGTCTGTCTGTCTGTCTGTCTGTCTGTCTGTCTGTCTGTCTGTCTGTCTGTCTGTCTGTCTGTCTGTCTGTCTGTCTGTCTGTCTGTCTGTCTGTCTGTCTGTCTGTCTGTCTGTCTGTCTGTCTGTCTGTCTGTCTGCCCTTTCTGCTGTCTGTCTGTCTGCCTGCCTTTCTGTCCCCCTTTCTGTCTGTCTGTCTGTTTTGTCTTTCTGTCTGTCTGTCTTCTTTCTGTCTGTCTGTCTGTCTGTCTGTCGTCTGTCTGCCTGTCGGTTTCCTGTCTTTTAAGGGCCCAATTTAATAGTGTTTCCTTTTTGGAGTAAAGCATCTTTTAAACATTGAAAAATTTAAACCCTTTGGATAAACCCAAACCGTCTCAAGTCCCAATACTTTTGTTAGCAAACAGTTTTTTGACTTTGTTTTAGCTAAATTTAATAAGATATTTTGAAATGAGCAATTATTCTTGTCTCAGAGGTTTTAATGAAGCCGCTCCGCTTCTAGAAAGGTGCGTGAAGGCCGTTTCAAAAAAGCTCCCGGGGGGTCGCATTAAATTTAGAAATGTCAACTAGACCCAAAACAAAATTTTAAATTTAAAATCTTTGAAAAATAAAGCTGGAAAGAATTATTTTTATATTAAAGTAAATTTTTTCCCCACAACGAAGAAAAACAATATTTTTTAAATTCCATTTAAAATTCCGTTTAAAATTAAAATTCTTAAATAATAAATCTTGTATTTTGGGGGTTTTTTTGGGAAATGTTTTCAGATATATTTATTTTCAACAAACTACCGTAAAGACAATATGTGAATGGGGCCAAGGGATGTCAAAAATTTTCCCTTAGACGTAATCATAATTTGGTAATTTTTTTACTTTAAAAATATACAAATAAATAGGTACGTATATATATTTTGAAGTAACCCTCACAGTTTTCACTCCAGGAAACAAATTCAATATCAAGTCACATATTATGTTATACTAGGTCGATTAAGTTATATTTCCTACTGAGGCTAGTTTTCTCGTTTGGCTTCCTGCAGCACCATTCTATTTATATTTCTATTTATTAGTTTCAGTGCGTACTCTTGATACGTTACAGTTAATTACCGTCAATTAAATAATTTTTAGAGGGATAAATTGTGAAAAAGCAAAATTTTGGGTCCCAAGATTTTTTTCGTATACCTTCTTTATTAACGTACTAAAACTCTACTACGATCGCACAGCCCTTCGGCCCCCTTTTGGGGGAAAGGGTTTTTTTGTGGTGCGAAACATTTTTAAAACTGTTTTTCCCCAACATTGTTCTGGGGCGGGTTTTCCCATAAAATGGGAATCCCCGCCTGATACTTTTTGTTTTCCCCTGCCCGGCCCAAAAAATTTGGGGGTTTACACATTTATGTGGGAAATTTTTAAATGTAAATATTTTCGCTGAAAGAATTTTTTGGGTCTAACCCCAAACCCGTTTTTTTATATTTACGAAAAAAAAACATTTTTGGGTAGAAACTATTTTTGGTTTTACATAGGGGGAAAAAACAACATTTTTTTTAAATTTTTTTTTCCCACCCCCCAAACAGAAGAAACAACCGAATAATTTTTTCCCCCGTGCATACCACCTGCACACACTAGAGTTAGACCCCCTCATTATCCTGGGGGGGGGGACTATCCTGTACGGGTTTGTGACATCACATTTTCTAGGAAATTTATAAAAGGGTTTGGGTTTTTTACAAATAAAATATTTAGAGTGGGGGAAAAATTTAACTACAAGGGAGAGTTATACGCAGTATCTACTAGCCTTGGTAGGCAACAAAGGCCATTTTAACACGAGTACGATAGGAGGATATGAAGTATTCACCCTATAAACAAACAACAAAAATCCCCCCTTTAAAATACGAAAAACATCACAATATTGTATAACTTTTTAAATACCTCGGGAAATAATTTTTTTTCATCTTAAAAAAATATCCCTACCTAAAAAAAGGTGTAAAAAGTGGCGATCGGGGTCTTGGTTTCTTTCGTCATTTCTACCCCCATTTCTTCATCCCCGGAAAGGGACGTACGCGGGGCCCCCCCCCCCCGAATAAGTAATCATAGTTTCCCCCCTCTCGTCCTAGTCCCCATCTTGAATACAAAATTCAGAAAAAAAACCCAAAAATTGCCGGCCGTTCGCCATCTTAAAATAAAAATTTCAAACTTAAAAAGGGGAAAAAAGTAGTGAGTTTTAAGGGTTGGCGTCGCCAAAATTTTTTTCATCCCCCCTACAACGAATTCATCGCTTCGAAACCATTATTGATCAAAAACCAGAATTTAAATAAATGTAAGAATGTGTTCGAATCCCGAAATGGTACATGTATATTACAGTCCTGTCTAATTTCATCTCGGTCCCGCACATTTTGACTCAAATTTGGGCAATGTCGGCTGGTCCCCCCAAACTCCCCCGTCGGTTCGCATAAATGGGGGTTTAAAGTTACAGGACTCTTTACTTTGGGGGTTACGGGGGGGCGGATACATCAACAACAAAAACAACAACAACAAAAAAACAATCGCAAAACCGGCATGCATTTTTTTAATATGAATTTTATAAAACGTTTTACAAAACTGTGACCAAACCTGATCGTATGACTTTGGGGGAAAAGGGGTTTTAAAACCATTGCACAAATGTAGCTTTCCCCCTTTGCTTTTTTAAAATTAAAATTTCCCCTAACTTCGTCCATTCGCCCCACAATACTATTAATGATTGTGCTTGTGGTATTTTTTTCATCGATGATTACCCAAGCGTAATTGAAAGAACCGAAAACGGACTTATTTTCAGCCATGATAGCCCTTTGGGGTTTAAAATTTGTGAAAAACGATAAATTTTGGGGGCCCCATCGAAACCACTAAATTTAAAGTTGTAAAAATTTTTTTCGATTTCACCCCCGCAGGGGGGTTTCGTGGTAGTCTAATTATCCTATTTTCTTGTTTCGAATACCGTCATTGTTTAAATTATTCCCCTCTCAAAAACCCTTGTGGCAAGGGGGTTTGGGTTTTATTTTCCAAACCAAATTTGGGCGATCAGTGGCGGGAAATTTAGCGGGTATTCTAGAAAAAAAATTTATTTTTTAAAAAAATGTAAACCCCTTTAAAACCCCCAAATTTTAAATTTGGGTCTTAATTAGATAATTGTAATAAACCAACTTCATTTCCGAATATTTTTCAGAAATATTTGGAAATTAAAAAAATGATTTTTAAGCAATTTTTGGGAAAATTTGGATTTTGAATAGAATCTTGATGTTTCGCTAAAAAAATTATTTAAAGGGGCTTTCCCCTAAAACTTTTTTTTCTAAATGCATATTTTGTTTTTTTGTGTATCTCAAAAAACAGCCGTACAAAAATTTATTTTTTTTTCGGGAAAAACCCAAATTTTTTTTTCCGGGGGGGGGTTTGTTCCCTTTTTAAGCGAGGTGTTTTTCAATGTTCTCAAAAAAAAAGGAAACTATTTGTCCCCATTGGGGGGGGGAAAAAAATTTTTTACTTTTTTTACCAAAAAAAAAATTGGGGTCAAACTGAAACCCAAAAATTTTTACCCGCAAAAAAACGGGAAATTTCTGTTGCCATAGGGGAACCCCCTGGATAGAAAGGGTTAATTTTTTTCCCCTCTGAAGTCGCTTTTTTTGTCCCGCTTACTCTACACAGAACAAAACTGAGCATTTTACTATTTTTTTTGGCGAAGAATTCAGTTTCACTGTCCTTGCAGTTATTGTCTATTCTTTTACGTAGCCTACGGGGCCGAAAAAAGGGGGAAAATGTTTTTGATTTAAAATTCAAAGGGAAACCGCAACGTTTAAGCGGTTTAAATCC
This sequence comes from Sweltsa coloradensis, assembly GCA_024449915.1. Lineage (NCBI taxonomy): Eukaryota > Metazoa > Arthropoda > Insecta > Plecoptera > Chloroperlidae > Sweltsa > Sweltsa coloradensis. The sequence goes on from JAMZAV010002118.1 coordinate 60,234, forward strand.
CAAAGACTGTTCTTTAGACTTCACCCAATAAACAAGAAAGCAGAAACAAGAAAAAATTAAATTACCAGTATTTTTCCCGAGATCCATTTTCGTGGAGTTTTTTTTAAAACATAACTATTTGTAAAACTTTTTAAAAATGGTATTTTTATCGAGAATATTATTTGTCTTTTTTTCCCTTTATTTTAAATTCCCAATGAATTCTTATAGTTTTTTTTTGTGCACCGGCTAAACTCAAAAAATATATTTCTAGATATTTTTCCCTTAATATCTAGAATAACTTGGGATTTTAAAAAGGGTTAAATCAAAAAAATGATTACCCCATGACCCGTTTAAAAAATTTGTCAAATTAATAATTTTTCGATTTTAGGTCCCATAAAAAAAAATCCCCCAAAGAAAAAACCCATGTGGCGCTTTTAAAATGCCCCTTTCCCTTTGAAGGTTTTGATCCAAACAATATTGGACAAAACTGAGTACCGCCAACTTTTTTCTGAAAATCCGCTATTTTAATCAAAAGGAAAAACTTTACTTTATTTACACAGTGATGTGCTATGAAAAGCCCGTTAAAGGCGATGAAAGGAAAAGTCCATCCCCCCCAAACTCAGCGGGTATGCAGGGGGAGTATATTACTCCCCGGGAACTAGAGCGAGCTCGGTGGAAATCGTCGTGGACCTTTTCCCCCTTTACTATTGACGACCCCCAAACGACAACGACGACAAAAATTAAAACCACGAAAAATGAAAAGACGATGACGCCCCGCGATGTGAGAACCCCCTTTTTTTCCCCCCCCCTACCCTTGGGGGTCTGACCTTTGGCCCTTATAATGGTAACTGGCCCTTAAAAACCCATGGTCTGACCATCATGGAACTTTCCTCCCCTTTAGGATGGCTCATTATAAACCTACATTTTAACACCCCCTTTAAAAATTTTAAAAAATTTTTAATTACATAAAATGTATTGTGCGTTTTGAAAACCCCGATTAAAACAAACTTGACCTGATTCCCCTTTGCAGTATTTTGTTGCTTTGGGTCCTTCAACAAAGAAAACACGGAATGTCTATCATGACACGGGGAAAGTCAGGGGGTTTGGGCTAGCTCCTCAAAAAAGGGAAATTTTGTTTATTTTGGCACCTCCCCCACGGTAAATTTTAAAGTTGAAAAAACTGGGGTAATGACTATAAGCTTCCTACCCATCGTGGATAAAATGTACTTTGTTCTTGTTCCTTTATAATCCCTTAATTTTTTATCCCTTTCCCCTGTATTTTATTTTAAAATTTTTGATTTTTTTTTATCCCCCAAAAAGACATGCAAAATTATCCAATTTTTTAATTATAAAATTTTGTGTTGCTTAAATGCCTCCCAAAAAAAAAGTCGTGAAAAGCGAACAGAGGTGTGGTCGGCGTGCTTTCTAGTTTGTTGGAAGAAAACGCGACACCCTGCTTAGAGACAAAGGTTCCCCGTATCCCTACGACTCCTACTCTCGCTAGAGGGTAAACCCAAAACGACCCCCCCAACTCCAATCTGGGTTTTCCCTCTCCTTGACAATATTTTTGAGTTCCCCAAAGGAGCGTACCTTGACTACGTCGTGTGAGGGGTCAGTGCTCGACGAGGCTGTATTGAAAAATTGGACGGTCTCAAGTTCCCGGGACAACGAGGACATTGGGCCCGAGTTTTCAAACCCCAAAGTGTTTCTATTTCCCTTTTTTCACACCCTTGACAATAGTAAATTTAGTTTTCTCAAAAGGGGCTTACCCCTTTACACGTCGTGGGGGAGGGGGCAGTTTCGACGAGGGTTTCATTAAAAAAAATTAGACGGGGGCTCTAGTACGACATTGGGCCAGATTTTTCAAACCCAAAAGTTTTCTATTAAAAAATATTCACATCTCCCCTTTACAAAAGTATTTAGTTTTTCCCCAAAGGGGGCGTCCCCTTTACCACCTCGTGTGAGGGGGCCCTGCTCGGCGAGGCTGGTTTTTAAAAACATTGGGGCGGTCTCTAGTTCTGCAAAAACGAGGACTGGCCAGGGGTTTAAAAACCCAATGTGTTTTTTTTAACCCTTTTTTCACATCTCCCTTTTACAATGTGTTGAGTTCCTCAAAGGAGCGTACCTTACTCCCTCGTGTGAGGGGTCCCGTGCCGACAGCTGTATTGAAAAAATTGGGACGGTCCCCCTAGTTCGCTGGCCAGAGTTTCAAACCCAATGTGTTTTTTATTAACCCTTTTATTCACATCTCCTTGCAATAGTGTTTAGTTCCTCCCAAAAAGCGTACCTCGGGCTAAAGTCCCTTTGAGGGGGCAGTGGGTCGACAGGGTGTTTTTGAAAACATTGGGGCGGTCTCCCAGTTCCCGCACAAAAGAGGACATGGGCCCGAGTTTCAAAAACCCAATTTGTTTTTATTAAATTATATTCAAATCTCCTTGACAATAGTTTGGGGTTCCTCAAAGGGCGTACCCTTTACCCACGTCGTGTGGGGGTCAGGGGCTCACAGGCTGTATTGGGAAAAAAATTTTGGGGCGGGCTCTAGTTCGACATGGCCGAGTTTTTTAAACCCCAAATTTTTTTCTATTAACTTTATTCACACTCCTTCCCAAAAGGAAATTTTTTTCCTCAAGGACGGGACCCCCCCCTTTACCCACGCGTGTGAGGCGTCGTTTTCTCGACGAGGCCCGTATTGAAAACTTGGGACGGGGCCTAAATTCACAGGCCAAGTTTCAAAACCAAAGTGTTTCTATTAAAATTAAAATTCACATTCCTTTTAAATGTAAATTTATTCATCAAAGGGCGTACCTTTACTACGTCGTGTGGGGGTCAGTGCCCCGACGAGGCTGTATTTAAAAAAATTGGGGCGGGTCTCTTGTTCACATGGGCCCGAAATTTTAAACCCAAAGTGTTTTTTTAAATTTAAATTTATTTCCCCATCCCCCTTGAAATAGTATTGAGTTCCTCAAAGGGGGCGTACCTTGACTTTCCTCGTGTGGGGGGGTCAGTGCTCAAAGAGGCTGTATTGGGAAAAAATTGGGACGGTCTCTAGTTCCCCACATGGGCCAAAATTTTTAAAACCCAAAGTGTTTTTTTATTAACTTATATTCACTCTCCTTTACAAAAGTAAATTTAGTTCCCCCCAAAGGAGCGTACCTTACTACCTCGTGTGAGGGGTCTGCTCGAAAGAGGCTGTATTTAAAACTTGGGAGGTCTTTTAGGGATGCACCCAAAGAGGACATGGGCAAGGGTTTTAAACGCAAAGTGGGTTTTTATTAAATTTAATTCCCTCTTTCCCTTTAAAAATAGTATTGAGTTCCTCAAAGGAGGGGTTTTCCCTTTACTACGTTTGTTGAGGGGTCATGCTAGACGAGGCTGTAAATTTAAAACATTGGACGGGTCCCCCTAGTTCGCATGGCCAGAGTTTTTAAACGCAAAGTGTTTCTAATTAAAATTATATTCACATCTTCTTGACAATTTGATTAAATTCCTCAAAGGAGCCTACCTTGACTACGTCGTGTGAGGGGGGCAGGGGGCTCGACGAGGCTGTATTGAAAAAATTGAGACGGGGCTCTAGGGGTTTGACATGGCCAGATTTTTAAAAAAAAGCAATGTGTTTCTAAAATTTAAATTATATTTACATCTCCTTGACAATAGTATTGGGGTTCCCCCAAAGGAAGTACCTTGACTACGTCGTGTGAGGGGTCAGTGCTCGACGAGGCTGTATTGAAAAACATTGGGACGGGCCCTAGTTTTTGACAAAGAGGACCTGGCCAAGTTTTATAACCCCAAAGTGTTTCTATTAAATTTATTCACTCCCTTGACAATAGTTTTTAGTTCCTCAAAGGGGCCCTACCCTTAATACGTCGGGGTGAGGGGGCCCGTGCTCGACAGGGGTGTATTAAATACAGTGGGAACGGGTCCCCTAGTTCTGCACAAAAAGTGGACCTTTGGGCCCGATTTTTAAAACCCCAATGTGGGGGCTATTAAATTTTATTCAAATCTCCTTGACAAAAAGTAATTTTAGTTTTCCCCAAAAGGGGCGTACCTTGGCCACGTCCTGTGAGGGGGGCAGTGCTCGCGGGGGCCCGTATTGAAAAAAATTGGGGAAAGGTTTTCTAGTTTTGCACAACCGGGGCATGGCCAAGTTTTTAAACCCAAAGTTTTTTTTTCTATTAAATTATATTCACATCTTTCCCTTTCAATAGTAAATTTAGTTCCTCAAAGGGCGTACCTGACTAAAGTCGGTGAGGGGGCTTTCTCGAAGAGACTGTATTGAAAAAATTTTTGGGCGGTCTCTTTGTTTCTGGGAAAAAAAACGGGACATGGCCAGATTTTTAAACCCCCAAAGTGTTTTCCCATTAACTTATATTCACTCTCCCTTTACAATTGTATTGAGTTCCTCAAAGGGGCGGGAAACCCTTACTACTTTGTGTAGGGGGCATGCCGACGAGGGTGTATTGAAAACATTGGGACGGTCCCCCTAGTCCTCACAACGAGGGAAAGAACAGAGTTTTTAAAAACCCAAATTTTTTTCTATTTAAATTAAATTCACATCCCCCTTTAAAAATATTTTTGAGTTCCTTTAAGGAGCTTACCTGGAAATACTTCCCTGTAGGGGTCAAATGCTCTACGAGGCTGTATTGAAAACTTTAGGACGGTCTCTAGTTCTGCACAACGAGGACATGGAAAAAAGTTTCAAAAACCCGTGTGTTTTCTATTAACTTATTTCACATCTCCCTTTACAATAGTATTGAGTTTCCCCAAAAGGGGCTTACTTGACTACGTCGGTGAGGGGGTCCCCCGCTCGACGAGGCTGTATTGAAAAAATTAAAGGGCGGGTTCCCCTAGTTCGACAGGCCAGAGTTTCAAACCCCAAAGTGTTTCTATTAAATTATATTCACAAACTCCTTTCCCCTGTATTGAGTTTCCTCATAGGAGCGTACCTTGACTACCCGTGTGAGGGGGCCGTGCTCGCGAGGCTGTATTTTAAAACTTATTCCGGTTCTATTTTTGCCAACGAGACTGGCCCCGAGTTTCAAAACCCAAAGTGTTTTTTTATTTTAAATTTATTCAAATCTCCCCTTTACAATATTTTGAGTTTCCCCCCAAGGAGCGTTCCTTGGGCTACGTCCCTTTTGGGGGGGGCAGTGCTCGCAGGCTGTAATTTAAAAACATCGGGACGGGGCTCTAGTTCGACATGGCCCGAGTTTCAAACCAATGTTTTCGATTTAAATTATATTTACATCTCCTTGACAAAAGTATTGAGTTTCCCCAAAAAGGGGCGTCCTTGACTACGTCGTTGAAAGGGGTTTGTGGGTCGACGAGGCTGATTTAAAAAATTTGGGAGGTTTCATTTTTTGCACAACGGGGGACAAAGGGCCAAAATTTCAAAACCCCAATGTGTTTTCTATTTAAATTATATTCACATCTCCTTGAAAAATAGTATTGAGTTCCTCAAAAGGGGCGTACCTTTACACTTTGTGGAGGGAAAGTGCTCGACGAGGTGTATTTAAAAAATTAGGACGGTCTCTAATTCGAATTTGGCCCAGAGTTTCAAACCCAATGTTTTTCTATTAACTTATAAATTTACATCTCCCCTTTACAATAGTTTGAGTTCCCTCAAGGAGCGTACCTTTACTACGTCGTGTGAGGGGGCAGTGCTCGCGAGGGTGTTTTTTGAAAAAATTAGCGGTCTCTAGTTCGACATGGCCCGGGTTACAACCCATTGTGTTTTTTATTTACTTATATTCACACTCCTTGACAAAAGTTTTAGTTCCTCAAAGGCCCCTACCTTGCTAAGTTCCCTGTGAGGGGTCAGTTTCTTCGAAAGAGGGGTGTATTTAAAAAAATTGGGACGGTCTCTAGTTCTGCACAACGAAAGGGCATGGGCCGATTTCAAAAACCCCAAAGTTTTCTATTACTTTAAATTTACATTTTCCTTTACAAAAATGTTGATTCCCCAAAGGACGTACCTTGACTCGCGTTTGAGGGGGGTTTTTGCCGACGAAGGGTGTTTGAAAACTTGGGGGCGGGCCTTTTATTTTGAAAATTGGCCCAAAAAGTTTCAAAAAACCCCAAAGTGTTTCTATCAACTTATATTCCATCTCCTTGACAATATAAATTTAGTTCCTCAAAGGAGCGGACCTTTTACCCAAAGTCGTGTGGGGGGGTTTGTGCTCACGTGGCTGTATTTTAAAAAAAATTGGGGCGGTCCCCTAGTTTTTTGCACAAAGAGGCTGGGCCGAGTTTTTAAAAAACCCAAAGTGGTTTTTTATTAACTTTTTATTCACATCTCCTTGACAAAGTATTGAGTTTCCCCAAAGGGGCGTACCTTTACTACGTCGTGTGAGGGTCATTTCTCGACGAGGGTGTATTGAAAAAATTGGGACGGTCTCTAGTTTTGACATGGCCAGAGTTTTTAAACCCAATGTGTTTTTTATTTAAATTATATTTACATCTCTTGACCCAAAAGTATTGAGTTTTCCCCAAAAGGGCCGTACCTTTACTACGTCGTGTGAGGGTCATTTCTCGACGGGCTGTATTGAAAAATTTGGGGCGGGGCTCTAGTTTCTGCACAAAAGGGCCCTGGCCCAAATTTTTTAAACCCAAATTTTTTCTATTAACTTATATTCACATCTCCTTGACAATAGTATTGAGTTCCTCAAAGGAGCGTAAAAACCCTTTAAATGCGTCGTGTTGGGGGGCGTGCTCGACGAGGCTGTATTGAAAACATTGGGACGGTCTCTAGTTCTGCACAACGAGGACATGGCCAGAGTTTCAAACCCAATGTGTTTCTATTAACTTATATTCACATCTCCTTGACAATAGTATTGAGTTCCTCAAAGGAGCGTACCTTGACTACGTCGTGTGAGGGGTCAGTGCTCGACGAGGCTGTATTGAAAACATTGGGACGGTCTCTAGTTCGACATGGCCAGAGTTTCAAACCCAATGTGTACCTAAAATATAAAACAATGTTCACCGTTGTTATAGACTTTAAACGATGCACGGTGGAGGTGCCGGGTTCATTTAATTTAATTTAATTTAAAAATGTATGTATCTTTTAATACAATATCTATCCGTATTTATTGTAAAACTCATAGCCCCGCACTCAAACCCCATGGTAAAAAGCCAACAAGTATCATCCTTGTTGAAGGACCATGTTTAACAAAATTGTCTCGTAGGTCATGTCCGTTTTTTAAGTGGAAAATCACACACGCATATACGGACGGATGGACGTACAGAAAGAATAGAACACACAACATAGAAGCAAAGCTTTGCTCGCTAATATTCACATTTATCTAAATAAATTGATTGGATGAGCGAAGCGAAGACTTTAATTTCACTGACCCCCAAAAAATTTAGCTTGTTTTTTTTTTTTGTCTGTTTGTTCGCTCTCTACCGGGCAAACGGCATATACGATCTTGATAAAAATTAGAGTGGACCTTCGAAATCTTTAAACTTAGACCTGCCACGTTTTTGGGTACAATAGAAGAAATATTTCTCATTAATATCGTACTTTTACGATTTTTTTCGATTTTTAGTGCGATATATTCGTGCCATTTGTGCCGATTCTGACCAAACGGGTGGGGCTAGAACGTTCATATTATACATGGACATTAAGGTTATGGTGATGTAGTACCTTTTGAAAGAAAAAGTTGAAAAAGTTAGCCAGAATCTATAGAAATAAAGCTTTTAATATAAGTTTTTTACGCTTTACTGCGGTATTCTCGTGTCATTTGGGCCGATATGACCAAACGGGTTGGGCTAGAACGTTCATATTATACATGGACATTAAGGTTATGGTGATGTAGTACCTTTTGAAAGAAAAAGTTGAAAAAGTTAGCCAGAATACATAGAAATAAAGCTTTTAATATAAGTTTTTGCGGTAAATAATAACAATTTTCAAGTAACAACAGAAACTTGACAACAATCACCTACAATGCATAGGCAGCAAAGCAAAGCACTTGCAAAAGTAAAGATATTCCACGCAAAATAAAAAATAAAACTAGGAAAACGCTAAAGTCCCGCCGCGTTGAAGGATGAGCTTTTTATAGTTTTTAGTTTGCGTGGCATATCTTTACTTTTGCAAGTGCTTTGTTTTGTTGCCTACGCATTGAAGTGATTGTTGTCAAGTTTCTATTGTTTCTTGTCAATTGGTATTTATTTACCTTAAAAAAACTTATATTAAAAGCTTTATTTCTATGGATTCTGGCTAACTTTTTCAACTTTTTCTTTCAAAAGGTACTACATCACCATAACCTTAATGTCCATGTATAATATGAACGTTGTAGCCCCACCCGTTTGGTCAAAATTGGCCCAAATGGCACGAAAATATCGCACAAAAAATCAAAAAACTTATATTAAAAGCTTTATTTTTATAGATTCTGGCTAACTTTTTCAACTTTTTCTTTTAAAAAGCAATACATCACCATTACCTTAATGTCCATGTGAAATATGAACGTTGTAGCCCTACCCGTTTGGTCAGAATCGGCCCAAATGTCACGAAAATATCGCACTAAAAATCGAAAAAATCGTAAAAGTACGATATTCATGAGAAATATTTCTTCGATTGTACCCAAAAACGTAGCAAGTCTAAGTTTAAAGATTTCGAAGGTCCTGTCAAATTTTCATCAAGATCGCATATGCCGTTTGCCCGGTAGAGAGCGAACAAACAGACAAAAATACAAAAAAAACAAACAAACAAAACAAACAAACAAAAAAAACACCCGAGCTAAATTTTTTGGGGGGTCAGTGAAATTGAAGTCTTCGCTTCACTCGCTTCGCTCGCTACGCTCATCCAAAAAAGCTCATCCATCAACGCGGCGGGACTTAAGCGTTTTCCTAGTTAATAGTAATATATGATATCTTTATCTTTATTTATATGATATAAATATTACATGTGTACATATCCAGTAAAAAAAACTTTACTTAAACATAGCGTACCTTTATGGAATTTGAGGTTTACGTGAATATGGGTATGTAATTTCAGGAAAGGTTTGTTCTTGAAATAAAATACACCCAATTTGAATTGTATTCCTGTGTTTTTGTGTGTGGCTGCATTCTTTTAGTGACGCTCTTCAATGACCAAAGATTTCTGAGCGTCCGCTTTGTCTTTAGATCTACTTTTACTACGAGAGTTTGAGTGTTCTTTGCAAAGGAAAGAAGATGATTGACATTTATGTTCAGAGAAAGGTTTTTCTTTGTGTTTTCGTGTTGTCATGGTGGCCAGTCTGGACGTGCACTCGAAAGTGTACCCTTGCTATGTATTAACGCAAAGCGTGAACCTTGGAAAATGAAGACCTCAGAAGCGAAGGAGATGAAGTGAGAGAACCTCTATGTAAAGGTACAGTCACGATCGGGAATGTACTTTAAAGAGGATATAAGTGAGGAGAGTTATGGAAAAGTTGAACGCAGGGAAGATGTCGTTTGAGAGGGTAAAGTTGAAGCACAAATAGTAAACGCGAACCAATATGTGAACACGTAAATGTATGTTGACATGGATACAGACAGTGTTAGCTCGAGCGTTAAGCGCGCGACTCTGGTTCGGGAAGTCCCGGGTTCAAATCCCGTCGAGACCGGCAATCCTGACTGAGGGTTTTTCCGAGGTTTTCCTCAGTCGGTAATGCGAATGCAAGGGATTGAGTCCTCTTAAACAGCCCTCGGACATCCCTTCACAATTGTCCTATCCGCAACATACTGAAGAGGGCCTTGAATTGCACCCTGGGCTGGGCAGGCATCTTACGAAAAATTATTAATTATAAAATTAATGATAGTATGGAATATCGCATAAGATGATGCACCCCTACCCCAAGAAAATATTGTATTATCCTCAACAATAATTGAAATCCCGTTGATGACAATCAAAAGTGGCGTTGGACTAAGGTAAGTTTTTGGTGTGTAAATGCCCAATGAGCGATACTTCGAAATCTCTTAAATTTGTTCTGTCACAATTTTGGGTTTCATAAAAAAAATTTGTTTAATAAATATCTTACTTGTTCGATTATTTCGAATGTATGAATACAGCGATAGACCAATAATGCTCTTAGCCATCAACACGACTTTGAGAAGCGTTCGCGAAGCGGCCTAGTTGGATATAATCCTAAATCGCTTATAGATTGTCACATTAATCTTGAGCAGGAAATTGTTCTAAGTGTAGCTAGAATTGGGCCGTCCGAGTAGCACGTTCTTTGAGGGATATAGTATACTGCATGCCCCGCGGCCGCCCGTGGTTTAGTCTAACACTAATAGCCGACGTGATTACATGCTAGGCCGAGTAGCTTTATGACTTGCACTTGAGGCTTGAGAAGAGAATTGCTTTAGCTGACTCAATAGGCCGCATCATTTGGAGAATCATACAGTAGTGGAATGGGGATTACTGAAAAATAAATATATGTAACCCTCCATATACCTAAAAAAAAAATCAAGGAATATGCTGAAACGCTTTACAAATGAGGAAATCCCCCTACATCAGCGGTTTTCAAGGTCTGGGTCGCGTCCCAAACTTGGGACAGTGAGGATTTGCTTTGGGACACCAAGAAAATTGGGTAATGGAAGAGTAGTAGTCAATAAATAATAAAAATAATTGTTTTTACAAAATTAATAAGTAAATTTTAAAATAAAGTGTGCCTTCCTGCATTGTCCCGTTATAAGCACAACTCCTGTTGTAATCTTTTGACTGTGATCTTTTGAAGTCGAAATGAGTCATTCTTTGAAGATATGTATGAAGGATGCACATGTGGAAAATGACGCTCCTACATGAAAATCTCAGAACTGCAACGCCACCTTACTGGAGGTTCGTTGTGTGACTGCTAATAATAATATGTCCTTGCTGCTTTGGTCCATATTGCCGCCCCCAATTACAAGGGTGGCAGTAGAATACCATTTGGTTCGTCAGGTCTAGGTTTTCAGTTGCTCAGTAGCCCCCGTACAGAGACCATTGAACGCAATGAAAAGCTGTCTGTAGTAGGCAATATTTTACCGGGTTGACATATTTTTGTAGGTGTGGTTAGTGGAAACTTTTATTAAGCAGTGGCATTGTGTACCGTGGCCTTATAGGCCCCAAGCCTGAACGGTTCTGACGATTAGGGGGGGGGGGGGTTATACCGAAGGAGTGTTGGGACGCGGGGCGATTTGATTGATTCATTGGGACTTGGGTGAGAAAGTTTAAAGACCGCTGCCCTACATAATAGTCCCACCACATAATACAATCTTTCTATCACAACAAACATCACCAGTCACCACTAACAAGTGTTATAAAAGAACATACCGAAAACTCGTTGCAAATTCTCCAATCACACTTTTAAGAATTAAAATATTTTTCGGGGCTGTACCCTCTTTATCTGGTTTGTGATAGCTTGTGATAGTTTGTGATAGCTTGTGACAACTTTTCAAACGAAAGTGAAAACTTATAAAATATAACCATGGGGCTAACATTAAGTCACTGGCATGCAGAAATGTCAAAACTGCCGCGATGAGCTTGGCTTATTCTATTTACAAAGTTGTAGCTGTCGATCGACAATAATGTCGTTGCAGATAGTAAATATGCCTGCAGAACTCAGTACACAACCTCCGAATATAAACGCTAAGTATTCTAAAGAGAAACTTACCACATTAAATAAAACTTACTCGGATTAGGGCTAATCAAGACGAACTATTCCATGCTTCTGACGTCGTCCCAGCCAGCACAGCCACGGGGCGCGGACACGCACGCACAGCCGCGACTCTAAGCTGGCTAGAACGTACTTGTAAGCTCCTTGTGGAAATATTTAAATGCGGATGAATATCATGTACTAAAAAACGAATGATGTCACCAAAGCACGGCGCCGGTTTTGCATGAGATTTTCATTTCTATCTTTCAACGAGCTTAAAATCTTATAAAAGGGTTGAGAGAAAAATAAATGTTGTGTGTGTGTAATTTTTTTAGTAGAAGTTTATTCCAAAGGTTATTTTAATCAGCTTTATCTCAATTTACCTTCTATTTACTCACCTTAATTACCAGCAGCAACGAATACATGTACAAAATATCAACGATGAAAATGTTTATCGAAATTAATTATAGAGCATATTCCAACAGAATATCACTCCACAAGTGCAAATAATACCATTACCTAAAATGCATTGTATAAAAAGTCTTGTTCGAGATGCTTCGTGGGCGACTTACTGGCTGCAGCTTGTATTTTTTCTTTCTTTCACGTGTCCTATATTAGCCTTCCTGCCCTACGCGCAGCGCAGGTAAAAATCAATAAATTAGTATTATTATAAAAAAACATACACAAAATACACACACAATATTGTAAAATATAACAAAATTAAATTATAGAACGTACAAATAATGAAATACGAAACGGTGTGTATGGTAACAGCTCATAAAAATTATCAGGTGAATAATAGTTTTTTATCTAGTCCAGTTTTTCAACTGTACATTCTGGGTAAAATTTATTTTATATCAAATTTGAAAAATTGTAGGTAAGGCATCTCCCTTCCAGTTGCGGGTCCGAGACCCCAATTATCACAATTCTGATTCTAACTGCATAAGGAAGAAAATGACATCACTCCCAATACTCTTAATACTAGGAAGCTTCGCAAACGCTTTTTCAGGCGCGTTGTTGGATGAGCGTAATTTTTTAAAAACTAAAAAAAGCTTAAAAATAGAGATTTTCATGCGAAATAAGTTTTCGATAACGCTCAAATTTCACACGAGTATATAAATTCATAAAATTAAGGTTCTGCAAAAAAAATCATTACAATCGAATAAAGCATGTAGATGTTATTGGTCGAAGAAATTTTAAAAAATCGAAAATATCGCGATTATCACGAAAAAAAATTTTTTGATTGCGCTCAAATTTCACACGAATATATAAATTCATAAAATTAAGGTTCTGAGAAAAAATCATTACAATCGGATAAAGCATGTAGGTGTTATAAGCCGAGAATTTTAAAAATCGAAAAAATCGTAAAATTGCGATTTTCATGAGAAATATGTTTTCGATTACGCTCAAATTTCACACAAATATATCAATTCATAAAATTAAGGTTCTGTGAAAAAAATCATTACAATCGGATAAAGCATGTACGTGTTACAAGTCGAAGAAATTTTTTTTAAAAAAAAAATCGTAAAATTGCGATTTTCATGAGAAATAATTTTCCGATTGCACTCAAAAACGTGGCAGTTCTAAGTTCAGAGATTTCGAAGGCCTCCAGAAAATTTCATAGCAATTGGAGTATCGGTTTAGCCGAAATCGTGTTAACAAACACACAAAAATACGGAAAAAAAATAATAAAAAAATAATAAAAAAACATTCCGGATTTTTATCTTCAGTGTAGAAGAATGGAATCTTCGCTTCGCTCGCTACGCTCATCCAACAAATTACACTCGCGACCCAAAAATATCATGATAAGAAAACCCACAATTATATTACTATCCTAAAACTTGTTTCAACACAGATTGAGAATTAATAATATTTATAGGGTAAGACCAATATCGATTCCTTCTTGAGGATTAAATGAAATTAAACATTGCAATCTGCTGTGTTGTATTGTCTGTCCGTACACCTTGCGGAGAGTTTGTATTCGAAAGCTTTACATTGATTTTATTGTACGACCAATGTGAGCTTTAATTGTTTTCACCCTCGATGCGGTCACTAGAAAACGGCGAAAAATGATGAAGCTTTCTCTCCAACAACGTCCAATCCCGTCGGGCAGCCTAGTTTATTTTACAGGCATTACAAATATTATGTTGATGCAAGGGAGGAAAATGCATGTACCAGGAAAAAGTGTGTTTGATTTTAATTGTCTATAAGCTCCAATATATATATAGCAATCGTGCAAATCGTGAAGAAAGCATGAAAATTGGTGAATTTACTAATATGATCACAAGGAATCCAAAACTCGATGGCCCCAAGTTAAGTTCCTGTAACTTTCTTATTAATTGAATTAATAAAATTAATTGAGTAATTAACCAACAAAAAAATTTAAAAGGAGACAACACAGTCGATATTGGTATCAAATGAAAGATTATTTTACGGAGAATGAATAAATGAAAAAATATTTGAAAATTAATTAATTAATCATCTTATTAATTGAATTTTAGTAATATTTTACCACTTTCGATTTACATTTTGTACACCTAAAATTCTACCGATTGCCATACAATTTCACCCCTTAATAACATAATGCCAATAAATCCAAATTTTGATGGCCCCAAACAAAATTCTTACAACTCCCAGATTAATGGATTAATGAAATTAATAATTAGATTAATATCAGTTAAATGTTTGACATTCACAAACCACAGTCAACTGATGTATCAAATAATAACAAAACGAGCATAATAAAAGACAAAAGTGATGGCCCCAAGGTCGGGTTCTTATCACTTTCCCATTAATTCAATTAATTCATTTAACGGCAATAATCACAAAAATTAAAAAAATAATGTACAAAATAAACACAGATAGTCGACTTGGGTATCAAATGAAAGCTTATTTCACGAGTAAATAATATGTGAAAAATATTTTTCATTTATGAATCAATCATCCAATTAATTAAATTTAAAAAATTACACCACTTTTGACTTTTGTATAGTTATGTATTCCAAAAACTGTACTGATTGTCATAAAATTTCACCACTTTAATAGCATAATACCAATTAATCCAAATTTTGATGGCCCCAAACGAAATTCCTGCAACTCCCAGATTAATGGATTAATGAAATTGAGAATGAGCTAAATCCCCTTAAAATTGTCTTAACATTCAATTATGCGCTACGATTGACAATTGTAGTATTAAAAACAATATGATCACAATAAACCTAAATAATGATGGGTCCAAACTGAATTCCACTCAATTATCATTAGTTAACTTAGCTTGCACTGCTGCATAAATTAATGGAATTAATTATATATATTTTAATCAAATTGTGTAAATGATCACAACATAAGTCGACTTGGGTACCAAATGAAAGCTTTTTTATGAATGATTAAAATATGAAAAATATAATTAATTAATTATACATCTAATTAATTACAATCAGTAAAATTTTACCACTTTGGTTATGTATAGGTACCAAAAACTCTACCGATTGTCATAAAATCTTACCACTTTACTAACACGATGTCAATAAAATAAAATAAAATAATTATAGCACCAAACGAAATTCTTGCAACTTACATTTTATTAAATTAATGAAATTAAGAATTAGCTAGTTCACGTGCCACAGTCAACTGGTGTATTAAATAATAGCCAATTGTATGGTAATTAAGAACATTGACAGTATTTTATTAAGGCATATGTTTATTAATATGCTATCCGTTAATTACACTTTAATTTAAGTATACTTGTTACATATGAATGATCAAGTCAACTTTTAGCTTCCACACTATTTGGTCGATTTACTCAATGAAACACACTACGAAATTCCTACGAAAATAAATTTAAGCATGGACATTTGTTACGGTATTCAATTGGATTGAATTAAATATAATTGAATATGATTGAAATGGATTGAATTAAATTGTATTGAATTGAATAACATTGAATTGGACTATTAAAAAAGAGTATAAGGACAAATACAGGGCAAGCATAGGTTAAACAAATAAAATGTTCCACATTAATTATTGTAAAGGTCAATTCGTAGTCATAGAAATTAATTTGCGGGTCGCAAATTTTAACTATTGAATAGTTTCCATGCCCACGACAGTTTAGATTCAAATTAGTATTTTTTTTTGTTTTGTTGGTTTCTTTTAAGACCCGTAACAATTAACATTGACCTTTACAATAATTAATGTGGAACATTTTATTTGTTCAGCCTATGTTTGCCCTGCATTTGTCCTTATACACTTTTTTAAACAGTCCAATTCAATGTAATTCAATTCAATACAATATAATTAAATCCATTTCAATCATATTCAATTATATTTAATTCAATCCAATTAAATACCGTAACGAATGTCCATGTCTAAAGTTATTTTCGTAGGTATTTCGTTCGTGTGTTTCATTGAGTAAACCGACCAAATAGTGTGGAAGTTAAAAGTTGACTTGATCATTCATATGTAACAATAATATAAAATACTGTCAATGTTCTTAATTACCATACAATTGGCTATTATTTAATACACCAGTTGACTGTGGCACGTGAACTAGCTAATTCTTAATTTCATTAATTTAATAAAATGTAAGTTGCAAGAATTTCGTTTGGTGCTATAATTATTTTATTTTATTTTATTGACATCGTGTAGTAAAGTGGTAAGATTTTATGACAATCGGTAGAGTTTTTGATACCTATAAGGCCCTACATAACCAAAGTGGTAAAATTTTACTAGATTGTAATTAATTAAATGATTAATTAATTAATTTTTTTTCACATTTTAATTATTCATAAAAAAAAGCTTTCATTTGGTACCCAAGTCGACTATGTTGTGATCATTTACACATTTGATTAAAATAAAATATATAATTAATTACATTAATTCAATTAATGATAATTGAGTGGAATTCAGTTTGGACCCATCATTTTTTAGGTTTATTGTGGTCATATTGTTTTAAATAGGTACTACAATTGTCAATCGTAGCGCATAATTGAATGATAAGACAATTTTAAGGGGATTTAGCTCATTCTCAGTTTCATTAATCCATTAATCTGGGAGTTGCAGGAATTTCGTTTGGGGCCATCAAAATTTGGATTAAATAGCATAATTTTATTAAAGTGGTGAAATTTTATTACAATCGGTTAAGTTTTTAGAATACATAACTATACAAAAGTCAAAAGTGGTGTAATTTATTTAAAATTTAATGAATTGGATGATTGATTCATTAATGAAAAATATTTTTTTCACATATTATTTACTCGTGTAATAAGCTTTCATTTGATACCAAGTCGACTTTGCTGTGTTTATTTTGTACATTATTTTTTAAATTTTTGTGATTAATTGCCGTTAATTGAATTAATTGAATTAATGGGAAAGTGATAAGAACCCGACCTTGGGGCCATCACTTTTCTCTTTTATTATGCTTGTTTTGTTATTATTTGATACATCAGTTGACTGTGTTTGTGAATGTCAAACATTTAATTGATATTAATCTAATTATTAATTTCATTTATCCATTAATCTGGGAGTTGTAGGAATTTTTTTTTGAGGCCATCAAAATTAGGATTTATTGGCATTATGTTAGTAAAGGGGTGATATTGTATGACAATCGGTAAAATTTTAGGTGTACATAATCATACATAAATCGTAAGTTGTAAAATATTACAAAAATTCAATTAATTAGATAATTAATTAATTAATTTTCAAATATTTTTTCATTATTTATTCTCCGTAAAATAAGGTTTCATTTGATACCAATGTCGACTGTGTTGTCTCCTTTTAATTTTTTGTTGGTGAATTAAACAATTCATTTTATTAATTCAATTTATAAGAAAGTTACAGGAACTCACCTTGGGGCCATCTATTTTTGGATTCCTTGTAATCATATTAGTAAATTCACCAATTTTCATGCTTTCTTCACGATTTGCACAATTGTTAGGCTTATAGACCCCACTATTATATTATGACAGAACATGAGTAAACCTTTCTTCTACAAGTATGTATAATATTTTTATTTCGTTGTTTGAAACGTTTATATTATTTTGGATGTTCTATTCGGCACCAAAAAGCACACTAGCGCGGCCCTGTTGGCGGAACGTAGAACCCTAGCAGTAGAGATCACTCAGGTAGACACAGCGGCAATAAAACGTGGATGAACGTGTAGATTTAAATAAAACATAGAGTTTGATGCGTGATACGTTTGTTTACGGATGTTGATCGTTAGAAAATAAAACAAAGAAATATTTGTGCTAAGGTTATCACAATAAAACGAATTTGAAATGAAAGTATGGGGCCTGTAAGTGCACCATAAAGTGGACACCTCACGAGTGACGCAAGGGTTATGTCTCGAATGGTTAAGCATTGGCCTACATTCCTCTTTTAAAATACAACTCTTTTCACTTAAATAACAACTTTTAAATTATCGTGATCTCAAATTTAAATTTCGGTAGGGCCAACTCTTAGTAAAAACATTATTATAACAATTAAGTCCAGGGATAAAGTCCGAAAACATATAGTCAGAAGACAGTATGGTGTCACCCACTGAGTTTTCCCGTTGTATTTGAAAAATTTATTATTTATTTATGTTCATTTTTTAATAATACTTATTGTTTTTTGCCCGTCAGCGACACTCATATTAAATCGCGTTTAACAATTTCAGACAGTAATTTTAATTCATGCTTATGCCAATAGGCTATCACACCGTTCCCAATTGTTACACATACAGGCCTACATCGCACATAGGCCTACATTCAATTTGTTCCGTATGTGATGGGCTACCTCAAAATTACTACACTGGAGGTCGATTTTATCAACAACAAAAAAGGTAGGCCTATGTATACCTAGTAATAAATTCGGAAAAATTGTTTTCAATGAACATTTTTCATAATAAATACCAATTTCTGCAGCCAAGTATTCTTAGAAATTTCGTCATGTTCTGAATAAAGCACACTTTGTCGATGATTACAAATTGACAACATCCGGATTATGGCATAGATGTAGGCCTAATTTATTGACATTTTCAGGGAGTATGATGAAAATAATACACGTTGTACTTTTTATTGTTACTACATTATCGCGGAAAAACGTTAAATATTGCACCTTGCACTTCAGCTGTTCAGTGTTATATCAATTTGTTGCAAAATATTTGTTGATACAACAAACAGACTCGTTTCACTTCAAAAACTTCCTAAATTCAAATTTGGTAATAATTCCTTGGACCAATACCAATTTCGGCGGGCAGCTTTACTTATAGTAGTAATTAAATAATAAATAATCATCTGCTTATGAATTATTTTCTGGATATTCTTACGCTCAAACATAATACTATACCCAACTATTATGATGATATTATATAATATTTTACATTTCATCCCTATCCCATTCAGAAATACAGGAATAGGAAGGTTCAATTTTGGCTATAGTTGGCCTACCTACGCCATTACGCCTACTTGTGGTTGTATAAGAGCATAAAAAAATGCAAACCGTAGATGAAAATATACATCTCATTTAATGCGTGTGCGAGAAAGGTAAATGTGAGTGAACAGATCGGAAATAATCCCCGAATTATCATAACCGGCGCGACTAACACACGTTAGCGCCATAAACGCTCCAGCCCGGAATCACAATTACGCCAGCCATGTTGTGACGTAGCGCGCCGCCAGTGCTGCGATCTACATGTCGTTTTGGTGCCGAATATGAAGAATGTCCAGAACTCATTCGTAACATATTATCCCAACTTGAAAACTTGGAAATAAAATAGATGAAGAACACGGTTACATACATACACACACGGCCTCGCTTATTAGAAAGACATTCTCTTGGCTGCTGCTTTATTCTCCTTCTAAGCCCGTTCGTAGCTTGTACCACAACACAAAATAAATACAACACGCAAATTATGTAATAGGGAATGTTCATTAACTTTTTTTTATCACTCCACTACATTAAGGACTTCATTCTGAATACGTTAATAAGATTTTCATACGATTTTTTGCTGAAAGTTGCACAAATAATAATGGCGGGGAAAACGAACCGTAAAGTCACTATGAGCTATTGTTACGAATCGGCCAATATGGTAATGCCAAACAGTGATAATATCTGTGTAATCTAGAAGGTGGTAGTTAATTCATTACTTCAAATACATTTTACAGCTTTGCGCATTATTCAACCCAAATCTTGACGTCACGTGTAATGTTTGCGCGGGAAATAAAATACTACAAACTTTGTGTCTCAATAGAATTTAAAGTATTTTCTTAAAATTGGTTTTAATTGCAGTAATGGTGTTTTCAAATGGTTTTATATCATTTTTTTTTTACATTTTTGGTAATATTTGGATTTGTGCAAGTCCTAATTATGTTAATTTGCCAAATATTGTATATGCCCCCAAAAAATAGACAAGTGTAACACTGACAATAATATTTTTCTAAAGAGAGTATTCTTAGGTATTAGGTATACCTACCCAAGACCACCACCATAAAATGCTTATTACCGTATGACAGGATGTTTTTCTGATGGGGACTGGGACGATAGTAATCGTTTTTAATATATTCTTTGGTTCGAAGTAGTCTTTTCATCTAACTAAACAATTTAGCGATCGAAATACTGTTCTCATGTTGATCTCATGTTGGATTCGTTTGTATGGTGTACAGTCAAGGAACTAACCAGTTCCACTCAGCATGCGGTGTACAAGGGTTCACTCACAGATCAGACATTTTTATTTCTAGATTCTTCCTGTGTAATATTACAAAGTAATCGCTATTCTTTCGTTTATAAAATGTTGGGGCAACTCCAAAAAAAAAACTAAGTAAGAAGATGGCAGCAGTTCTTAATGTTTTACGAAGCTATGATACCGGTAGTAAGCAAGACGGTGGCCCTGTTAGGAGTATAGACGACGAGATTACTATTCCAGACATGGCGAGCACCTGTTATAAGTCGCTGATTGCTCCAGACAGACAGACACACAGACAAGATAACCAATACAACCAACCGCGGAGTATTCTGATGATTTGATCAGATCAGTCCTACCCTTCTTGTAATCCCGTACAACAAACGTTATGTACTACATACATACAGAGAGATAGATCCGCATTAAAATAACAATGTATTCCATTTGCAAATAATCAATAGTACTAACGTCTTCGTGCAAATTGAAACTATTGTCATTCGGAAGCTCGACGACAGATTCCGGTTTGTATGTCTGGGTTTTTGCTTTTTGCTCCTCATACATACTAAGATAAAATTAATGTTGATGTTAATGTATGATATAGGTTACGAAAATCGAATTTGTCTCAAATTACTGAGTAGATATTATGTAATTAATTTTAACGCACTATTATGAATAATTGCGTTATGCTACAGACCTTTCTTATATTATTACTTTTTGATTAATACGATATTTGCTGTAAATATATTTTTCTTAAGGCTATTTGTATCGCCCGTATACTAATGACAATACAACTTTTATAGAAACATAAAAAGTATTAAATATTGTACAGAATTATTTAACTGATCACATGATGCTACACCAGAACGTGGTTTTGTCTTCCTGTAGTGTACCCATAATTCCCTACACTATTGACAGTTTCCTGCACACCCCACACCTACACCCCGGACAAAATACAAACCTTTTGTCTTAGTGTTCAAGACGCAAGGCATATACTGAATTGTTGAAATAAAAATCAGTTTTTTTTTAGTTTTAACTGAATATGAAAGACGTTAATAAATAAATATACATAAAAGTGATTTAATTTTTGCATATTTTTATTTCTGAGAAAATCTTTGCATTTTCAATTTACTGTCCGTATTTTCTTTTATATTTGTTCAGAATTGTTTTACATATTGTATGCGCTGATTGTATGAAAACTGTTTACTTTGCAATCCTCAACAATGGTGTTGGATGTCACTTCTCGATGTAAGCGCTTTATCTAGAACCTTATCAGAGAACCCTCATGCATATGCAGATAACTAATTGTCTGAAGTGCCTGTTTAAACGCGCGTCTAAAACTAATTTGTGTTTTTTAAACATAGCTATAAAAATGTACACACTACTTGTATGTTCAATATTATTACATGGGTGAAATATTAGATTGTATTAAAAATTTACCAACCTCTTAGGGCCGGTCTTACAATGCTGGGTACTTGTGGTATTAACGTTAACACACTACATAGCAATGAAGCCTTAACAAAATCTATTTCCCATTTTGAGTCAACCCACTCAGTCACACGAACTGATGTTTAGTGGGTTGCTATATAATTTAAGGGGCTCCGTGAATTCCTGCCTACGCCAACGCCATTGGCTATCACATTGTGGTCAATCAGCAATCAGTTTGGAATAGGGAACTGCTGATAGAGATTCTTTATCCACCGATGAAGCCAAAATTAATAGCATTTATTATAATGCTTTAGATAGGGATTATTTTATAAGTGTATAAATTTGATATTGTGTATGTTTCTACCATCCCTTAATGGCGATGACGGTTCCCGTTCAACGGAGAAGTCAAATTGTAAATTATTTAGGGGAAATATAATTTAGGATGGAGTAAACGTAAGATAAATCTGTCAATACCAGCTGTGGCTGAAACCCGTGTGCGATAACCTTGCGGAAAGGCCAGTAGTTTTCAGCACATCATAACAAGTAAGCCACATTGGCAGTTCCCTATACATATGGGCAAAATGGCGCTTTGCCAAGAACTTCTGGAACCAAATTGTTTTTGTACCTTCCATCAGACGGAGTCGAACATGGACGGGTAATGGACAAACGAGTCTTCTGGCAGAATTGGATATGGCGCGTGACCAGCAAGCGGGAGACGCACGCTCGCGGCGTGGGGGCATTTTTAACTCGGCGCGACGGTCTGTTTGTCGCACCAATTTCACACTATTTTAGATCTTAGAAGACGTGCGATCGGTGACAAGTACGCGTAGTGTTGCTTTATACCCGGCTGGCTAGGTGTTACACTGTTAAAACAAGAGGAGACTAATCGGGTTTTAATCTTTGAGAGACCCTTTACGTTTTCAATCGACAAGTACAATCAGTTCTCTCTCTCTCTCTGTCTCCTCCCAACACTCACAATCAGATTGATTCACAGTACCCCGGCCTCGAACTCGCACAACTACGAACGACGTAAACACACAACGCACAGTACAGCGCACAGCGCACATTTATTTAATCAACTAGACACAAATACAGCTATGGCTCATTTTACAGTGTGCATTATAAACATAATAAAATTACTATAACTAACTTATACTTAGGCCTACTTAAACTTAAAATATACTTATTTAAACTAATAATAATAATAATAATAATAATAAAATAAATAAATTGTATTTAGAGTCTACCCACTCAGTATATAACTGATTTTCAGTGAGGGACAGTAAATCAAAGCGACCAAGCCAACCCTGTAGGACCCGACGCAATCGACGAGTGAGCGATAACCAACCAAAGATCGGTATTTTTAATAGGAAATATAGCAATCATATAGTATGGACAGTGCGAACACCCGCGGGTCAACGCCAGAATCAACAAGGCCGATTCAGAACAACTCTGAATTTATTATGTGCTTCGTTGCTAGGACGGCTCCAAAGTCACCGTTTACAAAATCCTAAGACAAGAACTGATGGAGTTTAGTCCAAATCAGAAGTTAAACACTTCCGACTTTAACGGGAGTCGAACCCTGGACCTTCTGCACTGGAAGCAGATACGCTAACCAGAAGACCAACGAGCCACACTATAACATAAACATGATAACACAGAAGAAATATAGGGATCATACGTAATAACAAAACAGAAGAACATAAAAACATTGCAAAATTAACTAAGCCTGGCTAACAAGAGGTTTTACGTTAGTTATGAACTCCCGACGGGATAAAAATGTCGAGTGTGGGTGTGGCAATGTGAAATGTAGGTGAGGGGTAGCCGGTAGAAGAGGGAGCGTTTGATGATCATCATGCATCACATGTGGTGATACAGCACAACACAATGAAATAGTTGAGTCGATCTGGTTAGGCGGGATGGTACGTGTAGGGAGAAAAATGTAGGTCGCAGATTACTTTTAACGATTTTATCGAAAAAACTTTAAATCGGCCAGAGAATGACGACTAGTTAAGGAACATAAATTGAGAGAAGACCAAAATTTCATGTTTTGAAGTGTTCTGAAAGTTTGTAACTCGATGTTTTAACAGCTCACAACACAAACTGTACACACACTTAAACCTCCAGTCCTCTTATTGTAACACTATACTCAATGGTCAATGCTCTCCTTCAAAATTGTCAGATTGTCACCGGAATCGAACTTCTCCAACGAAATACTGCGAAGGTTAGCTTCCGATTACTTTTTGTCGAGCTTCAAACTATAGTTCCGGTGATACAATGCGTGACACATCGGTGCCATCCTTTAGATTCGCCCTTTGTCTTGGTGTTTCCGTTTATGAAATAAAACTGTTCGGTCGTTATTGAATTCGTAGGATTCACCAGAAAATTTAAAAAGACTATTAAAATTCGTAATTAATAAAATAATAAAGGTTAAATTTTAAAGTACTTGAAAATGTAACTTCTTAAATTGCATTAACCCTCAACCTACGTGAAAAAGCCACTTGGCTAGGATTGGGCAGTTTCGATCTGCCCATATTAAATTTCCCCTTTATATTTAATTTACATAATTGGTTATGGAAGTACCCACACCTGCAATATAATAGACCCACACATATTATAGAGTAAGATAATAGCCGAGACCAAACACTAATATAAGTATTTACTATGAGGTACGGATAAAACGAAATTGAGATCAAATATAGGAATATGGTTTATAGTTGAAGTATCTATGTCCCGCTTTGTTGTATGTTGACGTTGTGAGTGCGTGTGTTATTTGTTTTTACCTTTTGGTATTAACTTCTCGTCTAAAAATACTCTTTACCGTGTTGAACATCGTATTGCCCGTCGGAATATCAAACTCATGACCACTTGGTCCTTGGAGTAGAATCGGTGAATTCTCCAAGAGACCAATAAACTTCACACACAACTTGAGATAACGGCGTTTCCCACGAGTATGAGCGCCCCTTAAATAAAGTTTGTAGAGAATGTCTCATTACAAACGTCGTAGTAGATAGCCAAAAAACCGAGAGAAGTCCCCTTTCTTTCCGCAGACAGCTAATTAGATATTTCCCAATTTATCATCTCTGGGTGTCAACACGGTGGAGACAATTTATTAGCCAACGACGTGAAATATAAAAATATTGCCTTTTTGCAAAGTCTAATCCGCGTTGAAACAACGGAGGGAGGAAACGAAGCGGCTTGGGGTATTTGCAGTGTTCCCTGCCTAATCCTCACGAGACCCCAACAAATTATTTCCTAGAGCCAATTACACCAGATGTGCGCGGCGAAAATCACGTAAGCTAAAGAGCCGCATTGCTTCAAGCCCTCCAACAAGCGGGAAATTATATTTTTAATGATTTTATTTGTAGAAAAGGAGAAAAGTAGTTTTGATGACGGCTGTAGAGATGAACGGCGGGCTGCAGATAGAGCGGGTAAACGCTTACCCCCACCCCAATACGTCCTTCCTGCGAAGTAGTCCACCCTTGTATCTGTTGGAAGGGATGGACTTAAAGAACAACCGCCTCAAGTCTAAACTGACTATAAAAAGTAAATCGAGATAAGCCGCGTGACCACTGTGAAGTTTATGGGACCGGGATGCGCAGATCTGATATCTCGCCCGCGTAGAGCAGGTTGTATTTCGCGCGATTATCGCAAAACTTTGAGACGACTGTCTCAATAGTAAATGTGGAACACATTTTATATGAGCAGATTATTGAAAGCAACATGTTCCTTGCTGACGTGACGCACAAGGTCAATTACTGTTTATAATCATTTGACACCTTGCAATCGTTCAAGAATTGTTTTTGTCGTTATGTTAAAAAATAATGTTCAAACGTCTTAGAAATAATTGGGTTCTTCATTATATTCAGAATGATTCAGAAGAAGGTGATAAATGTTTTTGAACACACTTATTTAAATAATAATGACGAATTATAGGCCTTCATAAACAAATACAAAAGATTCAGAAATTAACATTCCTGAAAGAAACTATAAAAGAGAAAAACTAGTTTCAAGCTCGAGAGGCAGGAAAATTCAATATTGAACGGTTCAAACTTTTATGATTTCTTTCTTTTTTTATTTCTTAACTTCATTCCTATTCAGTCATAAAACTCATTTACAATGGAGGGCGATAATAATTTGAAGTCCAATAAACAAGCACTTGCACCAGACATTCAAAGTAAATAAAACAAATGGTTTTTACTATACTAAATGAAGATCTCGTTTCACAGGTTTCTGTAAAAACTTAAAAATATTCCGTTCCAATTTATACATTAAATTCTAAATTATTTATAGCTACAGAAACCGCAACGAAGTTGACAAACGAAAAACACGATTTCTAGCTGATTTTTATGCAAAACTCAAATACAAGAATTCAAATCTGGGAAACACATACTCAAGTTAAAAATAACCATGTATGTAGTTAAAACGAACGTAGAATGAATAATTTATACTTCCCCGCATTACTGTATTATTACAAATAACCTCCCAGTATAGTTTTAAATTTTTGATTTTATGGAAAATTGTGTTCACTCCGAAAAATATATCAAAGAATGAAGAACAAAACCCGATCCTGGCAGGGATGATTTCTGTGACAATGATGAAGCAATTTACGTTTGGTTCAATGCTGCGACTATTCGCCGTGAACAAAACTTTTTAATGAGATCTCCATTTTAATAAAAATAATAAAACAATATCAACGTTGAACCATTTCCTTTAAAACTTAATGACTTTTCAAGTTCTGCTGTTGCCCGAGGCCAAGCGAAAGGCGTTTGCAATTACTTAATTTCCAATTAAATTACAATTTAACTTTATATCAATGTTACATCTGTGGTTGATTAGTTCCAAGATTATTGGAAAAAATGTACCCCTCCGAAATATATCTTACACAACAATTGTCGAAGATAAACGTAAACCATTCTTGATGCCTTGGTACAAAAAGGCGGAAAGAAAAAAGGAACATTCCACAACAAACATGGTAGGCATATATGTACATGTGTGAACGGTGACCTTGGAGCCGTCCTAGCAACGAGGCATATAATAAATTCTAGGGTTATTCCGAATCAGCCTTGTTAATTCTGGCACTGTCTGCGGGTAGAAATGTCCAACTGGATGGATTGGATTGGTGTTTCCTACTTAAATATTCCGGTATCTAGTTGATCATTGTTCTCTCGTCGATGGTGTCGGCGCCTACAGGGTTGGCTTGGTCGACTTTAAATTTAATGTCCCCCCACTGAAAATCAGTTTTGTGACTGAGTGGGTAGACTCTAAATACGAATTTAGTTATTTATTTATTACTATCGGCGCTCAGACGCAGGGTGAGTAAGCGTAAGTTGAAATCGAAAAGTAGAATTATATCATAGAGATTTTCCTCAGACAAAGGCGACAGTTTAACATTCGATTAAAAATTGTGCTAATTCTACTTGTGAATTTAACTAGGGAAACGCCAAAGTCGTTGTTAAACGAGTGAGTGAGCTATGTGTATAGTACCCGATATCATTTCCCATACTGGGCTAGATACAGCCTTGGGTAAATGGGAGGAAATGGGATGTTCCCGGGTACTCAACACTTTCCTCACTCACTCGTTTAACAACGACTTTGGCGTTTCCCTAGTTATTTAAACTGAACATTCAAAATGCGAATTGTGTTCGAAACGTATTCCTAGCGTGAAACATTAACAAATTTCCAAGATAAAACAAAATCACCTGATTTTTATTTCCCATTTAACAACCCTAAAAAATAATATGTGGGCGTAAAAATATAAAAAAGTTTATACTAACGGGTATCGAACCCCAACCTCCGTGCGGTAGGCTAAATGCTTACCAGTAGGCCATGCCATGCCACGCAGATTCCGTCCCCGCTAGCTGCTACTAAACAATGCTATCGATATTTTTAAAAATCACATTTTTATTTATTGTAGGCTTAAATCGCAATGGATCTAGCTGATTTTGTAAACAGTTCTCAATAAACTCGTACCGGATGTCTGTTTAAAATTTCAGCGCAATCTGTTCAGCGGTTCGGCTGATTTTCGACGTACAGACAGACAGACAGACAGACAGAATCACAGAATGAGGGCCATTGAGTTGAATGGAGACACTCGGTCGCTCCGCTCCCTCGTTTAATTAATACTCTATATTAGACACGACGCTCTCATAAAACATCACTTTTCTGTACGTATATCCGACCGTCCTCCGTCCGTCCGTCCGTCCGTCCGTCCGTCCGTCCGTCACATCTCGCAACATGACGACCGATTGTCACGGGTATTTTTTGTTGGCATTGCCCTTTAACGCGGTCGATTTAGAATGTATTTATTTAATTAACGTCTATCCTATTCAGTTAAAAAAAAATATTTACAAAGGAGGACAACTAAATGAATCTAATTCCATAAGTGCAGACGCAACAATAAACTACAGTTAAGTAATGTTTGAAGTAGTAACATTACAACAACAATGTATTGATATGTATAATGAATAACAAATTCAAAATAAATATAAAATGAAATCCATTAATGAACCAAATATAAAAATGGGAAAAAAGAAAAGTAAAAGAAGATAGAAAAAAATCAAAAACGAAAATGAAAAGAAAAAAGAAAATAAATGAATGAAAAATAATGTTTTGGTGACCCTGGGGGTAAGGGTAGAGTAGCAGCTAGTCAACTATAGTTTTGAAATGTTTGACCTGGCACCTCCACCAAAACATGTAGATGCTAACTTGTATCAGGTGTACCTACCTACAAGTTTCAGCGTCTATATAATATTTTACAAGTACGGGTGCAGGAGTACCAAAATAGTAAGCGGAACCTACCGTCATTACACACGTTTGTTCAAACGTTGAATTATGCACAATGGAGGTGCTGGGTATAAAGATTTTGATGATTTTTGCCAAGCACAATTACAAAAAAATATGCCTTGTACGGGATTCGAAACCACGTCCTCGTAGAGCCACACGCTTTGGACCAACATCGTAAGTGCCACCGCGGACGGCCCCGCATCCTTCTGTGGGGTTATTCCACCCCATTTACCCCCCAGGGTCACCAAAAAAACATTCCGGATCATTCTTGTTGAAGGCCAATATCAAAGGTTAAAACTGCACGTGGATCGGAAGCTGCGTTCAGTTCTTATCATGGACGTGAGACACGCACAGAAAAGTGATTATACATAATAAGAGTTTCGCTTCCTAATAGCTTTTGATAAATTCAATGTCAGCATTTGGCACTTTCCTACACGCCGCGTTTGTAATTATTTATAGATTGATTGATTATTTATTTAACGTCTATCCTATTCAGTTATAAAAACTGATTTACAAAGGAGGACAACAAAGTATACACTATGGGGTGGACTAAACCCCACACAAGGATGCGGGGCCGTCCACAGTGGCACATACGATTAGGGCGCGGGTCCAAAGCGTGTGGCTCTACGAGGACGTGGGTTCGAATCCCGCTTAAGGCATGTTTTTTGTAATTGTCCTTGATCGTCATCTATCACCACTCATCGTCTAGAATAGCCTTAGTGCATATATACTATATATATACTGTATAAAGTATACACTATCGACCATAAGTAAATCAATGGGTCTAGATGTTTCTTCTATACCCAGCCCTTGATTAACTTCTGACCGAGAATGTACATAGCGAGAGGAAAAAGTTTAAATTAAAATCTACACTCAAACAAATTTTATCGGAAGATTCCAAAACAATTGAATTTTTTAAATTTCTTACATAAAGTAAAGCCGTTTCACTTTATTTAACATGCAGATTAAAAATATAATTTTCCCATCTACCTTATATAATAATATAAATAAAAACGAATGTATGTCTGTTTGTGTGTTTGTCCTTAATGCATTACTACACCATTCATCCGATCTCCATGAAACGTGGCACACATATGTATTTTTTCACGGGGAAGGTTTCTATGCAATCCATTTTGTTGTAACTCATCCACGTGGTGATCGGTGTCTGCAAAGAGGATACATTCGTTTTCATATATATAGACTACACCATTCATCCGATCTCCATAAACTTGGCACATATATGTAATTTGTCACAAGGAAGGTTTCTATGCTATCCATTTTGTTGTAACTTCTCCACGTGGTGATCGGTGCCTGCAAAGAGGACTCACCAATGAATAGACTTCGACACCGTTGGACATATCACCATGAAAGTTGACACATACGTATTTTTTTGGTTTCTATGTTATCCACTTTTGTTTGTTTTGTTGTTTTTGTTTGTTTTAGGTTTTGTTGAGTGCACTCCCGCGAAGGGTTCTGGCATAATACACAACAACACAACAACAACACAACAACGTCGCAGGAAAGCGCGACGTGTCAGCTAGTATTATATACATATGTTTTATTCAACATCTCTATACACTAATCTATACGTTATATTATTTTTTTGTTAAAATGTTAAGAGCCTTATGACTCAGGTAATTGTTTACACACTGTATGCACTGATGTACCGTTATTAAAAGTTAAACAAATACCTTTTAAAAAAGACATGAAAAAATGTCATGGACACAGATAACAGTTGTACTGTTGAGTGCCCTAAAACAACACTAACAAACCGGTTGGGAATCGCAGCGTATTCTCTCTCCAGAATTAGCATCTTCGGTGATTGCACTTCGGTTTAAACTATTACAGACGGCGAAGAAGGGGGTTTATGGTGTAAACCATGATTTCTCCTCCGACTAGACGAGGAGCGCTGCCAGTGCTTAAACGTACCCTTATTTGTGAAGTACTCGGCATCCGATAGATAGAACGAGGCGATGGGAGATAATAGACTATTGAATCGCGTAGAGATGAACGTGTTCGTCTGAGACCTCGCGGTATCCGGCCAAGTAGTGGGAGGGAGGGAGGGAGAGAGAGAGGGGGGAGAGAACAGAAATAGAAAACAAAGATGAAGGAAACAGTCAACTGTGTTTTCACACTATTCAAGGTACTCACCTGTATGTCCGTCTATACGTCTGTGCGTGTGTCGCGCTTCACGATAAAAACCGAACATGACTAACGATGGACATGCGTTTTTTTCTTGAGATTGCCCTTCAATAAGGATGATTCGTAATGTTTTTGGTGACCCTGTCGGGAGAATGGGGCTATCATTGTTTTAAGGGGAGATCTTGTGTAGTGATGCCAAACGTACCAAACGAAGTGTTAAGCATCCTTGCTGGGCACATCCAGCAAGAGATTTAAAATGAACATGGTTTATAGACGAGGGAGCGAAGCGAATGAGTCTTTTAACGCAAATCGAACGGCACAAGATTTGTGATTTAGTGTGTGAGTTTCCTCCAGGCGGCTAAACGGCTAAAACAGATTGCACTGAAATTTAAACAGATATCCGGTACCAATCTTTAGGGTGCAGTTAATATTTTGAGCAAAATCCGTTACGATTTAAACTCACATTAAATAATAAATTGATAATAGACTGAGAATGTCACATTTGATTTATCGACAATGTTTTTGTGTATGAACAAATCATTTTTGTCAAATGATCTTTGCATGCAGTGGTCAAGGTGTATCGAATGTTGCACGCTCAAGGTTACCCAAAAATCTGCTCGGAGATTGAGTGAACCTTGCAATCATTACTCGTATTTCGTACTGGCTGTTTTCTATAGTATTGTATGCATTTCAAAACATGTTCTATAATTTTCCAGAAAAAATAAGATAATCCAGAAATAAAAATATCTATCCCTACCGTTTTTTGAACCCGGGTCTCCAACATTCAGGGTATAAAGGCGCCTTAGCCAACTAGACTAGGAAAACGCCGAAGTCGTTGTTAGACGAGTGAGCGAGTCATGTGTTGAGTACCCGGGAACACTTGCATTTAAATTGATTGATAAGGTATAAATGATAGTTGTTTGGTTTAGTTAGTATAAGTGTGCGTCAACTGTTAAGCCTTAATGCGTCACTGTAGCCTATGATAGGCTAGGGAGGAAAGACTTATGCTGGATCCAGCCTTAGGTAAGGGTAGGAAAGGTTTAATGTTACCGGGTACTGAGCACATGACTATCACTCGTCTAACAACGACTGGCGTTTTTCTAGTTATCAAATTCTTGACAAAAATCCCACCATTCTTATCTTACTTTTAGAGCTGATCGGCGATTAAGGGTGACTGGCCCACCCTCGACCAGAAGTAAATTAAAGGTCTGGGTCTAGTAGATTCAACTAGACCCCTTGACTCACTTAGGATTAATAGTGTACCTCTTGACCAATTTTGTCATCTTGGAACGGTACCATAGATAACAGATAATAGAACATAGATCATAGATATTCAAATGTCCATAATGTGACATCCTGCTTGATAAAACACTGCAGCAGGATAAGCAATGAAGTAGAGCCTAGGCCTAATTGACCTTCACTCATCAACATGTCTACTGTAATCATACGAGCACATGTCGTCGGCTGGCCTTAGATTTACTAACGTCTACGTTAGTATACGATGGATTAAGGTTATGGGATATTGCCCTTATTTCTTTTTTTCTATGTATTTTATCTACACTGGGATAAGGCGAAATTTTTCAACTAAACCAATAAAAAAGTTTTTTTATAAGCAACAAATCTTCACTTTATTCCTCTTCAATTGTATAATTAACACGTGAGAATGTGACATCATCCAACACAAACAAGCGCCCTTATTGGTCGATAACACGAAGTCAGAGAAGGTGACGTCATCAAGAACAAACAAGCGTCCTGATTGGTTGATAACATGAAGTCAGAGAAGGTGACGTCATCAAGAACAAACAAGCGTCCTGATTGGTTGATAACATGAAGTCAGATGTGGTGACGTCTTCGGGTGACTTCGGTTGTCTCCGTGACTTAGCAGCCAGGGGCTAACTGTAACGAAACAATGTAGAAAGTGTTACATTATAATCTAGTGACCATCAAGAACAGTCAAAAATATTGAGTCACTTTTCTGTCAGTCAGTGCGACTGTCAAGTCTCACAATAAATACCGAACATGCCATCCACTGACCTGCACTGCAACAAGGATGATACAGAAGTCTGGGGGAGGATGTTGGGAGGAAAGTCCATGCTGGACAGACCCAGCCACAGGCCAGGGGTGAAAACGGGAGTGTTCACACATCTTTGTCGTCACGGGGTGGGGTTCCTGCTTATTGTGGGTAGAAAAATACTCCTCTAATTTAAGCTGATGTTTGCGTACTGCTTCGTTTGGGAGAAGGGGGGGGGGAAAGGGGGGGGTAAAACATTTTTAATTATTCTTCAATGCAAAGTTAACCAAAAATTATCAGGGGTCCAAACAGAGCCCCGGTAAGGGTTAACAGCGGCAGTGGGGGGGGGGGGCTGCCTCCATTTGTTTGCCACTATCTTCACAGGCAACACTTAAAATGTTTAAAAATTACATTTTTGGTTGAATTTGCATGACAAAATTACGAAAGAAAAGTTGGATACTCCCAACTGAATAATTTCCGCTGGATGCTCTTTGGAACTCACCATGAAGTAGTCTCCATCATCCACTATCATCTCCCTGTCCATGCCCAACAGCAGAGCGTAGATGACGACGTCTAGCATGTCGTAGTCGTCCATATCTAGTTTTCCTGTCACTTCTATGGCGCTCTCTAGCACATCACAGAAGGTGCATGTTCCACTCTCACTCTCGCTCAACACGTCCATGATCAAGTCCACAACCAGCTCCACGTGGTCTCCGAAAGTCATCTTCAGATAGTTCAGTGTTAACGCGGTTTTATTTGAAATCTCCTTCGAATAGTGATTCGTTCTGTTGCCGCGGCTACTAGCTCTTGCAGAAGGTAAACACAACAATACTTCTTACTTTGCTCGTTGCCTTGAGGCAGCATTTTTGAGGTTATGTCTCGTCAATTGTTAGAATTTTCATCTCAGTGTTGATGTACAATCAAAAAATCCCTCATTCTCAGTATGTACATTATCATTCACAAACCAAAACCAAACATCATTGTGATACGTCATAACATTCAACATGCCATTTTATGCTTTTTGTTACTGCCACAGTAATTCACACCAAATCACACGCGAAAACAACACACTTTGACCAGATTATTAGTACTCTGTACTAGTCACTGGTGCTTCAAGAAGATGCATATTTTACTGCATGCAAAACCCCCACCAAGATGACTCTGCTGATCATATTGCGCCACTCTAGCCTAGGAAAGACCCATGCTGTATAGACCAGCCTGAGGTAGGGGAACGAAAGGGAATTTACCGTGAACTCAACACATGGCTCGCTCACTCGTCTAACAACGACTTTAGAGTTTTTATAGTTATTGAAAGTTAATCTCCCTAGTGTTGGTACTACCATCACCGTTCATGTAATAAATTGTGTTGTTCGTTAAATACATAAATTGGAATAGAAAATGAGAAATACAAGCACAATTTTTACCATTCACAATTAAATGTCTTCAGTTATGGCTTGTACATAAGTAGTGCGGGTCCAAGGAAATTATATATAAACGAGTGATGTAAGTTCGATTCATGCATTAAGGCATGGATTTTAATTGACATTTGAGACGTAAAGAAGCATCTCGTCAAATTGTAAACTTTAGCGGAATAGATATTCGTAACACTGACGATCCGAAATTTTATAGGCGCATGTCAAAAACAGGAGTGAAGTTTAACATGAGATTTGTTTTGTACATGAAGCTAACATGAAGATAGTGAAATTTCACAAAAAACACTTCTTGGTTGTATACACATATTAAGCGCGTTCCTTGAAGAGAAGGAAATCGTGTAAACTGTAATAGCAGCTGCAAAGATTTCAGTAATAATTATTACATAAATATACTATCTTAAAATAGAATACCCCAGACAGTCCTGACATGCTTTATATTTTTCACCTTTTCTACGGAATTCGTTTTTGAAACTTAACTCAAACTCCTCTTACTCATTTACTCATTTGAAAAAGCGCGCGAGTGAAAAACTCGATTAAGAGGGTTCACCACCCTTTTGATAGTTAGTAAATAGCGGTTTGCTCGGCAAAAAGCATCCTACGAATATAAAATTTTGCAAACTTGTCAATAAAGCATACATGGACGTTCCAACAGTCATACATTTTCAAAATTTTGACTTGATCAGCCAGAAAAAAATTCACGAATATAGTCAATTTTGGACTTTTAACAAAATTGAAATTCGTGAAATCTTATTTATTTTTTATAAATTATTTCAAAACAAATTTTAGGAATGTGTTACTATAGAAACCTTTATTTCCACTTTCTTGAGATATGTTCAAATTTCTAACAACTGTGATGTCATTCAGCCGAGCAAACAGAAAATTGCCTAAAAAAGGGGTGGTGAACGCTCTTAACATATTTATTTCAGGTTACGTTACCAAGCGAAGTACTTCTACTCCTAACACTACAACTACCCATCGCTTGTAATTGAAAGCGGTGATGGTACAAATTTACTGGTAAAATACACAGTTTTTGTTCGATAATCTAGAACGCTACCCCATGTACTCCGTGTCTTTCCCAGACACGGTTAAAAATCTCAACAATGTGTGCTCAACACGTGTTCTGACACTTTTCGCAATATCAACACCAACAGTAATTTTCTTGCTTCTCATACGGAGTGTGATGAAATTGACAACTTCATAAAGTCTCTTAACGATAGACTATTGATTTTCTTTCACTCCTTCAGATGAACACAGCTCGTGTAACGGGTAGTCACTAACAGAACAGATCCGACAAATAAGAAACCTTAAACCTAAATACACAGAACATTTGCGAGTTTCCGAGCGCTGATGTAGAATTCGCAGTCCAGCCTTCGAAACACCCGTCTGTATGTTTACTTTATTTTGTACTAGTATTTTATCCGCTTCAGGCAGAATTTTGTAACATCTAATATGGACTTAAATGTGTTAATTTCTGTGCTGCGTACGTATAAACTGTAACTACGGCGCAGTCCCAGCACCTAAATTCTGAAGTTGTTCCAAATTAGCCTTGATGATTGTGGCGTTGCCCGCAGGAGAATCGTGCCCAACTAGTTGAGTCGTAGTTTCCTGTTTAAAATATCGTTCTCTTGTTTGCACTTGTTCGCGCGTCGACGGCGTTGGTGCCGACAGTGTTGGCTTGGTCCGCATTAATATTAAGTTATATACAATGAAAATCACTGATATGTTACTGAGTGGGAAGACCTCTTAATATGAATTTATTATATTTACTTACAATGTTAGATAAGGTTGCAATCGTAAGAAATGTTGTTTACTGCAAATACTTCATTTGGAATCAAACATTATTGATGTGCGACCAAAAAGATGATATTTAAACTCAATCAAGCACTGGTATGAAAGTGCCCAAAACAGGAAACATAGATTAGCACACCATTTTTATAAAACTTCTTCCACGATCAATCACGCATATTCTTGGTGGAGATGCCGGGTATTTTGAAATTCCATTTTGGTGGGGACAGCCACGCCCTATGACTTTCAAGGGGACCAAATGCATTCTGTATCGTCCTTGTTGAAGGTAATGGCAACAAAAATATACAAATCAATCGGAGGTAATGTTTGTTTTATTATCGTGAAACGTGACACGCGCTCATACGGACGGACAGAAAAGTGAGGCATATAAAGGAGCTATCATGTTAGAGACATTGTAAAGATAACGACATTATATTTATCTCATATTTTATTTAAAATTAGTTATACGCAGAAATAGTGTGTATAAACGACAGGGGTAGCACATCACTTAAAAGTGAGCCTGTGATTCAGGATGTCTCACATTTGATACTCACCATCGGAAATTCTGACGTGAAGTTTTTCGATGGGATTTCCTCGACTAAAGCGAATGATATTATTGAGCCATAAGAGATTCGTTCCTAAATAGGACATACGCGACTTACCTAGTTATCTAGTCTTTAGAAAAGGTCGAATAAACTAATACCTCACAGGAAGCATTCCTACGGGAACTAATGTGCATTGTATGTATTAAGTGTTTAATAAATCTTTTTGCGTTAACTGGTCAATAGTCAAAATTATTGTAGAACAGAACAAATAAATATTCACACACTTTTTTATCTGTTCTTGACTTAAAATTAAATTCTTTATTTTTAAATTAGCATGCCAAAGGTGCTCACAGATGTAAATAACCAACTCCTTCTACAACATATTTCTATCTCCACAATTAACTCAGTTTCCAGTTTAACTTTCGAGTCCAGTGCAGGAAGGAGTTTTACCTCCTTTGTTATGATTTATTGTCTTTAAACTCCTCAAGTGAAAAGACAATCAAAGTTTACACCACTCATAACGTTGGTTTGTTCGCATCTGTCTGGATGAGAGCTTTAGTCGTTAGCAAACCGTTTTGTAATGTCAACCACCCTTTCCTTTGATAAAATTACGATCCACGTAAAAAGCTAGACTTTCCATAATACTTCAGTAATTGTATTTGCGTTAATTCTATTAAAAAGAACACAGCTCAACTTTGATATTACCGCCGGCGGTATTCATTATTGTTTAAGCTTTCTCGGAGGAAGTTAAGTGCTCTGCGATCAACGAGATTTTAATTTCACTTAAAACTTAAATTTTCAACAAATAATGATTGCTGGAAATTTAAAAAGGATCTTATTATTTTCGAGTGAGCTTTATGTGAAAGGAAATTCAAACGAATGGAAAGTAAAGAAACGTTGTAGAAGCATTAGCAGACAATAAATTGGGTATTTTTTATATAAGTGTATTTACTTATGTTATTATATCATTACAAACGCAGGTATCTACTAAAATAGCCGTAAAGTGTAATTTAGCATACATTTTAAACGGTATGAAATCCAAAGGAAAACTCAAGTTATATTGCAAAAAAGAAGCTAATAAAACATGCTGTAATTTGAAGGCTTTCTGGTTTGTATTAACGGATTAATTCATTGACATTTCTTCGCAAAAACCTTTACAGAAAATTGTGCTGTATGTTATCGTGTGTATACGATTGCAATTTATACCAAATTCAGAGGAAAAAGTATTTATTTATGAAAACTGTATGAGACAAAATTATTTCAAATTAAATGCAAGCAAATCTCAATAACAAAACTGGCAGTTAAGAATTAAAAAGTAATTTGGAAATTAATTAATACTTTTAACTCAATATCTACTGACAAGCTTTCACATCGTAGCAAAAGTTATTTGTGAAACTTTAAAATTTCTTAAAAGCTCTATTCAGTAATGTCTTAAGTGTTCTTGTAGTTTGTGGTTAAATAGTCGTTAAACTAAAATCCGTTCGTGTTCTAGTTGATTCTAGATTAGCACAGAGAAAAGAGGGCTGAAAGTTAGGGCTAGAAGACCGCATAATAAAGCCATTTAATAGATCTGAATTAAAATAGCCAACACATAGCAAACAAAACAAAACATTTGAACTAAGCTCTGTGATCAGAGCAATAGAGAAGCCCAACAAAACCGAGCTCTTCCCTCAGGCGTGACAAATTGAAAACATCACTCGCGGAGATCCCTAGGGAAGAAACATAAATGCTTTAATAGAGAAACAATTGCAGCCAACAGCAACTCCGTGCGCACATTTCAAGCCGAGATGATTAATTGTCAGCTTCTGGTGGCCCACTTTGTTCCGTGCGCTTGACGTGCCTTCTAGGCGCGGACGCTGCAAAGAAATCTTTACAAACCTTGCAACTATGTATGTCATATTCAGTTATGTTTAACTTATTAACAAAGGAAGATATTTAAACAAAAGAAACTAAAATAATACAAAACAAATAATATACGAATGCAGCAAATAATTTAAAATGTGTTGTGAGAAATAATTATGTAAATTCAATAAATATGTTGAAATTTAAATTGAATAGTTTAAATGTGTCATCGGTTAAGAAAAAGCGTCTTGTATTGTAATGTAATGCAAACACATGCAAGTTTGTGGTTAGAAAAACAAACCTACAAAACCAACAATAGTTAAATAATAAATTTGTAATGTTAAATAACGTTATATAAAATATATATCAATTACTCTTGTTATTAGTTATTTTGCAAAGTTTAAAATCTAATATTTATTCACTTTAATAATCGACAATATTAATAAAAAAATATTATAAGAAGAAGAATTTGCCAATAACGCTTCTCCTGTGTCCTCTTAAATCTGAAGTCTTCCCGTAGTAAAGGTAAGCAAAGATGACGGTTGTTCGTACTCATAACGTTAAGATTTTACGTACAAGAATAATATTTCTTGTTATTATTATTATTATTATTATTATTATTATTATTATTATTATTATTATTAACAATTAGCAGTTTCCTAAAGGTTTGTTCTGTGGTCCCGGTAGCTTAATTGGTAGAGCTATGGCACGTTAAGCCGGAGGTTCTGGGTTCGAACCCCAGTCGGGGCAAACTTTTTCGACAACTGCTATGAATCAATAATATTATTATTATTATTATTATTATTATTATTATTATTATTTTATTATTATTATTATTATTGTTGTTTCGTTTTTGCTCGCGTTTTTCCTGAATTACAATCTCATCTTAGGGTATCTTTATTAATTTATTTAGCAAATATAGCTATTTTCAACCCAAATTACGATTTTAAAATACAATATACGTAACAAAATGCAAAATTCGCAATTTTACAAAATTAACATTAACAACAACAAAATAAATTACAAAACTTACCAATTTTCCAATCCTACAATAAGAACACTTTTTTAATGTTAACGTGTAAAAACTGTTCTTCAGACTGGTTCAGCCTGGTATCAACTCAATGTTTTCGCGTGAAGGTGTTGTAGCCGAGCAAACTATTAATGGCTGCAAAGAATTCTACTAAGAGATTTTTTTCATTTCATTTTATTTTTCATCGACGATTGTTTAGTACATACAATCAATTATTTCGATGTTAAAAACCTCATTAAACGAAAAAAATATTGAATGAATGTGCAAATGGTACTATCTGCATCTCATGTCAATGCTTATGGATAAATAAATATATTTTTAATTTTACAAAATGTAATAAATTGCTGCACTAAGAATTTTCTGAGATATTCTAACTGATAATGCAACATATTTGTCTTATTGGTGATAGGAATTCTTATTACTAGGAAAACGCTTAAGTCCCGCCGCGTTGATGGATGAGTTTTTTTGTAAGTTTTTAGTTTGCGTGGGACCACTTTTCCTTTGCAAGTGCTTTTTGAATGCATTGTAGGTGATTGTTGTCAAGTTTCTGTTGTTACATTCTTGTTAACGGTTATTATAAACCTAAAAAAAAAACTCATATTAAAACCTTTATTCTATGGATTCTGGCCAATTTTTTAACTTTTTCTTTCAAAAAGCAATACATCACCATTACCTTAATGTTCAAAAATAATATAAACGTTGTAGCTCCACCCGTTTGGTCAGAATCGGCCCAAATGTAACGAAAATATCGCACTTTAAAAATTGAAAAAAATCGTAAAAGTACGATATTCATGAGAAATATTTCTTCGATTGTACCCAAAAACGTGGCAGGTCTAAGTTCAAAGATTTCGAAGGTTTCCTCCAATTTTCATCAAGATCGCACATGCCGTTTGCCCGGTAGCGTGCGAACAAACAGACAGCTAAATTTTTTGAGGGGTCAGTGAAATTGAAGTCTTCGCTTTGCTCATCCAATGACGAGGGAGCTCACACTATTGTCCGTTTAAATTTATTTGTCAGACTCAACTGAGCACTATAATGGTATTTCAAAACGCAAGTACGAATAAATGAAGCCAACTTTATTTAAACTTAAAGTACATTTTAAACATTTTAGCTAAGTGTTGTAACAAGCAACAATTAGAAAGGATGGTTTTGAAGCAGTAGAAATATACACACGACTAACATTTGGGATCTAGGTAAATATCATCCAAAAACTGGATCGCGCAAAGCCACTTCTTTTTCCAGTCGCGTTGATGGATGAGCTTTTATGGTTGATTATCGGCTCAAATATCACGAAAATATAGTATTAAAAATCGGGGAGAAATCGTAAAATTACTATTTCTATAAATAACATTTGTTCAAATGTCTCTCCAGACATATGTTATTTCAGTGATTTTAAACGTTCCTATAAAGCTGCATCAAGATCGGAGTAGCCGTTTGCCCGGTCGCGGGCCAAATATCACGAAAAATCTCATTGAAGTACGATAATCATAAGAAATATTTGATCGATTGTACCCATAAACGTGGCAAGTCTAAGTTCAGAGATTTCGAAGGTCCCCTCAAATTTTCATCAAGATCGCATATGCCGTTTGCCCGGTAGAGCGCAAACAGACAAAAATCCCCCCCCCCCCAAAAAAAAAACACCTGAGCTAATTTTTTGGGGGGTTCCGTGAAATTGAATTCTTCGCTTCGCTCATCCAATCACTAGGTGACTAGATTTGAACCTATAATATAGGAATCATTCAAGAAATATGATGTTTGTAAACGAGATTACATGGTAGGAAAAGTTAACGACATTGAAGATCCGCAACTATGACCTTGAACTGTCTGAAAGGGTATTGAAATACGCTAAGTTTTTAGAACATGTTATTTCCAAAGCAATATTCGCTCATTTCAAAAGAGTATTTTATTTGCGTTTCATACCGAAACACCACTCTAGAAAATTTCTTCACGTGCACATTCGTCTATTTGTGATTTTTTTGCATTTATAAGAAACTTTGCCATGAGTGAAAGGAAAGCTGAAAGAGCTTTCAAACATAAATCTAGCTTTTCCACTTTTAAAGTAGAACTAGTCTGAATTCTCGAACACTTAAGCGTAACAAAATATAAAGGTCTCCAATGGCCTCCAATGTTTCCTAATTTAAATGTTGTACTTAGTGATTTCATAAATTTATAAGTTTCGATACACAATTTCGTTGATGATATTTACAACGAAGGTTCGCACCTTAATTAAAACTTTATTCTTACACGTTACATCATTATCATTGTTGGAGTCCATTTTGACTACACCATTCATAAAGAGTGATATA
The DNA here is from genome assembly GCA_024449915.1 of Sweltsa coloradensis. Lineage (NCBI taxonomy): Eukaryota > Metazoa > Arthropoda > Insecta > Plecoptera > Chloroperlidae > Sweltsa > Sweltsa coloradensis. Next base: position 101,762 of record JAMZAV010002118.1, read on the forward strand.
TTTAGTATGCACTGAATCCTAAGGGAAAACACCATATCCCATATGATGTAAAAACTCAACATAGTAAGCATGCAAAAGCTAAATAATAAAATCGTCTGACTGTAGGAAAATTTATTTCAAAATTTTAATTACACTTTTAAATCGATAAACGTTACAATTTTTTATTATGAACGTGTACACACTTTTACCTGTCTCAATGTTTTGGCATATTTTCTCCTGGTAAGATAAATTAGTAATAAGGTTTTTAAATTGTGTGGTTGTGTTTGTACTGTACTATTTGTTTGTATTTAAACGTTAGATTAAAAGAAGAAAAAAACATAATTACTAGAATTATGAAATCAGTGTTTTTGTTTACTGTTGAGATGTGTCAGTCTTCCGTGTCAACATCAATTTGCCCAAATCACTTGTCCGACGTCCTAGACTGTCATTGTTGTGGATAATCACTTTTGTGACCTGTCCGTCTGTGCGTGTGTCACGCCTAACGATAAAAACTGAACATACCCTCCCAATGACACGCGGTTTTTGCTCACATTACTTTGATGTTTTTGTGACCCTGAGTGTTAGGAATGTGAGGCAATACCCCCCCCCCACGCCTTCCCCCACAAAGTTTAAATATCACCTCCACCTTCAAATCAGTGAAGTCTGGAACAAGCGGGAAACAAACATTTATTTTATATTCCTCTTTTTATTCGGTACCTCTGCCAACAACAAAATTTTAATGCCAGGAAGAAAAGTATCATCTTATGTATTTTTTCTTCGTAGGTGATATTATCAAATGTATGCCCAGTGCATATGATACGAATAAAGTACATTTGGCAGAAGCTTCAGTACTACACGCTGCAATCTCCTAATTCGAGCGCCATACCAACCAACAAGGTGGTAATGTAATAGCAATCACGTACTAATTTATTTTTAATGTTTAAAAGCTCACTAAAAACTATTCGTAGCAATCACTACGTAAAAAAATCCACGTGAATCTGTGTTTCATTAAATGCGACATATGAACATTCCATTACTTTTAAATAACTTCGTTCCCATTTGTAAAATCAAATTAGTTTCGTTTGCTCAAACCATGTTCCAAAACAATTTAGCAATTACAATTTCGTCTTTTTTTTATTTAGTCGCACATGTTGTGTCCTAGGGCCTTGGTGTGAGTTGTGTTGACACATGTGGGAGGGGTGGTGGTGGGGGGAGGGGGCAACGCGGACGAGTGTGTGGCCTAGCAACAAGCAGGGAATTCTTTCGTGGAATTCAATATGTCACAACTGTCGTTTTTTGTTCGCAACTATAGGGTTGCACTAGGTGATGACTGGCATACACTTCCAAATCATACATTGTATCAGGCTTATTGATATGAGAGTGCGACAGCAAATGAATACATCAATTTTTCGTACGAAACCTGCCTATAACAGTCTTCTCCTCTTCAGCAGTGAACGTATTTCATTCGCTTTGCAATGATTGGTAAATTGTTGAATTAAATATCATATTCTCAAGTTATTGCCGAGATACAGAAATCGAAATTCTGAAGAGGAATAAATTAGCTGTTATACTGTTGGTGATATGACAGGTGTAAGTTCGGGCGCAAACGTCACTATTATATTGGCCCTTTGATTATGTGCTGTGATTTCTTTCTTTATTACACACATCCATATGTTGTTTATGCCCAGATATGAAGGCCCTACAACCAACGAGGTATACAGTAGTTTACTATAATATGATCCACCTAATGCAAGTGAACGTATCTTAGAGGTGTATTAATACCTATAAATACACTCTATGTGTCACTAAAAAACGTAAACTTATTGGGCAAAAACATGTCGATTATCTTGGACCATATTTTTTCAATCAGATACCCGGCCCTGGCTATCAGAAAATGTACATCTTTAAGTTTGTTTAAATATTCGTTGAAAAAATGGATGAATAATCCGGAATCATATTGCACTGTTCTAGAATTTATGAATGTCTTAAATTAATTGTGAACCCCATTAATCATTAATTATTAATTGACTTTTTAAAAAAAAATGTTTATGCCTTGTGTATTGTGTTTAATTTCTATGTTTAATTTCTATGTATTAATATATTTGTGTGCACTATGTCTATTACTTATTGTTATATATATTCGAGTTTCTGCATATTTTTAAGTTGTTATTTTTGTTACATCTATCTGTTTCCGCATAAAAATGATGTGTATTATTTTTGACAGCCCGCACACAAGAGGTTTTCTCTTACGCGGGCTTCCTATTGTGTATATTTAATATGTTTATTTTTGTCATCATTTGGTATGCTCATAACTTTGTATTTTGTTTACTTATCTGATGTATTGTATATTGCATGAATAAAATGCATTTAAATTGAATTGAATTGAATTGAATAAATACAGGAAATAAAATTATTGCAAACTGTCGAACTACACTATATTATGTTGTCAACAACTCTGACTTGACCCACTAAAACGAAACCTCAGGGACACTTGAAACTTTAGCCGCTTGGGGCGTATGAAACTCTTCCAGACGTTCCAAGGAACACAACATAACCTACAAATCTGAGTTTATTTTCTTCAAGAAGAACTGCAGTTGGCGGTTGCAAATCGGGGCTCAGTTGGGACGAGGAACTTGGGTTTGAATCCAGCATAAACCTAAAGTTTTGTCAATAGTTGTTTCATCGAATCTAACTTTCTATATGAGCATTACTGCGTTATTTGGTAGATTAAGATGGTAGGATGAGCTCAGGGCAACTTTTCTCACCTTTTGCTTGGTCGGTCATAAGGGTTATTGACGTCTCTCCTTTTGCTTGGCCGGTCATTAGGGTTATTGACGTCTGATTGGTTCGTCGTAAGAATGTTATTATTATAAAGCTCTTATAATTTCTTATGACTAAAACAAATCCTATTTAAGACGTATAAGTCCTATCCTATTATAACAATAACAAATACTTACGATGGTGTGGAAACTGGGCCTATATCAATTTGAAAGAAATAACAACAACGCTGTCAAATTGATTGTTTCCTCTATCACCAGAGGAGACATAGAAGATGGAATATGGAGCGTCCTATAGCAGCAAATAGCGCGTAGTTATGTTAGAAAAGAAGATACTTCGTCAAGCGCGGAGCTAGGAGGTGATTTATCTGTGTGCGCCCATGTTTACTCCCGTGTGGTGAGTAAAGACTAGGTAGCTTACTCGGCTCTGAACGCGAATATATCAAGGAAGCGGCATCAATTGAAACAGAGGACCATCCAGTGTGAAATTGGACGTTCCTAGGTGAGGCGTGACGGGACGGGACGGGAGCATATGCGCGCCAACCAGCGTTGCCTGACGCAGTGGTGCGACCGCCACACTCAAGATAGCATCGCCACGAAAAAGACATTTCAGTCGCGAACGCGTTTCATACAATTTGATCCCATCACATTTCAATAGATGTCATTTTACAATCGTCTGCTGAATGCCATTTCCAAGCCAAACGTTTCTTTCAGTATTTTACTCTTTTACATGACAAAAATGCCTGTGTAGGACGGATGCGTTGAGAGTAACACGTAATGTCATCAAATCATGTCACATTTGCCTCTTTCTTGGAATTGGATTCATTTTTTTAAAGTCGATAAAGAAATCGTGTCATGCAATTTATTGGATGTTGTATTATTGGGCGAACGAGAGAAAATGTCACTTTCAGATTAAGTTTAAGTCTGTCTGAATAAAGAATAGTTTTTAAAACGAACTCGACGGCGAAGTTTTAATATTTAGGTAGAAACGTGCATCGAAAGTTTAAAGCGGAGATAATTTGTTTCTATCTTAAAGTCACTTGTGAAAATTACCAGCCCAACCTAAAAGAAAAACGTTAATCTCTTCAAATTCAAGTTGACAAGTAAGCAAAAAATGTAAACGTTTTTAACTAGCTAAATAAAACTAAAGAATGTAATGTTAAATAGTTGAAATGGATCAGTTTCACAACTGTTAATGGTAATAAAAAACAAAAGAGTACGGAAAAGACATTACTAATATAACAAGTAAAAAATTTTTCTTTAAATACATTAAAAATTATTGAAATTATTGACTGTAAAAAATAAGTCTACCGTGAACGCAAAGTACATGTTTTTAATGACACTAGAATATTCAGTTGTTGTTATTGTTTACATTTTGTCACTGAGTTGTGCATTTTATCAGTGTACAGGGGTACAGATCTTGCAAAGTTCGATTGCTGTCTATTTCAACAGATTTGTAATACCGTAGTCGAAATTTTGCTGAATTAAAGCGAAAATTTGATTATTTCCGGATTGCCTGTATCTGATTTTTTGCAAACATTCGTTTTGAGTGGGGTAGTCTAACAAATCATTTTTTTCTTTTCTTTTTTCTTTTTTTCTATTTAACATTTTCATTCATTTTTCTTTGTTTTTTCTTTTACCTTATTTACAGCTGATATATTTTTATTCGTTTCATTTCATATAATAAAATACAATATAAAATTTGAATACGTAATCCAAAATTACATTCTTACTACATTCATACATTGTTAATGTAATATTATTATTTAAACGTTAAATAAATAAATAAATAAATAAATAAATGAAACCATGTTTTACACCCACCCTGCAGGCAAATATGGTAGCGGTTACACGACATGAAAAACGATAAAACTGCACTTTTTGAACACGTTTGCCGCTTTGCACAGTTGTAGGTGGGACCAAAAGTAATATTTAAAGGATGTGGAGGCACTCGAAATTTCCCTTAGAATTCAAAATGGCGGCTATTTTTAAAACGATGTCCTCAGATACAAAAACTCTTTTGATGTGTCTAATAAATCATGTTTGGTATCGGTTTTCCGTATATTTCCGACTCGAAAAACACGAAAATAATGTCAAAATAAAAATCCGGATGAAATTCTAGAAGTTTTAAACATCTATTTTAGTAGTATTTTCAAGAAAATCTTCTTAGATTTTGTCCAACGTAGAAACTCCTTTACAATACCCCTGTAATTGCATCTAGCATTAAATTATGATGATTATAATTTTTAATTTAAAACCGAAATTCATTTTTTTACTAATTGGCCAGTCTTTGCTGCGGCAACCAGAGGTGTTCAACAGGTGGTTAATGATTATTGTGTCTGATTAATATGCTGCTCTTTTTTAACATGGTTTGGCACTTGGCTCAGTTGAAGCTGATACCCAAAAGATTTTTTTAAGATGTGGAGGCAATAAAAATTGCCTTCGAATACAAGATGGCGGTGATTTTTGGAATGTTGACCTTAGGTAACAAAATTCTTGCAGTTTTTCAAATTCATCTGTGTTTGAGAGTCATTTTCGTATGTAAGTGACTCTCAGAATACAAATATTACTTCAATATTAAAGTAAATAACAAAAATTGAGAAACTGAGTATTTGTAGAATTTAAACTCTATACTGGAGTTTACTTGGCATGTGTTTACTTTGTGACGTTGAGGCTGGCTCGGAGAACGAGTTTTCAGAACTCAGTTTCTGTTTTTCTTTCTTTCGGGTAAACGGTTGATTACGTCGGTATAATATTTCACACGAACTTTTATAAAGAATCAATCTATATGAGATCCAGTACGCGTATTCCTAAATTAATTCATTAAATTTGAATACACAAATCGTAAAATCTCCGTAATTTACTCAATAATGATGAACTTCGGGGAATTTATTACAAGTGTACAGATTATTTTAACGCATATTTGAATACTGGATATCAACGATTAAATCAATGTTGGAACTAGCAGGTTAATTTGGTTTTATCGAAATATAAACGGTTTGGTGATAATTTCTAGAATTGAAATCCATGTTTTGGATTTCCCATTTTTTTCGCGTTTTGGATTTATGTCTCGCAATGGCCTTTTTGCCTCATTATTTTCAACCAAGTGTGGATATCAACATAAAAGTACTTCATCAACATGCATGCAAAATTTGGTAATGTTTACCAACCGTTCAGCATAAATCATCAACACCTGCAGGGGCGCCAACTTTTCAGAACGACTGTGGGTGCTCAAAACTTAGACAAACTATGGGATAGATCAGTGTGGCGGCTTTGGGGTAGTTTTATTGTGAGGCGAAATTAATATCCGGCGAGGTAGTATATGGGGACCACACGGGGGGTTTGGGAACAATAGCGCCGCGGGCGAAAATTTTGAAAATCAGGTTTTTAGAATGCGTTTGGTGCGTTTTAAAGAAAAAAAGTTGTGGGCTGAATGCATTGCCAAAATAATGTTGTTTTTGTGCAGTCAAAACTGGAAACCCACCAAAAAGAAGTGAGTCACTGAGGTGATAGATTATATTACATCCCCGCTAGTGGTTGGCACTGGGGGCTTTGCGGTAGTTTCGAATCAGCCCTACTACAATTGTTTTGTCACATTGAAAAAATAACTCTTGCATAATATATACCATTCAATTCAGTATGCGTGTGGATGCGCAGAAGAACTAGGCTACCGTTTGTGATGATGATTTGTGTTGATTTGTGTGGTGCACAGCTCCTACACAAATATATCTCGTGGGTGCTTTGGCTCCTCTGCACCCACGGAGCTGGCGCCTATGAACACCTGAGTGCGCGCATTTGAGTTGAGCCATGCAAGCTCAGCAAATTTTAGTCCAATGGCCACTTAAAAATGGTAGCTATAACCTGTTCAAAGAAACTCTCAAACGCATAGTTTCTTGGTTTCTTGTTTTTTTATCACACAACATTACTCTCGCTGATTGACAATTTATTCCTGCACAAGATGAAACCCCAAGTATTCTTCGACAACATGAGCCAATACTCAGCATACCAGACTATGTTTTGGAAGACACTTGCGCTCAGATTTCAGATTATAGATTCAGATTTAGCACGATTTTATTCAACTTTCATGGATACAGATACATAACATAGAAATCAAACATTGATTTACATAATATGAAGGTGAATGCCCACATGAGAGAGGCTTGTGTGTAGGCGCATAACATTTTGTGGCAATTCAGGTTTAGATGGCAGATGACGTTGAATCTTGGTATGTATACCTAATTATGTAGTATCCAATCAAATTATATAAATGTATGTGTATAAATAAAGTATATAATGTATAAAATTATATATAAATGGAACCACTATAGTGGGTATTTCGTAAGCTAGGTAAAGTGGATTCTAAGTGTTTCATTTTAACAATATTATTATTATTGATTCAATCATAGCAGTTATCGACTCAAAGACAGTTTTCTAGAATTTGGTAATACGTTTCTTGGAATTAAGCGAAGATCTTATAGTAATTGACAACCTTGTGTTAGTGAGCACTGAGCAGGGAAGGTGTTGACACAATAAACTCTCTTGTAGATGATGGCATCAATCTGTATAAGGTTGTAAGGGAGATACTATATAGTTGATAACTTAATAACTACTTTTTAACCCTTAAAGACAGTGAACAAAAAGATATTCACGGCTAAACTAATAATTACGTCTGCAGGCAACAAGAATAAGAAGTGTGATGACTGATGAGCAGCTTTTTCTAAATATTCATTGCAAGTCAGCACAGGGAAATTGAATTAGATGACTTTTTTCTCCCACGAAAATCAGCTTGTCCCCCTGTCGATTTCAGCAAATGGTGAGCTGCGCATAGATAACAAAGGCAAACTGACCATTAGCACTCAGAGATTTTCACGCATTCACTGATTGTGACACAGTTTCTGCTTTTAGTTCCCAAATGCAAGCGTTCGCCACAGAGAGCAAAGTGTGAAGTAAGTGAAGAACGCGGCATAGAAGTAATAAATTACTTTAAACAGAAAATCTTAAATACCTATCTTCTTACTAAATACCTATCAATTAGTCGATTTGTGATAATAGCAGTAGTGAATTTGTAAACTGTACGTATCATTATATTTTTGAGCTCAAATTCGTGTTCTCTGGCTCAAATTCATATGGACTTGACATCAAACATGATATTATTCGTCGTTTTGAGCAAAATTTTGTGTTCAAAGGTCATTTCCAAAAATCGCCGCCATCTTGGATTCGAAGGGAATTTTTATTGCCTCCACATCTTAAAAAAATCTTTTGTGTACCAGCTTCAACCGAGCCAAGTGCCAAACCGCGTTAAAAAAAGAGCAGCATATTAATCAGCACAATAATCATTTAACCACCTGTTGAGCACCTCTGGTTGCCGCAGCAATGACTGGCCAAAAAGTAAAAAAATGAATGTCGGTTTTAAATTAAAAATTTAAATCATAATAATTTTTTGATAGAAGCATTTACAGGGGTAGGGTAAAGGAGTAAGAATGTATTTAAAATACAACTAAATATATGTAAAACTTCTACAATTTTACTCGGATGTTTATTTTCACCTTATTTTCGTGTAATTCGAGTCAAATATATACGTAAACGATATCAACATCTATTATTAGATACACCTAAAGAATTTTTGTATCTGAGAACATCGTTTTGAAAAATGGCCTCCATTTTGAATTCTAAGGGAAATTAGAGTGCCTCCACATCTTAAAAAATTACTTTTGGTCCCACCTACAACTGTGCAAAGTGGCAAACCGTGTTCAAAAAGTGCAGTATTATTTTGCGTACCGCTACCACTAAAGAAGAAACCTAGGTTCTTGTTTTGTTTTTTTCTCTGTGTGTCCTGTATATACATCAGAAAGTTTATTTGATTCATTCTTACGCGTATTAGCACAAGAACAAATATTATAAGGAAAAAGTAATTAAGATGAAGTAATAAGCAGTTTTCGTCTTACAAAAGACAATCTTAATCAATCTCAAGTTTTATTACTTACGTTTTAAAATTATCGTTTGTATAATAAAGACGATGTTAGAACTAACAAAATTAATTTAATAATAAAGTGTTCTTTGTTTTGTTTTTAACATTCAATTTGGTCTTGTTTTATAATTAATAACTAGCCTAATTATAAAAGGGTGTTTTTAGAGATAGTTATAAATCATATATTAGCAAAACAAATTCAGTTTTTTTGTTTTGTTTTGTTTTTTTCGTGGCAAGCCGGCCTAGGGTGCAATATATGCCGTGTCTATCTAGATATGATGAAGTTAAGACAATTTGTGAAGGGATGTCCAAGGGCTGTAAGAGGACTCTTTCCTTTGCTTACGCATCAACGACTAAGGAAAACCTCGGAAAAACCTTCAGTCAGGATTTCCGGTCTCGACGGGATTTCAACCCGAGACTTCCCCAATCAAAGTCACGCGTTTAACGCTCGAGCCAACACTGTCGGTGAGTTGGTTTTAAATTTAAATACTATCACAAAAATAACTTTGGATATGAAGTAAAATAAAACACGAATAAAAAAACAGTGGTCAGTAAATTATTGTTTGAAGCTGTTCGTCCATCAAAATCTGTCCACAAAAATATGCATAAAACAAATAACTATTGAGTACGATTAAAAGCTTCATTTTTGTGGACAAAAAGTCAAAACCAGGACGATTTGTAAACCCGATTTTTTAATACAGCTTTTGACTCTGGGCGACATAACTTATTTTTTATTGCATCTTTTTACATACTTTTGTTCTTCGATTATTTCCGTGTGCTAGTTCAAAACATGTAATCACCAAGTCAAACGTAATTGTAGGCCATGATTTGAAAAATCATCATTCCAAGTCTTCTAGTTTTTGCCATTAATAGGCATAAAATTCGCAATAGCGGGATTATACATCAACCAAAATATACAAAATAAATAGTGTTTGTGTTCACGCATTTTTCTTTTATCTTTCCCCATTTCCAAATTAATTGGGGGTTGGGGGGAAGTATTAGGTCTAGTATTGTTGACTGTTTTATTTTATTTGTATGCATAATTTGGAGAATATATTTTGGTGCACATACTCAAACTTAACCACTGTACTTCAAAATGATTACAGAAATTGATCACAGATCACAGAAATTACCTACATATACTAAAATTAAGCTAACATACAATATAGACAGGTTTGGCTAGGCACTGCTGAAAATCCAACTAGCAGCCAAAATACCTAAAATTAGCAGACAATTAAATATTATACATAAGCCATTACGAGACACAATAAACAAATTATATCGAAAAAGACATATTGTTACAAAGTAGAAAATATTGCATAATTTCGAGTTTCATTATTTTCATTTTTATCACAACTTTCACACGGTACATGATGTTATTGTTTCATGTCAACTAAATAAATGATACAACCTTAAGTGCATTATTTGGTTGCCGATATGTTTGGCTTTGAAGTATTAACAAAATTAGAATGGTTTATAACGATCGATTTAGTTTGAGTGATAGCGCGTCAGAAATGTTAGCTGAAGGTCGGACGCCAACGTTTGAGCTATTTTACGTCACCGCATGTCAGGGTTGAGAGACAGACAAGTCTAGTTATTTTGCGCCATTGTGAAGTCTGATATTTGGCTAACATCTTCTTTGCTACATACATGGAGCAATGAGCTACATTCTTCGTTTTATTTCTGTTCTTTTTTCGATTATATAACAAATTAATGTTGCAAAAAAATTAATTTGTGAAATTTGATTATTTTATTAAATTGAATTTGATTATTATTAGAACATTGTATACATTGTATGTGTAAGACACCGATTCGTTTTTGTGTTGCTTGATCTTAAAAAATATCAGAAGTATAGAAGAGGGGAAATAATGAGAGAAGCCAAAAAAAGTCAAGAATATTAAAAGGGAAGGTGAAGAAAGAAAAGTAAGAAAAAAGTTGTAATTCACGCGTTTATTAGTCGAGCTGTCTGCTTACCGCTGTTTGAGATTTAGCCCTCCCCTTCCCCCCTCGTGTTCAAGGGAAACCCGGGCCACTGGTTCGAGGAGAGCAGCCAGCGATGCATTAGAGGTTACGGCAATAAGATTCGCGCGAGAGAGAGAGAGAAAATATACTCACAATTCGAAATCTCGGCGGGCGGAAATTCAATAACCATTCCTCGATAAACGAAATTAAAGAGATGGAAGTCTCGTCAAAAATTATACGAAGTCAGTTCCGAAGTAAGAAGTGACAAAATGAAAACTTTACGTTTCGAATAAAACATCCTATGCCGTGAATCAATTTGATAACATTGTCATTGCTTTAAATCTTATTTCGCTATAAAACTCAAACGAATTGAATAATTCCGCTTATCTTGGGCGAAATTCAGTTAGGCCTATCGTATTGGTTGGTTTTCAGCATTTCTCCGTTCTTTTTGAAAATAATATCCTTTCTTTGTCGTACATATTGTGGAAATTCTTGAATGATAAAATGTAAAATGAATTTTCTGCTTCTTGGGGATTCAATATTAGTATCAGTTTCATAATCTGTTCATTTTTCGAGTAGATTTCCATAACAATGTAAGTGCATAAGCGATATGAGTCAAGGGAGCATAAATATCTACCACGGGTTCCAAAGTTACCCCCCCCCCCCCACTCGGAGTTTTCAGGGGGAAAATATAATGTGAAATCCATGCACCACGGGAAATCAACGTATTTATTTGCAATGCGCGAGGTTTAGATGGGATGAGAAATCGCCTTTTGGTTGAGACAAATGTTATCGTTTATGCAATGATACGAATGTGTGAAATGGTATTTGTATATTTCTTCGTGCAAGATGATACTTGAGTCTAATCGGAATGCTTACTTACTATTGTGCGGTGTGTCCAATGGTGGCAACTCGCAAAGAACAAGATTATAAGTTCTGAAAGTGGCTTTATTATATCTCTGATATTATATGGAACCATTGTACTATCGATACGTATTGGCTTTGTTTTCGTCGATTTGTAATTAGCTTAGTACATAAGCTTTTTTCGAAAAAAAGCATAAATTAGAACCAATATAGACAAGGATTGAGTTGATGATGAAGTGATTCAATTAATATAAAAATTAAACAATATTACAAACAAGACAATACAAAATTTAAGTTGCATGTCAATTAATCTCTATTCACATTACTTGTATTTTTATAAGCGGTATATGTATATAGCATTTTCAAGTATTTTATAGCGTTTCGTAGCATCTATATGAATGAATGAATGAATGAATGAATGAACAATAAATGTTTTTGTTTAACGAATCAGATATTTCATGTTAGTAGGATTCCTTATTCTTTAAATTTAATTTTTGTTGTATTTAATAAATTTTTGTTCAGTTTTTCTGTATTTTTTTGTTCTAGTTATTTTTTATGTTTTTCCCTCGTATACTTACATTAATCATTATGGAGTCAGGAGTCTGGAGTCAGGGGTAATTTTATTATATTACCTATGCATTTGCATTTGCAACATTCATTGCATTTCTTCTGATGCCATATTTAAGTTCCCCATGGTTGATTTAATGGAAAAAGTGTTGCTACATGGCAAGATTCCTTGGAAATGTGGTAGTATTATTACACTTTGGCGTCATCTTTAAAGATGGCCGCCTTAAGTTAATGGATTGAGAGTCAAATGGACTCCCGGTATCAAACTGACTATTGGGGTGTCTAGTACACGCATAAAAAAATTTGTTCTCTATACATGTCATTACAGTCAACTCGGCTGTCGTAGAAACCAGTGAAATTTTAAAACAAAATTGCCTTAAAATGTTTAAAATTTGCATTTTACGGTTTCGAAATTCACGAAATTCTAATTCTGATGCCATATTTGAGTTCTTCATGGTCGATTTAATGAAAATAGTGGTGTCATATGCCGAGATTTCTCCAAAATGTGGTAGTCTTATTACACTTTTGCGCCATCTTTAAAGATGGCTAAATTAATGGCGAGACGAATGGACTCCCAGTCTAAAAATGACTATTTGGGGGCTAAGTACACGCATAAAAAAATTTGGACCCCTATATAAAAGTGCACAATTGATTCACACCCACACCAGACTATAGGCTAATGTCTCAATGTAATGGATAAATAAATATTATATTTCATACTATATGATTTATAATATTTCTCTAGAGCGTTTAAGTCAGATTCGAACTCTAGACGCGTAAATCCAAGACATTGCTTTAAACGCTACCAATACAATCGCGCTGCATCGGTCTAAAAGGTTCAATACCCGCTTTAGTACAGAATCAAAATTGGTGTGTAAATCTTTCAATCGTTGGTTCAATGCACACCTAAAGCAACGCGCTTATCTTGTGCCAAATTCCATTGTGCTCAGTATCATATTTATTAACCCGGTTTAATGGCGTGCTAAGTAAAAAGAAACAAAAAGCTTCAAAGTAGTTGTTTAAACATATCAAATGACGTAATAAATTTTGAATAAAACAAATAATACCATGGATAGAGTGTTAGTGGTTTTACTGCATTATAAATGGAACACTTATATTTGAGACGATGACAGATGAGTTTTGTATCTTACGGTCGTCGAACCCATGTTCCTTGGTGTTAAAACGCTTAAAAACGGATGCACCAATACAAGTACAAGAACGAAAGTACCTGAAATAGGGAGCGAAGCTATTTTAATGAACGGATTGATGAACAAGAACACAAAATCGTATCTCACATTGAAATGGTGGAGGTGCCGGGTATGAAAAATTATCCTTTCGAACAATTCTTGCCCCATTATCTTGAACCCAAGGGTCAACAAAAACTTTCTGTTATCCTTGACATTGTCAACAAAAAACAAAAAGATTATTAATTATAGTAGCATTGTAAGCACAGTAAGAGTCGCCGTGAGCAAATGTTCCGAAAATACTATTTAAGCACGTTTATTAGAGCGCTCACTGATGCTAATACGGAGACGATTTCATGCACTCAGCTTTCTAATTCATTTTAGATAAACGGTTATTAACATAATATGAGAAATATTTCACGTTATCGTTTATAAAGAAACAAATTTATGGGATGCTTGCATTACGCACGTTTCGCAATTAATTTCGAGAAAATAAATCTCTGTGAGATTCGCAATTTAGTTCAAATTGCTTAGATTTTTTGAGTAAATTATCGTTCTAAATCTTACGGTTAAATCAACTTGAACGCGTAAGTTAAATTTGTATATCATAAGCTAACGGATTGGTAAGAAATTAGTGAATTTGAAATGGTTTGTATTTTTCATTTTTTCGATTTCGATTTCGCAGTAATTATTCCAGCCTGATTCTTTGTAACCAAGTGCAAATAACAATAGAACAGTTCTTCATTATTGTTCTAGTGAACCGTAATAATCAAGTAACAGATCAGATACAATCCTCAGATAGTTGTGCGCGTGAACCGCGCTAGCTCGGCGGAGAACCAAATATTAAATACAATAAGAGTGCGCGGAAGTTTATTTTTCCATGTCAACTGGTATCTTAATAATTCTTCTTTTGTAGACCAAGAATACTTATAAAAAAATTAAGAGACTTGGGACAGGTGCAGCCCGGGATTAAAATTTGTAATTAACTCGCTCCACATCCCCCAAACGGCAAAATTGTAAATTGTTTTTTTTTAGGACCAGTCAATGCACCGATTTCAAAACAATGTAATAGATCCTGACCCAACAGGTTGTTTTATTAATTTTAATTAGTTTAATTATTTTATTAGAGGAAGTGGAGTGGGTTAATTAAAAAGTAATACCGGTCCGCACATAGCATTGCCCTAAAATATGTTTGAAAAAATCTCGTAAATATTCTTGGTATACAAGAGGAGTTATTACGATACTTGTTAACATTATGCACAAGCATAGGCAGAATCCACTTGCGCAGACTCTCAAGCTTTTCTTCACTTTCATTGAAGGACGTTCCCATTTGTGCATTTCTGAATACGTCACTGAGAATTTGCAACCTTTGCAATAAGTTCAAATAAATAAACAGTCTGCATTTCAACGTAGAAGTGATTTCGTTTCGTGTCCTAATATCTCGTACATCCGAGAAATTACTATTTCCACGTTATTCTACTCCATTGCATTTTAAGTAGGAGGATTGAGTTAATCCAGTTAAAGCGACCACAATGCACGGAAACATAACTGTTACACAGTAAGTCAATTTATAGATAACCAAATCACACTTTACTGCTGTGATATCCATCCTTAAATTACCCTGTCATCCAGGTTCAATTTCAATTTAACTACGCGCCATGGCAGAAGTTATAATCGCAAAACATGACTCGGGAATTCATACATATGAGAGAGCGATGATGATAATATTATCATTCATTTGTAAACAGAGACAGCCAAGAACACGTATCAAATTCAGTGCACAGGGCATTCATATGCACGATAACGATATGGTGGTGATATTTTACAACAGCAAATACATAGAGACGGCGTGATGTAATTTGTCTGGTTTTCCCATAATGATACAAAAAATATATCATATCTCATTTTATGTGATAATTAATTTAGCTCATACCAATTATACTATAATCAGAAATAACTGTTGAATAATTGTAACAGATATTTCATAATATGAATTTAATTCCACTGAATTTAACGTTAATTATCCCGGTATCAGATTAAAACTTTATATTATTGTGGAATTTTGATGCAAATATTTATTGAGCTAGTTAACTGTAAATAAAGATGAAACAAACAAAAACCAAGCCAAATATTGATTCAAAATAATGTAATTTTATTTATTTTTCAAAAGAGAATAATGCCAATAATTATATAGAGAACAATAAATATGCCGCATTATTCAATAGTCGTCA
Organism: Sweltsa coloradensis; assembly: GCA_024449915.1. NCBI lineage: Eukaryota > Metazoa > Arthropoda > Insecta > Plecoptera > Chloroperlidae > Sweltsa > Sweltsa coloradensis. The sequence goes on from JAMZAV010002118.1 coordinate 117,294, forward strand.
AAATGCCATCGATTAACCAAGCTATGGCTTTCCAATTATCTCGAATCGCATTGCAATTGTGGTTTGTAAGTGCTATATGAACAGAAACTGGGAACCTAAAAAGAAGCGTAATTAGCTTTTAAATGTTGTAGTTTTTGTTTAATTTACAATTTTTAATGATCAGTGCTCGCTTTATAACTTTTTTGGCTCAAGTCCGAAATAATTAATCTTAAACATAGTTATCTTATTTTTATGAAACACAAAAAAAACATTTATTCAATGCTGAAATACAACTATAAAACGGAAAAATTATTTTCGTGCATATTATGATTAATCGTTGCATTAATAATTTTGAACTACAAGACTTAATAGTAATAGTAGTTAATAGTAAAATAGTTGATAGCATAATATACTTATTGATGACATCGCGTACTCCATGGATTTATTTAATTGAACACAAAGCCGGAATTTTAGCACAAAATTACACATTATTTTGCGCACTTGTTGTATGTAGATTCACTGCATTTACTCCTTTGAGATAATCCCACGCTCTTGTAAAAGATCGATGGTAAAACGTTTCCTTTATTTTCTGCTGTTGTTTTATTATTTTGTCTCGTTCATATAACTTATTTTATTTGAACGTTTGGTAAAGTTTACCAGCCTTGTGCATTGTTATCATATTATTACTACCACACTCTATTTAAATGCTCGAATATATAAGTGTACGCTAGGTAACATAGACCGTAGGTTCCGAACCAATGTTTGTCTAATACAGTCAGCCCGTCTAGACATGGCCGTATTATTTTGATAAGCAAGAATCCACCTGGTAATGTGATTAAATCGTACGTCTGTCTGTTGGCCTAGGTGAAATTGTTGACTTGGTTGGGTAGCTAACTGTAAACAGTGGGCGTGTTCTGGCTAAGAGTTCACAGCGAGATAGAGCTTAGGTCATGTCAATTCAAGAGATGGTCATTCTTAGTTTTCCAGAATAATGGGATTGATACACAGTGTGTGTGTATTTTTTTTTTTTTTATTACATTTCTATGAAATCATAATTAGTTCGTCCAAAAATACATTTTTGAAGACAGTCAAGTTAATGTTCCTTTCACTACAGTCTTAAAATGTTCTTAGTTTCAATTTGCTATTCCCCAAAAGAGCACAGAATTTCGTTCTGTATCAGTATAAATTTAAAATATAATAACACATTTAAATAAATTGTTAATTTATAAAAATAAAATAATTATTTTATAAATTATTTAGGTCTGACTGATTCAATAAAATAATTAAATTAGAATAAAGAATTAACAGCAAAACAAAATAAAGAATTAAAAGAATAAGAATTCGAAGCAATGAGAGAAAATAAAAATATAATAGCTATAGTAGTAACAATCCAACCAAATACAAAAATTTGTAAAAAAAAAAAACGGCAGCCAAGCTCTCCTTCAAAAGTCTTCGGCTGTGAATGCTGTGAGATATAGAAGTTGAGCCAAGCTTTTTATTCTTTCTCCCTAGTTTCGCTTTTAAAATAAGTAAGATCATTTCGCCTGTTGACGAGCGCCAAGCCAACGATTTTTGTGGTAAAAAAGTAAAATTTTTAAACTCGAAATCATAAAAAAAATTCTTGGCCGAAATGATCTTACTTATTTTCAAAGCGAAACTAGGGAGAAAGAATAAAAAGCTTGGCTCAACTTCTATATCTCACAGCATTTACAGCCGAAGACTTTTGAAGGAGAGCTTGGCTGCCGTTTTTTTTTTACAAATTTTTGTATTTGGTTGGATATTACATCTTTTTGTTGTTCGTTCGCTATCAAGGTGTGAATGATTAAATTTGTTGAGTTCAAAGTTGTTTTTTTACATTTTTGGGCCCACGGTCCCCCCAAAGATACCCCTTAAATAAATAAATAAATTTTTATTTACAGACTACTACTCAGTTATATAACAGATTTTCAGTGGGGGACTTTAAATCAAAGCGACCAAGCCAACCCTGCAGGCCCCGACGCAATCGACGAGTGAGCGATAACCAACCAAAGATCGATATTTTTAATAGGAAATATATCAATCAGTGGTATGGACAGTGCGAACACCCGCGGATCAACGCCAGAATCAACAAGGCCGATTCAGAACAACTCTGAAATTTATTATGTGCTTCGTTGCTAGGACGGCTCCAAAGTTAGTGTCGACTTAGGCCTAGATGGATTACAATTGGAGTCGATAAAGGTAGCTGGCGCGTCACGCGGTTAGGCGCGTGGTTTAACAAGGTAACTTGTTTGCTGTGTTTTATTATTATAAATAATTATTTATTAATTATTTCATTAATTATATTAGGTAAATATACATTAAAGCAGACGTAAAAAAAAACTACAAAACCTTTAACGTTTCTATCAATTAATATAAAGGAATTTATACGGAGTTTTATATTTAATTGTCATCATCCATAAACAAATGTAACCTAGAAATCCTATAACGTTTCTATTTAAAATATAAAGGACTTTCACCCGAAATATTAAATATTATTTTTGCCATTCATAAACCAAAAAACCAACAAAACCTTTGACGTTTCTATTTAAATTATAAAGGACTTTCATCCGCAAAGGAGATTTATTAATTTTTAATTTTTATTATTTATTATTATTATTTGCATTTATTTGTACAACATTTGCCATTCATTACCCAAAAAAACCTACAAAACCTATTCTATGTAAAATATGAAGGACTTTCATCTGAAAAGGAGATTTACCAATACTAATTATTATTTTTGTCATCCTGAACCAAAACGTTTCTATTTAAAATATGAAGGATTTTCCCCCGAAAAGGAGTTTCATTAATTGTTATTGTTACTATTCTGTTGTTTTAATAGAAAAACATAAGAATAGAATATAAAAAAAAATCGCTTTGACGGAGATTTGAACCATCGAACCTTCGATTAAAAGGTTAGCCCGCTACCATCCTGCCAACACGGCACTACCATTCCGGGCCGCCTTGGGTGGTAGCGACGGGGGCCGCTGCAGCAGTCGGTAAGGAAGTACACCGTCCACTGTCATCCATCTAGGCCCTATCCGACTACCCTCCAAAGTCACCGTTTACAAACTCCTAAGACAAGAACTGATAGACTTAAGTCCAAATCAGAAGTTAAAAAACTTCTGACTTTAGCGGGAATCGAACCCTGGCCCTTCTGCATTGGAAGCAGATACGCTAACAACAAGACCAACGCACTAGCATAAGCACAAGATATTTATAATGGTTAAGAGCATGTTTAATTTCAAGCTTGTATACAAATTACTACGCCTGAGTAATTACGCGTTTTGATTTTGCTAGGACGGCTCCAAAGTCACCGTTTACAAACTCCTAAGACAAGATTTAGAAGTTAAAAAACTTCTGACTTTAGCGGGAATCGAACCCTGGCCCTTCTGCATTGGAAGCAGATACGCTAACAACAAGACCAACGCACTAGCATAAGCACTTGATATTTATAATGGTTAAGAGCATGTTTAATTTCAAGCTTGTACAAATTACTACGCCTGAGTAATTACGCGTTTTGATTTTGATTTTGATTTTGATTTTGATTTTCCCCGGTCCCAATTGCCCGGTTTTTGTTATATGAGGTACATCTGAGTGTGGCCCAAGTTTCAAAGTTCTAAGATGAACCGTTTTCTCGGTATAGCGTATTATTCATAAGAGTACGGAATTACCTACTTTTGATAATTTTGGTTTTTTTCCTGTACCCGTTAACCAATTTTGCTTTCCATATTCAAAAGTGATAAAGAATGAGAGATATCAAAATGTATTCCACGTTTGAAACATCTCAGTTGTAGCGTTTTCTTTGAATGATTCATTTCTTAAAGTTCAGATATGTTTTTTGTCATTTTTGGGCCCAAGGTCATCCCAAATTTAGCCCTTGTGTTTTGGACGCAAGATATTTATAATGGTTAATAGCATGTTAAATTTCAAGTTTGTACAAAGTGCCACGCCTTGGTAATTACGCGTTTTGATTATCATGCAAATTTTGATTTTCTCCGGTCCCTGCTACCCGATTTTTGTTTTGAAAGCAAAAAGCACTGCATCTGAGGTACATCTAAGTGTGGTCCAAGTTTCATAGTTCTAAGATTTACCGTTTTCTCTGTAGGCTAAAGAAATCTCCGCGGAGAACTCCTAGCCAGCCACCCACCCAGCCAGCCACCCACCCACCCACCCAACCACCCAACCACCAGCCAGCCTTAAGGAATAGGACGATGTTGAGAGCCTTTTCTAACACAGAACGAGTTGTCGGATCGGGGTGATTTTTTTTTTTGGTATGTCATGGACCACATACCAGGTCATATACCGAGTTTCAAGATTGTAACTCTTTCGGGGCGGCGTGTGCAGATAGCTGAAAACCCCCCAACTCTGGTAGCTGTATATAGGGCCGGAGTTCGGTGTCGCCTAAGCATCGCATCGCTTGTCTGCCGGGCGACGACCGTCGCCCTAGATAAATTCTTATAGTCATTGTTTAATCCTTATTATTCATTTATTTAAGTGCAATAAATAAGTTACAACTAAGCATCATCTGCTCTTAAAGTTTCATCAATTTAATAGTAATTTCTTGTCCATATATCTCGTTTTCTTAGTTGATAAAATGTTCGTATACATTTGAGCGTGCCACTTTGTGTTAGCCAAGTCTACTTGTTTACACATCGTAATAATATGCTCGGCTCGGCTCGGCTCGTCTCGGAAACACTGGTGAGAGAGATATAGACAGGGTCAACGGGGGTGGGGGAGAGAGAGAAATAGAGAGCGACTATGCTCACATAGCCGTCCTGGCTATGTACATGTAAACATGTATATTCAACTGTTGAATAATGTTTAAAGTTGTACGACAACTAGTCCGGTATTGAAGCTTATAAAAAGTTATATTTTTAGTGATCAATCATTTAATGGAATGTATTTATGCCTGTGGAAACACAACAGAGTTGGAAGTGAATAGATTAATATGTATAAGATTAATATTTTACTATAAAAACTAGAATAGAATAATCGCACACCAATAAGAAGCCAGATAAATGCTTATTTACACTCAAAAATCTCCACTCGTATTTGGAAATGCAATGTGGATTTTTCAAACAGCTCCCTTATTATTTTTCTTTCTGGTGATAGATCACTATTTACAACGAATCATTTTGAAACATTTTAGATTAAACAAACATTAAAATGTGATTTAATTTGTACGCGTTTGTATTTTCATCTCCTTTTAATATTGTATTAATACTATCTATAATCCATATGTAATTAACAGATTTCATTAATGATATTATTCTCATATAACTACTCTCACATAATAAAGCCTTTAGAGGATTGAAATAGATGGAAAAATGGCGTAAAATATCCATTGCAAAATAAATTAGATTTAACACACAATAAATGGTAAACAAACTATTTTAATGTATAACCATCGAGGTTATTTCCATTGTACCTGTAAGTATAGGTTTTTAGTAGACTTTACTACAGTTTATTTTGTGTCCCTCTTCGATATATTAGTCGTTATGTTCGACTAAAGTTTACATCTACAAGAAGATTATCATAGTCTTCATCTTTCAATTTTATTATTAAATCTTCTCATGGAAAACCTACCCAGGAAAAATTGCATGTCCCTGTTTTAAAGTTAGGACAATAATGTGAAAAAATTACCTAGGGCTGTTTATGAGGACATAATCTCTCACAGTCGCTTCTAATAAACTTTCAGTCATGATTGCCGATGGCAGGTATTGATCCGGGACCTCCCGACCAAACTAGTCTCGCTCTTTATACGCTTGAGCTACATCTGTCGGGCTTATCCTAAAATAGCGTTTCCAGCGTCGGTTTATCACACAAAAGGAAAAGTCCTTAGTGCAAGTTGCGAGAGAGCGGAGATGAGAATTAACGTGACTTCAGCATCCAGGGCAGAAACTTCACACTTTCAAGACAATAACTGTGCTTGCATTGTCGTGTTAAATGTGACGCTATTTCCTTATGCTAATGAACAATTACGACGCTTGTTAAATGCATTTACACTAAAATGGTGGTTTGTATTTAACAAGTGTTTTGGATGCAATGCATGTTTGTTGCCATGGTAATTATGTTAATAATGCTTAATTCCGTTACATGTTGTGTCTCTCTATACATTATCCACACATTATGTGCCGGTAAATTGATATGCTTTGAGTCTATATTGAACATCATACTACAGCGTATTGAAACCTGATGCAAATGAATAGGTGATTTGACTGATATCCAATAATGTGGGATATGCAACGACTGTATTAGTAATAAAATAACTAATTACAAATCAAAGGCAAGTGTGATGTTCCCATTTGGTAAAGATTCTTTACTGGAGGAATTTTACCGTCTTCATAATCATTGTATTTCTGTATTTTTACTGTTGGATAAATGCATACTTGAATAAAATAACCAACGTATAAATCTGCATTTATGCCATTCTTTACAGCATTTTAATCTTTTGTGGTTTTATTTGGTAAAGCTAAATTTTAAATATATTTTAAATTGAACAATTTAATCAATGTTCATCTATAACTGGCATATTTCTTATGTTAAACTAAACTTGTAGATATTGCAACTACATGTGTACGTATCATTTTCACACGTAGTCATGTTAAATAGATTATACATTCATTTGCATGTTGTGGTCTGCCAATTCCGTTAGGAAATTAACTTTCAGTAGGGAACGCTGAAAGCGCTATCAAGGCTTGAGAATGAGCCATACATGAATACATTCAACATGCACCATGTTATTGGATTGACACATCGCATCAACTCCGTGAGTCCAAACTTTAGCAAGAAGATTAAATGCATTAGAATAAAAAAAGGAATGTGCCTTTAGTGTATTTTAGTTGATCTTATTGTTATTTGTATTTGCATCTGTTTGGTGTAATACAGTACATGTGTAAGAAATACGTGAAAATTATAATTAATAAATGATTATGTGATCATCTGTGTGCTAGTCACGAGTATATTTCATACTTTTAGAAATAAAGCGGAAACGGAAATGCCGCCGCATTACAAGGCATGAGCGGCTCAACACACAACCTCGTCACCTGTGACAACTGACGGGCGATCTGTCAACAAGTGGCAACGTCGCCTCTCACTTCGCGCCCTCTCTGTTCAACTATGCTCTGTCCGTTAGCTAAGCTTTCAGCGTTCTAGCTAATATCGTTATATCTTCTCCGCCCCATAAGATACCTGAATTCTAATAAAAACTCACATTTTTTTAAAATTAATTCATTTATACCCATTCGTTCTTTACTGACTTGTCAAATGTATTTCCTTCAAACTTATCATCAGCATGAAACTAACTCATGATGATATGCTAATAAATAAATGTCGCTATAAAATATGCATTGCATAATATTAAGTGCATTGTTTGCTCTATAGCGCAGTGTTTAATGCACAAAAAGTCGCCCGCCAGCAGAACATCAATGTTTGATGAGTACAAAGCCGTGCTATTTTCCGTCATAATTTCACTGTAACAAGACCAGGCTTGTGTGACAGATGCGCATTGCAGATGGTACAGTACATTTACAGAGCAAAATACCATATAAACGCAGAACGAAACTAATAGCAGCATGGCGATACGTAACAAGATTAATTTTAAGCAAAGGCCTCCACAATAATGTGAATTAAATGGAACAATATGAAAAAGGCCAACTCCAAATAACAATCTCAGACTATTTGATCAGGCTAGTCTATTTTGACACAAACACACATTAACCACCAATAAGATTCATCAATGAGTTACATACTTTTGACATACTTGCAAAGGAATTACTAAATAAAAAAATGTTTCATTTCAAATTGACCCGCACCTCCACCAAAATCGAAAAAATGTGTGTGATTTAATAACAACATTTCATCATTTTAAAACTACCTGCATAGGAACAACTGAATTAGAAGTGTTTCCATGATTTCATAGGGACCCGGCACCTCCACCAAAATCGGAAAATGTGTGTGATTGAATAGCAACATTTCATCATTTTAAAACTACCTGCATAGGAAAAAACTGAATTAGAAGGGGTTTTCCCTGATTCATAGGGACCCCCGGGACCTCCACCCAAAAACGGAAAATGTGTGTGATTTAATAGCAACATTTCATCATTTTAAAACTACCTGCACAGGAACAACTGAATTAGAAGTGTTTCCATCATTTCATAGGGACCCGGCACCTCCACCAATATCATACGAATAAATATTATATTAATTAATCAATAAGTTTAATAATTATAATTTATAAAAGTACAAATATGGCAACAACTAAATTAAAAGTGCGTTCAAGATGTCATTAGAACCTGTCTCTTCCCCCAATATTTATTTATTTATGTGTATCAATGCATTATTTTATCCTGTGTGAATGTTTTCTATTTTATTTCTTCTCAATCTTTATACGATTTAAATCCAAGGTCTCCGCCTTCATTTCACTTTGAAAGAATCGTGGACTCGCGTTTTATTCTATTTGCACGGATTCTTCGTCAACACGCCTATGAATTTCACTTTGTCCTTTCCATATATGAATCCCGCATGGAATGTTTCAGAATTCATCTCTCTTCTTTCTCTGTTCTCGAATCACGCTCGCTCGCAGCTCGAGATTTCAGGTTGCTTCGCTTCTAAGATTCCATTAGCCTGTTCACTACGGCACTGCTCATGAGTGCATAGACTCAGGCAATTATGATACGACGGTAATACGAGGAGTCTTTGAGAAATTATTGCTCAAGATTTAACCATCCAAATTATTGTGAGAATTTCATCTTGTAATCGTTTACGGTAACGATATAAAGGCCTCGGAAACACGTCGTGTGCACGTTCAGTTAATCGATCTAATATTAAATAGTCCTTTGTGTGTTGTTTTGCGTGTAAATTTTAACGACGTTGTTCGTTGCTAGACGCGTATGCGGTTTATCCTTATTTCTCCCTTGTCATGACAAAACAACGAGTGTTTAACATCACGAACCTGCCCATGCATGCTCAGATAAAAACAAGGCTTTACTTTATTTTCCAGCTGTTAAATAATTTATTAGGTTTCACTCGCTACAGCTGTGACAACCAAGTACAATTTATCACAAGCTTTCCAAGGATGGTCTTTATGGAGAACTTGATGGATCATAGGCTGGAGATGATTGAACGTGGGTCAATAATTAGACCAAGTTAAATAGAACTTAATCTTGTTAATACGCAGCCGCCAATAAATTACGTCAAATTTTCAGTTCAAAATACTACGGTTACTAAACATTAATTGAACACACTAACATGGTCATCGCTCAAACCTGCGAGATTTTAGTAGGAGGCTTGCACAATTCAATCACCTTCAAGTGAAGTGTGCATTGTTAGTTCATATTAAAATATCACTCCACAACCTATGATTCTTCTTAGTCTTAGGAGTTTGAAAACGGTGACTTTGGAGCCGTCCTAGCAACGAAGCACATAATAAATTCAGAGTTGTTCTGAATCGGCCCTGTTGATTCTGGCGTTAATCCGCAGGTATTCGCACTGTCCATACCACTAATTGCTATATTTCCTATTAAAAATATCAAACTTTGGTTGGTTATCGCTCACACTTCAATTGCGTCAGGGCCTACAGGGTTGGCTTGGTCGCTTTGATTTACTGTCCCCCACTGAAAATCAGTTTTATAACTGAGTGGGTAGACTCTAAATACAATTTATTTTATTATTATTTATTTATTCATAAATAGCTTAATATATATTCTTCATTTAAAGACCTCTTTTTATTTTAAGTAAACGGAACTCCCCGTATAAGCATCACTTTCCTGTCCGTCCGTCGGTCTGTGCGTGTGTCACGTCTCACGATAAAAACCGAACATGACATCCGATTGACATGCGTTCTTTTGTTGGCATTGCCCTTCAATATAGATGAAACTCAATGTTTTTGGCGAAACTGGGGCTATAAGAGGAGATTAGCTGCCCCCCTCCCAAACAAGAAAATGTATGATCCGGCGCCATTACCATTTTGAATGCGGGAACAACATGCGAATCTTTCTTAGTGGTAAGCCTACCCACCATTCACCAATAAGATCATCGCAAGGAGAATTAATTAATTTAGTATTCCTCTGCACCCAATAATTTATCTGTTAATTTATAAATTCCTTACTAGTTGGCCTGAACGAAATATATATTTTTTAGTTTAGCGTGTGAATACCCCTTTAAGAGGCTTGGGTGTCGGCGATTTCCTTTGGTTTCAGGGTAAACGGTAAATAACATATTATTTATATAATTTTGTGTGATCTTTGATTTAAAGGAGAATTAAATAATTTAGTATTCCTCTTCGACGACCTGTTGATTAAGTAGCTTCGCTCCCTGTTTTGGTTGCTCCCGCAGCCTTGCTCGCTTCACGCTACTTTATTTGCCACTTCTCCGTGAATACTTGAAAGCAATGCGCACGTAAGTCACAAATGTTTGACTTGATGTCGCCCGTGCTAAAACTATTGTCGTTTTTTGTTGAATAACATGTGAATGGAATTATTTTTCCGACCAGCTGTTCAAGTTGACATCATTCAACATTCTCGATCAAGACGAAAAACCTATCCCATCCAATGATCAAATTATATTTCTATTGGAGGAATAATATTTTTGAATGCACAAATGACTGTTAAAAAACCTGTCGTAATAATATAACATTCTGTTAACAGTAAAAATAACAATTAAAACCGTCCAATCAGATAAAACAACACCAGTTTGGATTGTTGAAACTCTTGTGAACATGTCAGAATCAGGCGGTTGCATAAATTGGAGCATTTTGACTTCAACACATAATAAAGATACAGTAGAAAATTATAAAAGGGCTTTATTTAAGCACAAAAACTTCATTTTAGACTTAAAAAGTAAGGGGCCGCGAATGCTATACACTAAAAATTGAAAAGTTGACTAAAACGTATACGTAGAATATGAAAAAGTCCGTAAAATACTATATATCATACTATAAACTCAATGCAACTAAGAAAGCTCATTGCCGTATACGAAATGAGATCTGTTGTGCTAAATCATTCATAAACCCGACAGTGAATTAGCTTAAGCATAAAGCGTGAGAGACTCTGAATTGGGAGGTCTCGGTTTCGAATCCCACAACTATAATCTTCACTGAAAGATTTTCCGAGTTTTTCTTCAGTCGTTAATTCAAAGGATTGAGTTCTCTTAAACATTCCTCGGAGATTTCCTTCACAAATTGTCCATATTTCCAAAATGGCTAGTTGGAAACCTTAGAGGGGTATTCTTTGCACCCTTGGCAGATTTCTCACAAAAAGTTATTTTTTAAAACTTCATAAACCAATCACCATGTCAGCAGACGAAAACATAAAATGCACGCAAAAGAATAAAGATGTTCATGTTATCTGTTTTAGATAATTTGAGCATGTTGATCTATGTAAACGGTAACCACACACAAGATCAAGTAATTTGACGATGAAAGCAAACTAAAAAGAATGCGATTACTCTAAAAAGATTCAATTCAAGTCACACAACGCTTAGAAAATGACCTAAAACGAAAAGGAGAAATACGATATAGGATAGAGCTTTCCATAAAGATGGATAAGACCATTCTAGACGAGACATACTATACAGTAATTGAAGTTTGATGTTTTCATTGGAAGTCGATCACGGACTTTGCGTCATCCACAAGATTGGTTCAAAGTAGGATAGTAAACCAACATTCTTGTGTCCCAATTTTAAACAGAATGATCGGTCTATTTGCCAAACCGTTCGTTTTAAGATAAAGTTGTAAAACTTCTTGCAGGAGTTGTTCGCGTTGACTTATACGGTTGGAACGTAAGTACGAAGGAGAAAAAAACATGATTATCTCATTCTTCTTCTCCTTCTTTTAGCAGGATTATTTCAACTGGGATTTTATAACTTTAAAGGCTGTCATCAGTTTACTGTTAAAAAAGTAAACTTTTGTTAACAATTACCACCAAATATATCATTTACGGAACGCTTTTAATTATCATACTTATGAGCTTAACTAACTACTTCCATATGTGTTCATAGAACACGTTCTTTGCAGCTTCCTAAGTTACCTGCCAGGCCTCGTACGTACGAATGTCGGGATATCAGAGGACAATCGGTGTCTGAAAGATCGCATCAATATTCAAAACCGAATATAATTTTTGAGACCGGATGCTCGCATACTACTGTACTTAAAAACTTCTACTTACCTGTACTTGCTGGATAAATAATTTTATCCCCATGATGATTTTCTAACTCCACTCCCACCCCCCTACTAACCACCCGCTTTAACAGTTTCGTAATATATAATAATGTGTATGTATTTGTATTTTAATTTATATATTGTTCTTAAGGTTTAATTGGTCTTGTTTGTGTTTGTTCCTTTATGTGTACCATGCACGTCCATGGAATTTCATTTTTAAAAAAAACATAATATACGCCTCAGCGTGTGATTAAGTAGAAAGTGTGCATCGCGTAGTCCAAGTGGGTGAAAGATCGCAACATATCCCTCAGTTCTTTCAGTGATACATCGGTGAAACTGCCAATCTTTCAACACTTGTGACAGAAGGGCGGCTGTCGCTTATTCCGTGCACGAGTATGTGCTCTACGTGTTTATTTGCTAAACTAACTAAATTATACTGTTGATTTCATACAGCTAGTTGCACATTTCATTTTCCTTTTGTCACAGATGTTGTTAATTTCATTCTACATACGAGGCTATGGAGATCGCACTTGCAACAAACGAGGTCACCTATATCAGTACTAAAGAGTTTGACAAAGTGCTGGAAACGAAATGGTAGAGGGCATCCATAAATAATCATAAACTGCATTCACGATACAGGGGTTGGTTATTATTATAAAGTTACCTAAACAATGTTAATTGAATCAATAATCAATAATTAATCTAGTTATAAGATGATTACCAGCTGAGATGATCGTAATTTTTAATATTTGTGTGTACCATTTTAAACAGATTGACGAACTTAAGGACGTGTAAATCGATAAATTTAAAAAAGTAATCTAGGAGGTCCCGTATTCGATACCCCCACAGGCAATCCTGAAATAATTAGTGTTTCCGAGGCTTTTTAAAGGCGAATGCAATAGATTAAAAAACATCTTAAACAAACCCTTGAGCATACCTTTCACAACGGAACTGCAACAGAATACTTTATCAAATACCTGAGGAGGTGCAACAATAGTCCCTGGACAGCTTTCCCACGAGATACTTTTAAAAGGTAATGTTTCGTTCCATTGTAAAATTTATGGGTGAGATGAGGAAGTTGGAGTCGTAAACTACACAATATATTTCCTAGCGTCGACTAGATAGTCTAGACAATTAAACTTGACAATTTAATTCAGACTAGACAGACCGTAAAATGTGAGCCCTTCGGCATTGAAAACACCTCGAAATCAACTACAAAATTAATTAAAGTTGCATCTTGGCAGAATTTAACGCAGTTCAAGGACTAGTGGTGCTTAACTCTATCTGCTTCTCTCTATTCGACGTCAAACTCAGACTAGACAACGGTAGGCGTTAGGGTACCCCAATTAAATAAAAATAAAAATATAAGTTCGTATTTAAAGTTTACATACTAAGTAAAATAACTAATTTTCAGAGAGGGACTAATTTTATAGTGGACGAAGCCAACCCTGTCGGCACCTACGCCATCGATGCGCGAACAGTGGCCTTGGTCTACCAGAGACGGGTACTTTTATTAGGAAACGCATAAAAAAAGGAAATTGAAAAAAATTCATCACCCTCTTATGATGCAGGAAATAAATTCTTCATCATTTTCCTGGAAGCTGTCTTTTTCTTATTTTAGATGATGACACAGCAAAAAATATTTCAATGAGAAAAGTATCCACCTGTAATTTCGTAACAATTGCTTGGTATAGTTGCACAGATATGTATGCTGATCTGCTTAGAACAGCTGTTAGGTAGATCTAGTGGACCCTGCGTTGAACTAACTTGTGCTTTCTGACGACAATCATAATACTTTACCGTCCCCTAGAAAAGCTTCACAGATGTCGACCCTTGCGAAGACCCCCATCGAGTCCACATCGAGTCTTAGACATATCTTCTGAAACCAATACCAAGAAACATTATCACGTCCGGCGACATCGATCTTGTCCGATATCTCCCGTGGCAAGTGCTGCTTGTTTATCAACACTGGGTTGACGTAGGGTCTTGCCTGGGAGTCGCGGCGGTAATAATCGACAAACTAAGCTCACCACCGTATCAGGGTGTTACCGCCTTATCTACCATCATATATATTGATGACTGTTGCCGACGCGACGACACGAAGAGACGTCTGAGACAAAGAGAAAAGAAGGTGTATGTGCGATAAGCTTGTTTTACAAATAGATTGAAGAATAGAGGTGCAATAGAGAATATCTAGGTAATAAGAAATGTGTTCAATAGAGAGTAGAGCCATTTCAAGATTAATGTGTTCTGCCAAAATTGTTATCTAACATAAATTATATCAGTTTCGAAAAAATATCTAGATGACTGTTTTAGGAAAAAATGTAAGTAAAAAATGTGATCGACTATAATGTGTATTTTTAAACTGTCGAATGAATGCATACATACCGAATTTAGAATTTGAATGAAAATATCATTGAGTCGACTTTGGGAATATATTTTATAATGTCAGATTTAAACAGGTTGCTTTCGTTGTTTTATGTAACAACATTAAGTGATAACAAACAGTAAGAAATTAACACACTTCAAGTAATCTCTTGCAATTCCGACTAGTATAATAATAAAAATACTGTCCTTAATATGTATATATATTCTTCAATTGAATATGATACTTCTTGATAAACACAGCGCACTTAATAGTGTTCGTGGTTGATTGCGAGTTAATGTGATAAACCAATTTTGTATAAATTTAAAAATAAAATTTATATTTTTAAACCTATGGGCTCGTCTCAAGGCTGACGCCTCGTAAAGAACGCTCTCTTCAACTCAACTCATCAACCTTTGAGCGTCTTAGATAAAGATAAATATAAACTGTGAAGATAAATAATAATAAGTTATTAATCAAAATAAGATAAAGATTCGTTACGCCCAAAATATAATAAAGTGTCATATTTATAACTAAATTGTGGAAACTATAAAAGTTCCATAACCCATCTTCGACAGGTGATCGAGCCTTACTCCTTCATGAACAAAGATTTACCGGCGCAAAGTTGTGTCTCGTAAGAAATGGCGGACTTGGGCAGATCCATAGGGACAATAAAAACCGTATGCACAAAGATAGTTGCATTAGAAAATTGCGTCCAAGTCGCTAGATAGGTCGGTAAAGTTGCGGCTACTCTGGATGTGACGCAAATGTTGACCCTCGCTTTTTTGTATCAGAAAATAAATATTTCAACAAAAATTTTTGTACCAACATAAAGTAAAGCAGTCAAGAAACGTGAAATATCGAGTAAAAAATTGCAAAAAAAGTTGAGTGAAATTGAACACGCGACCCTTCGCACAGAAAATGTCTCTCGTTCACCACTACTCCAAAGTAGACAATAAAATATTGTGACTGTTGACCACTACATACGTTGCAGGTTGCCCAAAACACAAAATTTAATAAAAGATTGCTGTTTTCTATCTAGAAATGCTCTTTTAGTACTAGAATAATTTATTCGTGTCATTTGGGACTGGTTTTTGCTTGCATTTTGTTTCCATTGATTTCCAAACAGTGTCGCCGGAGACAATTCCGCCTTCTTTGACAATATTTGCGTCCGCAACTTTACCGATGCAAGTGTTTGTGCATGAGGGCGCTGGTCTCCAGCTCTCGTCCTGAGGTTTGATCCCGGGTCGAGGTTGGGTTAATAACTTTTAGTTTTAACACTGTGCACTCATATTTTCACAGGGAGTGCTTCTTGATTTAATATAAGGTTATATTCGCATTGTGCGGCTCGTTGGTCTTGTGGTTAGCGTATCTGCTTCCAATGCATAAGGTCCAGGGTTCGATTCCCGCTAAAGTCGGAAGTTTTTTTAACTTCCGATTTGGACTTAAGCCCATCAGTTCTTGTCTTATAGGAGTTTGTAAACGGTGACTTTGGAGCCTCCTAGCAACGAAGCACATAATAATTTCAGAGTTGTTCTGAATCGGCCTTGTTGATTCTGGCGTTGATTCGCGGGTGTTCGCACTGTCCATACCACTGATTGCTATATTTCCTATTAAAATATCGATCTTTGGTTGGTTATCGCTCACTCGTCGATTGCGTCGGGGCCTGCAGGGTTGGCTTGGTCGCTTTGATTTAAAGTCCCCCACTGAAAATCAGTTATATAACTGAGTGGGTAGACTCTGAATAAAATTTATTTTATTTATTTATTTATTTACTTATTTTATATATAATTTTTTAATATTTACTTAAATATTATTATATTAAAAGAGTTTATAGAAATTGATCATTAGGATGTAACTATTATACATTAACATGCTGTGAGTGTTTTTGCTTCCATTTCTCTCTGGCTCGATCCCTTTATAGAGAGAGGATTTTTAATTCTACATGAACAAGTCCTCAATACTTGGCTTGGGAATATGCAAACGTGACTTTGAAGCATGTCCTATCAACGATGGCACATAAAGGGATCAGTTGAAGTCGCCTGTTCATTTGATCCTGTCAACTTGTTGGCGGTGTTGCTATTTAGAATACCGGTCTCTAGTTGGGTCAACGTTTTTTGCTCTTACGACAAGATCGGGACCGATAGGGTTGGATTGGTCATATTTAAAAGTCCACCACTGAAAATAAGTTCTGAGACTGAATTCGTGTCGATTCTAAATACGAATGTATTTATTTTTATTTATAATTTAATCAAATGGCTTTCTTCACTCTATAATTAAAATTCCAATTTGCGAAGAAAATCTTGTTTTAGGATTTAAGACAACGAATAAAATCGTAAAATCGGACGTACAAGTAAAAATATCGCCTTGTTTTATTAGGTAGAAAAGATCGATCTCCGTTACCTTATTTCAGTGGGTCGCATTTCTCCGTTTCCAAAGCCGGCGCTGTTTCGCTCTTATCGATCACGTCACCTAAGAGAAGCGGAAACACATTTTGAGTGTGAAATGTAGGAGCCCGTCGCTGCTCAACAACCTCGATTAATTACCATTTCCTCCCTACAGGGTGTTCAGCAACTACACTTCATCGATGTCAAGAGCGCGGAGGATCTGATTAAGGTAAGGAGCATTAATTTCAAACAACATGAGGGAGCCACAACAAAATACAGATGCGCATAAACACACGCACAAACAGGGAGAAAGATTGATTAAGGTATTTTGTGATGCCACAATTAAGGTACGGTAAGCGAAACCTTAACATCCATCCAAGCTACAATTTACCTCTGTGCATGATTTATTGAATAACGTTGATGCTAGCTCCGTACTAGATTTCTTCTATACAATGTAGAGTTAAAACAAAATTTACTTTACATAATATTCGAGACAAATAATAAAAATGCTTTATTTAAAAAATAGTTAATTTTCAAAACAAACTTGTTTCGTCACATAACACTATTTATAGTAGTAGCTATATTACATTATTCAAGATGTATGGCTGCCTCATGAAAGTATTGGTCTACATAATATTGTATATTATATTATTCATAATTAGTGGGACAAAAAAATAAGAAAACATTAAAATAAGAACAATGATAATGAAAACAAATGTATAGTTTATGATGAATTAAAATGTCGTAGTAAGTGCATCGGACGTACTACAAGTAAGAAACTGAAAGAGAAAAAAAAGAGAAATGGATACAATTTTTTTTGTAATGATGTACGTCCCTGTAGGGTGTCAATTCTTGTTTAATAATTTGAATGGAATGTCCAAGGGTTCAATCTCCGCAGCATTTGCTGTAATGCGTGTCGAACGCCTTGGAAAAACCTTGCATTCAGAACTGCCCGCGGTAGGATTCGAGCTCGTGATCACTCGAATCAGAGTCTCAAGCGTGACGTAGGAGCTACGACTCTCGTAAGAAGGGTAGACAAACGAACAGTGTACGAGATAAAACACAACACACTTGTGATCGACGCTGTTGAGTGTAATTGATAATAAACTATAGGCCGCTTCGCGAACGCTTTTTCCAGTTGCGTTGATGGATGACCTTTTTTTGGAGTATTTCTGTCCAATTATTACTTTTTTATGTGGAATATCCTTACTATTTCTATCGTTACTTGACATTACTTGTTCATTATACACCTGTAAAAGGCTTTTATTAAAACCTTTATTTCTATGAATTTTGACCAATTTTTTCAACTTTTTCTTTCAAGAGGCACTACATCACCAAAATCCTTATGTCAATGCAAAATATGAACGTTGTAGCCCCACCCGTTTGGTCAAAATCGGCCTAAATATCACGAAAATATCGTTTAAAAAACCGGAGAAAAAATCGTAAAAGTACGATTTCTATAAGAAATATTTTTTCAAATGTCTCTAAAATCATAACATATATGATTTCAGTGATTTTAAACGTCCCTATAAAGTTTCATCAATATCGGAGAAGCTGTTTGCCAAATATCACGAAAATATCGCACTAAAAATCGAACGAAAAAAATCGTAAAAGTACGATATTTATGAGAAATATTTCTTCGATTGTACCCAAAAACAATACAGCTCTAAGTTCAGAGATTTCGAAGGTCCCCTCCAATTTTCATCAAGATCGCATATGCCGTTTGCCCGGTAGAGAGTGAACAAACAGACAAAAAACTAACAAAAACAAAACACCCGAGCTATTTTTCTTGGGGTAACGTAAGTAAAAAACAAACAAAAAAACACAAAGTCAAATTGAAGTCTTCGCTTCGCTCATCCAATAATAATAATAGAGTAGTCCCAACGAAAGAATGCAGGTGGCTCGAAATTGTTTTCCCAACTTAACAACTTTGTCAATTCTATTCACGCTAGCTCAGCGTGGATCTTGCACACGGAGGAACTCTGTTATCTAGCACAGATAAGTTTTGCTTGCGTTGGTATAAGATACTTATTTCTCTTTCATACACAAAGGTGACATTCCATTTACCGCTCATTCTTTCTACCCCCACCACTACCAAGCATCTGCATTCTTTCGTTGGAGCAAGTATATTTATGTTGTAATATTATGTGCGTATACAATAATTTGCACCTAATTCGGTGATTTGATCAAGATGCAAGTTGTGAGAGGATGATAACTTTGATTCAGTACCAGGATTCGCCTTGTGACAGCGAGAACCTTAGAAAACCCCTTCAGTCGTGTGCTAGTGGTGAGCCAGCCCAGCCAAGTTAATTGCTCTTGATGAAGCCCCCTGTTAGGCTCCACCGCTACCGGGACTGTGACACTCACAGTTCGTCATCCTGACAGGTAATTACCTGCTAGCAGAGGAACTGGGCTCAGAGATCAAACTATACGGGACTCGATTGAAAATCTAATGGAATATATGGAGATATTTCCGGTTTGGTAAATGTTGGCGCGTGTAGGGTGAGAAGACTGCGTGCACTTTCTAACTTCAACTTTTACACGCGTTCAAGACTGCACTAAAATTAATAAATATTGTTTATTTATTTTACTTTATTATTCAATGATGACACATAATAATTATTATTAAGAAAGTCACAATTAGCATAGCCCATAAACTCAAAATTGTGTGTACACACATTAAACATAATACAATATAAAATACAAATATGATAATAATTATTCTTAATTTGTGTAGGCCTATAGAATGTACCTTCAGTTACAGAATTAATTTTTAATGTGGGACTTCGATTGAACAAGCATTCGACGGTTCGGCCTAACCTGTCGATGCCGAAGCTATCGCTAAGCGAATATTGGCCAACCCGCGATCAGCGGTCCGTATTTGAAATTTGGTGCGCTGGTCGGCCAAATATTACCTAGCATCGACAAGGCTACATTGGAAAACATTACACAATTTAAATTAATACGATACAGAGATTTAATCAACCGGTGATTGAATCTCGATCTCTCGCTTGCCGGATTTCAGCGTAGGAATGGACAGAATAGATGAGAATTCTTCCCCCCCCCCCCCCCCTCCTCCCCATTTGTAGGGCCTACACATGAGCTTTACAGGGCTTCTATTTTCAATATCCTTTAAACCCTTTCTATTTGACTCAATCGTAAGAAACGTCATATAATAGGAAGTTGACTCTTTCGGCTGCTAGGACTTAACCCGCTATTTTCTTCAAAAGACAAAATATATGTATAATTATAAAATTTAAATATATAGACGTTGCAAAGAAATGCTACAAAAATTAAATTAAACAAACAATTTGTGAATATTCCTATAGCTCAAATCACATTGCATTTAAAAACATCCGGACTATTTAGTTTTATTACATTTCTCGTACGCAAGCCCAAGACATAGTACCCTCCCCCCCCCCCCCGCTCCGTTATTAATAACAGCGCTCGTATTTGCATTTCATTTGCACACACGCATGTACACACTTAGCAATTCTCATCAAGCGTTGTTTGACCCCTGTTCCTTCGAAAATATTGGGCATAACATGTTAGCCTAATACTTTTGTTTCGCGTTCATGTGCTTTAATTTGTTTCAATATTTTGAGACCCTTTGTTCTTTCTTTGCCCTATGTTTCCTAGGTTATGTATGTTCTTTGTCTTTCCTCCGGGTTAGGAATTTATATTTTTCGCAATATTTCTCTGCATCCGGTGCTTTCAGATAACCCGGACCAAAGGTTCTTTGTTTTTTTACTCTTGCACTACGCACTTTATTTTGTATCCAATATTTTGGTTCCCGGTGCTTTCTCAGATCTCCAACTAAACATTTTGATCATTCCTTAATCTAAATACTTCATTTTCGACATATTTTGACACGACCGTATTAATTTTTGTTCGCTATGCTCTGAAGAAAAGTCGCTAAGGCTAGTGAGGAAAAGAACACGCGCTCAGGTTTATATAGATGCAGCTGAACGGTTATGAATAAAAGTTTTCATGATAGTTAATGAAGAACCTTCCCATTGATATTTCCACTCGGCTGCAAAATAAATCCCCCAAACAATCAAGGGGGGACATATTATTATGTCCATAAAGATTTTTTTTAAACTGTTATCATTGCCCCCTTAGCCTTGGGTGCGGACGGTCAGCGTCTGGAGTGTAGTACTTTTGAACTTTTCGGATTACATGAAGAAAAATCAACATTTTCTGTTTCTATTTTTACCTTTAGACAGGTAAAACTCATATTTCGTATATAATCTTTTTGCGTTTTTAGTCACAGTTTTTCGAGTCCTCAAATTCCAATAAAAATAGCAATTATTAATCAATATTTTAAAATGTTTTTATGACCAAAATAAGTCAAAATTTATTTGAAAAACACAAGTATGCTGAGAATGCACAAAAATAATTATCTTCTTCGATTGAAAAATGAAGACGTACTAAGAACGCTTTTTTCATTGAGATTTCACACTTCGTAAACGTTTGAGGTTAAGTACGAAATAAATGCTTAAAAAAGTATTTGTTTATGGAAATTAATTTATTGCGAAAATTTTATAACTCGATATGGATGAATTAATTTGTTCATATTTAACCCCATAAATTGATACTTTATTTAGATTCACGTGAAATGTATTGATATAATAATGTGCTGTTTACCGGAAGAAAAGAAAACACCCGACACGCTAACGTCAGAAATACATGATGTGCTCTCTCAATCATCCAAACTAAAACTCTTGCTGTGTTCCTTTAAATCATGCACAATATTACGTTTACCTTTATTACAGTAAATCATATTTTACTTTCTAAGTTGTGTAAACACTGTTTATAAAAATCCTGCTTCCTCAACCTATATTTCGGAACCCCCGGTGCTTCCTCAGTTCTTCGCGGGCTGAGCTCTCGAGCGACCGTTGGAAGTTGAAACAGAGTAAGTGACCCGTGTCAAAGCTCGGCTGCATTGTGTTTTGTTTTCAAACAATAAATTCATGTTCTAGGGCGATAACACGCTAAACAAATAGCTTTCAGCTTTAAAAATCCACAAAACCTCCCGAACGAAAGTTTACCGGCGGCGGCAGCTCTGTCAGTGATACTGATAAAACACGGACGACCCTCGCGGGCTAATAAAGACGTCCGAAATACGTTTGATTCCTATCGATTAAATATCACTCAAAAGATACATAAGTCCATGCTACCTTATTTAACTTTGATTTATTTTGGTGCTCATAAATGAATCACTTTTCCGTCCGTCCTCACGTTTATTTGCGTGTCACGTCTCACGACAAAACCGAACACGTCGTCCGATTAACAAGTGCTTTTCTCAACAAGGATGATACAGAATGTATTTAGTGACCCTGGTGGTTAGCGGGGCGGGGATAGCCCCCCCCCCCCCTCCCCCACCTGCAGAAAGTGTTGATATTCATGCGCCCGGCACCTCCACCATTAATGAAGTCTATACAAGCGAGGGAAAAAAACATGCTTATTTTTTATTTTAAATACCTACTTCGACACCCGGGCTTGTTGTATATTATAAATATTGCTATCGGAGATAGCATTTTAATACAGTTAACACCATCATAACTTGTAATGCTATCATAACTAGTCGTCAGATCGTCTGTGTAACATTTTTGTAACCTAAGATTATATTGCATTTTGTCGGTGTGTGTAATGTGAATTTGTACTTGCTATGAGTATATGTTCTAATTCGTACATATTCTTGTTCTACTTCATTCGCATCTACATGTTATATTTTGTATTATTCTTGTCCTATTGTATTTTCCATTGTGGTACTTAGTACTGTTGCGAATAAATACAACAAACAAACAATTAACTATTGTATAGTATGGGTTCGGGCTTTGAGTTGAGCCACAGCCGGAGTAAATTTGTACGAGAATGGCTACCACGCGAAAATATTTTTATTGTTATAATTGGGTTGGTGGTTGTTGTTGGGGTTGTTATTCTTTACGTTGTTGGTTTGCCACTAAAACAAACAAACCTAAACGGAATTTTATAAAAGTAAAATCAAGGAGTTTAGGCCTAGATCTATAAGGATACAATACTAAACATAAATATCTTATGTGACTAAGGCACAAATGAGATGTAAAAACTTTTGGTACCAGTAGAATGTATTTCTAAGTGTGTGATGTACACCATCGACTGAAAGTTAATCAAGGGTTCTAGTGGTAAGCCCTTGGTTTACTACTGTTCGAGGGTGTATAAGAGATGCGTGATAACTTTCTAAATAAATCACAGCGTATAAATATATAAAATAGACCCTAGGAGTGTATTGCATTTAATTTTCATGAACAATGCGTTTACCTAAACATAACAACAAAACTAATTAAATTCGTTAACCTCTTTTCGGTAATCCGTTAAGGTCTGGGTCACAGTTCTCACTTGAATTCTCATAATTACATTTAACAATGAATGACACAATAATAAATGTTGAGCACGGTGGTTTTGAGGCAGCAAGAATTTCTATCAGTCCGTGCAGTGGTGAAGTGTGACAAGCAATTTAATTAAAAACTTGCCACTGTATTCACTCCTCACGCCACCGCGATATCAACTTCACTTACGACAGGGGAGGTATGCAACCTGTCTTACGTGGCTCACAGCTACACTTCGGTAATGAATTATTGAATACTTACTCGCAATTACATTACCGTAACATCACACCGATTACAACATGGATGGGTGGGGTGGGTGGTTATTGATTGACGAATGCGATTTTAAACAGGCACGCTCGAAGCTGGAAAAGATTTACCCAACAACAGCAAATACACAATGCAGTACGTATTATTTATTTGGAAGTGGTTAGCCTAATCTGTTTAGTTTGTTCTTTAACTATGGTATGCTTCTGTACTTTGTTGATTTTACAGTGCATGTTTCCCTTCATTTTTGTTTTATTTATGCCATCAAGTTATTTCATATGTAAACGTACGTACGTATACTAGTTATACAAGTTAATGTCGTGAGTGGTTGACGATTAGATATTAAATATAAATAAATGAGAAATAGCTGTATGGCTATCAATAAATAGTAGGTACATACATAAATCCTGTACACGCATGTGTGAACGTTTCCCGAGCTAGCCTTAGCTACTCCTCCTTAATTTGTCGGCGAGTCTAAAATTCCCTCAACATAAATACACAATTACAGTATTTCAGAAATAAAATTTCCTTTCGAACTTATTTTCCACAATGTGTGTTGTTTCTGAACATTGGACTATTGGACATATATAATAAAAATATTATAAATAATATAGAATAGCGCTACTAAATTAGAGGCCAGGACGAATAGTAGATGAATATTCGTTACAAGTATAACAGAGAAATGTCATCATCACTGCTGTCGAAGACCCAATAGTAGCAAGTTGGGTTTTAGTTCCACCAGGATGGCTAGTGTTGAAGTTCCTGGTAGCCCCGAGAAGAATAGAAGGCTACCGATGCATTCCTTGAAGAACATCTTATTCTGGCAGGGTAGGAGAAACTATTGTTACTATTCTGATACGGGCACCAAAGTTGTATAGTGAAGATACACAAACCTTAATTAATCACCGAAGTCTTCAAATTAAAATAATAATTCAGGGTAATTCAGGGGGCACTGGGTCTGGACCAATTATGGGACACGAAGCAGTCTTGGCACTGGTCTGGGGCAAAATGCATGGGAAAACGAACAGTCTGGGGCACTGGGTCTGGGGCAAAATGCAGGGGACAGGGAAGCAGTCTGGGCACTGGGTCTGGGCACAATTTATGGCACGCGCAGTCTGGGGCACAATGTAGGAGCACGCAGTCTAGGAACAGTGTCCGGGCATATAATTTGATAACTTGGAGGATACACGTACTCTCCCAATAAACTTACCTTCCCCTTGTTTCTGAAGATTCTTAACCTGATTAATTGGAATGAGCGAAGCGAAGACTTTAATTTCCCTGACCCCCCAAAAATTTAGCTCGGGTTTGTTTGTTTTTTTGTTTTTTTTGTTTTTTTTGTTTTTTTTGTTTTTTGTCTATTTGTTCGCTCTTACCGGGCAAACGGCATTAGCCATCTTGATAAAAATTGGAGGGGACCATCGAAAGTTTTTAGGTACAATCGAAGAAATATTTCTCATGAATATCGTACTTATACGATTATTTTCGATTTTTAGTGCGATATTTTCGTAACTTTTGGGCCGATTCTGACCAAAGGGGTTGGGGCACAACGTTCATATTTCACATGGACATTAAGGTTATGGTGATGTAGTACCTTTTGAAAGAAAAAGTTGAAAAAGTTAGCCAGAATCCATAGAAATAAAGGTTTTAATATCAAATTCAAATAAAAATTCAGGTAATTCAGGGTAAAGGGGGGTGACTGTGGTATTGGGGGTGGCTGTGGTATTTGGGGTGGCTTGGTTTTTCGGGGTGGCTGTGGTATTGGGGTGGCTGTGGTATTAGGGGGTGGCTGTGGTATTTTTTGGGGGTTTGGCTGTGGTATTTCTTGCTAACTTGTCCCCCTAAAATCACTCCTGTGTTTTAATCTGAATTTGTAAGCATTTCAAAGGTTTTTCAGATAGTGATTTTGCCGCAATAAGGTTATTTAGAGTTTCAGTTGTGGCGGTGAGCAAAACATTTCATTTAATTTAATATCTTTATAGGAAATTTTAAAAACATATTTAGATTTGTGTTAACGTCTTCATCTTGTGTACCTTGACGACAAGCTTTAGGCTTAAATACCCCATTAATAATTATATTTATTTAGTAATTTTTTGAGTTCGTTGACATTAAATCCTTCCCTTATTTTAAAGTATCATTGTGAACCCAAATTTGTATCATAAAGTTTTTTTTTTTTAGGATTTGACTTTTTGATTTTCTGTCAAAAAATCAATTGGAACGTTCGCTTGTTATATAACAAAACTTCAAAAATATTATTGTTTTCTTTTCTGACAGCAGAATTAGGCCTTAAGGGAAATTTGATTTATATTTCTTTGGGATTATAACATTAACAATTTCTTTCATTCATAATGGCTAAACCATTTAGTTAAACTTTTGTACCGTATGTAATTTGAAAAAGAACAAAAAAAAACAAAACGCCTAGAGTGCTCGGTATGTGAAGATATTTTCATCGGGTATGTAT
This sequence comes from Sweltsa coloradensis, assembly GCA_024449915.1. NCBI lineage: Eukaryota > Metazoa > Arthropoda > Insecta > Plecoptera > Chloroperlidae > Sweltsa > Sweltsa coloradensis. Next base: position 143,293 of record JAMZAV010002118.1, read on the forward strand.
AAATATGACCAATGAAATATTCGATTCAATACTTGGACCATGGGAATGTAATAAGTGTATAATCAGTTATAATAGCAGCAAGTGCCTTCAATGTGGCGTTCAAAATGTCTATGAACTGAAGAATCGAACAAAAAGAGTTTCGCCGAGATGGTATTGAAATGAATTGTTTTTTTTTCCCCTCTAAGTATACATGAAATTTACATGACAAATCTTTTAATCATAATGTCGATAAAGAGCCTCAAAGTATGAATGATGATGTTGCTAAAGGTTTAGCTATATTGCCAAAAGGAATGAAGCTTGGACATCTCAATATACGTAAGTTGGATAAGTATATGATCAGTTGAGAGTTATTCTTGACACGATAATTTTGATATATTTGCTTGCTGTAAAACATATCTAGAAAAGTCTGTTCAAAAACGGTTTTATTTCTGTTGACAATTATAAAATGCTAAGATTTTGATCGTGAAAGGATAGGGGGAGGGTTGGGTTTTTTATATTGCTGAAAGTTCATGTCTAGTGTAATTGAGTGTAAAGTTTTAAAATTTCCGATAGATGTTGAGTTGCAGTCAGTTAAATTCTGGCTTCCAAATGTAAAGCCAATGATTTTTACAGCAGTTTATAAAACTCCACACGTAAAGTTAGAAGAATTTTCAGATTGTTTTTGAATTTGTTTAGTAAATATTTAAATTGGGAAGCTAATGAATTGTTTTTCTAGGTGATTTCAACATTGATTTGAGTAAGAAGAAAATTACCAGTAAATAATTTCAAAATTCTTACTAGATCACATGGATTGGTACAATTGATAAAGTCTGTTACTAGGGTTATAATAGGTCAGCTTCTTTAATTGATCATGTTTATGCAAATCACAATGAAAATATTATTCAGTCAGGTATTATAAGTGTAGGATTAAGTGATCATGAATTAATTTATTGTGTTCGTAAGATAACAAGCAAAAATTTCTTCCTAAATTTGTAAAAACTAGAAATTATAAGTATGTTTTTTGGAAGCAAGTAGATGAAATATCTTAAGTGGTCCCATTAACCAAATTGGGATGGCGGGAAGTGCAGATGATAAATTAGAAATATTTGTTAAAAGTAGTCGGTAGAACCTCTAAATGCATGCCCCACCCCTTGAAATTAAGAGTTAAAGGTAAGCCAGCGCCATGGTTAACAGCAGAATTAGGAATCCATGCATAGGAGAGACCACTTGCGCAAAAAAATTCCAGAATTTTTAGAAGGGATTCAACGTGGATGAATACAAAAAATTAGAAAAAAGGTAAATAATCAGATTCGGTTTTTCTAAGCGTGAGCATTTTAAGTCTTCTTTTGATAATGATATTTCTTCAAAAAACTTTATGGTCAGTTTATAATAAGTTACAGGTAACAAAGTGAAAAAAGAGTGTAGCATAGCCACATTGACAGAGAATGGGTATCCTACACGTCTAATCCTGACATTTTCTGTTTGTTACAGAAGAGTTTTTGTTGTGACGATGTAGATTTTTCCCAGTGAAATTGGTAAGTTTAAAGATTTAAATAGAAAAGAAGCAGATGATCTCCCCCGCATGTAAAGGTAACTAATGAAGAATTGTTTGTTTCAGCAATAAACGCCTTAAATTAAAAGCTCGACAACACTTCAAGAGATTCCATGCTAGTATTCAAGAAATGCGCATCAATAGTCGGATTATTGGCGTATCTTTAATTTTCCCATTTCTTTCTTGTAGGTGATTTCCCAACACAGTGAAATTGGCAAAGGGTAACACCTTTTTTTTAAGGGTAAAGGTAAAAGAGATATAGGAATTCTTATCGACCTTATCAACCTTCCAATTGTAGGGAAAATTATTGAAAATATTTTGCACAAGAGGTTATTACATGAAGTGGATGCATCTGAAGGTTTAAGTGAAAACCCAACATGGTTTTAGGAAGGTATATCAACGCAAAGTGCCCTTCTAGCATTTACAGATTTTTTTCTATAAAGGGATTGACAAGCGGAAATGGTAAGGTTTTGGAGGGTGTTTTTGTTGATCTTAGGAAAGCATTTGATTCAGTACCTTTTTTACCTCTTTTAATAAAACTAAAAACCAGGTATAACATAAGTCCTTATTTGTTATCATATTGGCGGATTATTTTTAAAAAGAAAAATGTTTATCAATCTTGCAAAATATAGTTCAAAAGTATTCAATATATTTTGGAGTACCACAAGGGTCATATTAGGACCCCTTTTATTTATTCTTTACATGATGATATATCTACTATAATGGGAGGAATCAATTATATCCTTTATGCTGATGACTTGGTCTTTTATTTAGAAGGTGGTGGATGTTGAAGAGATCGTAAGACATCTTCAAGAAGTTTTAAAGAGGATGGATGATTGGTTTAAAACTCAGGAACTTGATATTAATTATTGTAAAACAAATTTTATGATTTTTCATAAGGCTAATGATAGAAGCATGAATGATATTCATTTGACGTTGAATTGTAATGGTAAGCTAATTTCTAGAGTATATGAATTTAAATATCTTGGAGTTTTCTTAGATTGTAATTTAAATTTTAAGAAACATTATCAATATGTATGTAATAAAGTATCATCAGCAATAGGAATTATAAGTAGAATGAAGAGGTTTGTAACAGAGAGAATGTTGAGGTTACTTGTAGATTCTTATATTCACTCTATTATTGATTAGTGTTTAGTGGTTTGGGCAGTAAGACCACAGTACATCACAACGACACACAACACTGAGAAACGAATTATACATGCAGTCAGAATACTAGAGTGTTGTATGTGGAAGAAAAAATCTCATAATACTCATGCCAATGATGGTAATTGCACTTGTGAGGGCGCGTATGCCCTGTTGCAATGTGTTCATAAAATATAATTTCCCCCTTGCCCAATCACTTCGTTACAAAGCATGACCACGTATGACGTATGACGTAAAAGACATAGCGGAAAGAGGACATTTTCTCTCAATCATCAAAACAAGGTCCGCAGCAGGCACGTATTTCAAACCGCCTATGTGATAAGATTCTCCTTCGGGACCGTCTAGCAACGAGAGCTTTGTGTTTGAGTTAGATTGATAAATCATTGACAATGACAATATTGTATTTGATCTTTAGGAAGGATATCTTTAGTACGATACATTTACGACATTGATTAAAGAAGCCATCGTTAATCAATGATTATTTACGAATAGACCACTGTGATCTAAAGCAGATTGCGAATATATGTAAACATGGTTCAGAGAAATGTTTTTTAACTGCTATTTTGCATCTTTCACACGTTTTATTTCCATGCGCTCAGTTTTGCGGAAATACATGCCCCCCCCCCCCCCCGCCCCCTCCCATCAGAGCATAGACCCTCAGTAGTCGCACAATCATGAAAACGCCCAACCCCTCGCTATCGCATTTCGACCGCCAGCGGCAAGCCGTGATAATAGAAGCAAGTCCTTGGAAGACGAGTGGCTCCGTTTGGTCAAGCGATCAATAATGCGCGGTTGCATTACAATTAACTAGGAAACGCTTAAGTCCCGCCGCGTTGATGGATGAGCATTTAAAGTTTTTAGTTTGCGTGGAATATCTTATCTTTTGCAAGTGCTTTGTTTTGTTGCCTACGTATTGTAGGTGATTGTTGTCAAGTTTCTATTGTTTCTTGTCAATTAATATTATTTACCGTAAAAAACTTATATTAAAAGCTTTATTTCTATGGATTCTGGCTTACTTTTTCAACTTTTTCTTTGAAAGGGTACTACATCACTAAAACCTTAATGTCCATGTGAAATATGAACGTTGTAGCCCCAACCGTTTGGTCAGAATTGGCCCAAATGGCACGAAAAATATAGCACAAAAAAATCAAAAACCTTATATTAAAAGCTTTATTTCTATAGATTCTGGCAAAATTTTTCAACTTTTTTTTCAGAAAGCAATACATCACCATTACTTTGATGTCCATGTGAAATATGAACGTTGTAGCCCCACCCGTTTGGTAAAAATCGGCCCAAATGTCACGAAAATATCGCACTAAAAATCGAAAAAAATCGTAAAAGTACGATATTCATGAGAAATATTTCTTCGATTGTACCCAAAAACAATACACCTTTAAGTTAAGAGATTTCGAAGGTCCTGTCAAATTTTTATCAAGATCGGATATGCCGTTTGCCTGGTAGAGAGTTAACAAACAGACAGAAAAACAAACAAAAAAAACAAACAAACAAACAAAAAAAAAAAAACACCCGAGCTAAATTTTTTGGGGGGTCAGTGAAATTGAAGTCTTCGCTTCACTCGCTTCGCTCGCTACGCTCATCCAACTACTTAGCATATTTTGGCAACGTCGGAGTAGAAGCCGAGCCCGCGCGCGTCTCTGTTTCTGAGGAATTCCAGACCATTGTAAGAAGGTAGGCATACTTTTGTCCTATGGCACAGCTCAAGCCTCACATTCACAGCCAAATCTTTGGTCCAAATTAATAAATTACGAATTATGCAATTACTACGAACTGAGAAAACTACTGGTACCGTAATTATTCTATTATGCATACTACTTTTAACAAAATAATGGACATGTGTAAAACCGCGGTGGGAGGGGGGGGTCTAGTGGGTTATGTGTACACAAACTAGAAGTTGGTAACGTAATAAATCGTATTCGTTGATACAAATCAGATTTTCGAAACGGACGGGGAGAAGAGACATTGGCAATTATGTGTTACCTCTTGTCTGTGAAACATGATGAAATGCATAGAATTCATGCCAACGGCCGATTCCTGGACCTGCTCACAGTTTAACTTGCTTGTTATGCAAAACAAATCCGTCCCTGAAGATCAATAATAATTAATAATTGTCTACAATAATATTGTCACAATGAGTAAGAAAATACAAACAATGTAAATTACAATGTTGCTGCTGGCCAAGATTGACATAATATTGGTCTCCTCATATTCTAATGATTTTCACTTTATAATTTGACAGCTCTGGCACTCTTGCCAAATTAAAGTATTACTTAATTATATCGTTACGTTATTTATTGAAAGAGCGTAGCGAGCGAAGCGAAGATTCCATTTCACTACACTGGAGAAAAACATCCGGAATGTTCTTTTTTTCTTTCTTTCTTTCTTTCTTTCTTTCTTTCTTTCTGTTTGTATTATTGTGTGTCTGATAGCACGATTTCGGCTAAACCGATACTCCAATTGCGATGAAATTTTATGGAGACCTTCGAAATCTCTGAACCAAGAACTGCCACGTTTTTGAGCGCAATCGAAAAATTATTTCTCATGTAAATCGTAATTTTACGATTTTTTTTCGATTTTTTAACAAATTCTTCGACTTATAACACCTACATGCTTAATCCGAACGTAATGATTTTTTCACAGAACCTTCATTTTATGAATTCATATATTCGTGTTGAATTCGAGCACAATAAAAAAATTATTTATCATGAAAATTACAATTTTACGTTTTTTTTTTTTTTTTAAACTTTCTTCGACTTATAACACCTACATGCTTTATCCAATTGTAATGATTTTTCCACAGAACCTTAATTTCATTAATTAATATATTAGTGAAATTTGAGCGCATTCAAAAAATTTTTTTTTATGAAAATCGCAATTTTACGTTTTTTTTAATTTTTGTATTATACATTTCTTTGACTTATAACACCTACATGCTTTATCCGATTGTAACGATTTTTATACAGAACCTTTATTTTATAAATTAATATATTGGTGCGAAATTTGAGCGCAATCAAAAATAATTTCTCATGAAAATCGCAATTTTACGCTTGTTTTCGTTAAAAAAAATTACGCTCATCCAACAACGCGCCTGAAAAAGCGTTTGCGAAGCTTCCTTGTATATTTCCTTTTAATACACTTCCTTATAAGCATGGCTTTCCTAGAACAATACCATGCAGCTGCAAAATAACTTTATTACCATGACAGTTAAGAGAATTTAAACTTTTAGAAGTTTCAAATATAAATACATAATATTTTATGTTTTAAATATATAAAACAAACAATATATCAAAAATAATTTCTCATGAAAATCGCAATTTTACGCTTGTAATTCAAAAATAATTTCTCATGAAAATCGCAATTTTAACGCTTGTTTTCGTTTAAAAAAATTACGCTCATCCAACAACGCACCTAAAAAAGCGTTTGCGAAGCTTCCTTGTATATTTCCTTTTAAAACACTTCCTTATAAGCATTGCTTTCCTAGAACAATACCATGCAGCTGCAAAATAACTTTATTACCATGACAGTTAAGAAAATAAAAAATTTTAGAAGTTTCAAATATAAATACATAATATTTTATGTTTAAATATATAAAACAAACAATATATGACATATTCGTTTGTATTTTACACTCGAAAACAAGTTTATTTGTATGTATAATAATAATAATCGCGAAACCTACAAACGAAATGCTTGTATAACAATGTATCTTATGTTAAAATATTTCCGCGCGTTCTAATTTAAATTCACATCCGGTTCTCCACTAGGGGCCTACGAAGTTACTCCGATTGCTGCTAGGTAGCTGTAGCTTCGCTCGAGCTGTCGGGCACGCTGCCTAGCATGTCGGCAATGTACTACATGAGCGGAGGCAAATTTTTCCGTAGACAATCACCATAGGCCGTTACGACTCTAGCTATATATTAGTCACTCAACGGTAAGACCTTCTACAGAATATGTTGTACTTCAGAAGAGAATTGACCATCTTTTTGATTCAATTCCTATGAGCCAAGATTTACAATCTGATTGCTTCACGATTGAGGAAAGAATGAAATATAGCGTACTGGTAAATACATACAAAATATTGAAAGGTATGTATTCAGGTATTTTACCCAATATTTTTCAATTTGTTGATCGTGATAGAAATTCTATTCTAATAAACTCTTTGAAAGTTCCTAAATTAATTTCTGAATCATTAAGAAAGTCATTCTTGTACAGAGGAGTATCCTTTTGGAATTCAATTTCTTATGATATTAGAAGCCAGTTTACTGAGCTAGGAATAGTACAATTTAAAAGTAAAATTGAAGCAATGATAATGAATCGAAGAACAAAGAAGAATTGATTTTTACTATTTATTTGTGGGGCATTGTCTCTGTGTTTATGTAATGTTAATTTATCTTCATATGTTCTTATTTATGATTTTGCTGTTCTCTTTGTTTGTTCATTATTGCTTTGATTTTGATGTATTCAATGTATTTTCAATTGATATTTTTCTGCCTAGATTGTCTGGTTGCCGCCCACTGGTGGAACTTGCAACTTGAGTTAGGTGTCCTGTATCATTGCTGTGATCAGTTTTTGACTTGAACAATTTTAAATAATTATATATCTGATATAATTATATATTAGAGTCAAGATCTTTTGCACTTAATTGTTATCAAGATTTGAACACAAGAATGATGGTTGAACACAAGAATGAAGATTCGCGTTCGGTGGTTTCTTCCGCGAAAGATTGATTACTCCATGATTTGCTGTTCTTGATTTTTGGCAAACCTCATATGCGTTTGAGTGGGATCGTCTAATAAATCAGTTTTTTTCTTTTCGTTTTTTTTTCTTTCTTTCTTTCTTTCTTTTCTCTTTCTTTTCTTTTTTTTTTTTTTTTTTTTCTTTTTCTTTGTCTTTTTCTTTCTTTTTTCCTTTTTCCCCCCCTTTCTTTCTTTTCTTTTCTTTCTACACCCTTTTTTATTTTGATTCATTCATTAAATGCATATAATATATATATTTTTTTTATTTGTTACCAAAATTGTTGTGTTTAAATGCATTGTTGTTGTAATGCTACTATTTCAAATATCTACGAAAATGTAGTTCATTGTTGTTTCTGCATCTATGTAATTAGATTTATTTAGTTGTCCTCCTTTGTAAATCAGTATTTATAACTGAATAGGATAGACGTTAAAATAAATAAATAAATAAATAAATAAATAAATAAATAAAGTGTTTTTAGGTTTATAGAAACAATTAACAAGTAACAATAGAAACTTGACAACAATCACCTACAATGCATTCAAAAAGCACTTGCAAAGGAAAAGTGGTCCTACGCAAACTAAAAACTTACAAAAAGCTCATCCATCAACGCGGTGGGACTTAAGCGTTTTCCTAGTAATTTAAATAATATATTTGTATATAATTTCTACAATCTTCAAATTGAATGTAACTGTCATTATGTTGCACTAATAGGGTGCGAAATCTCTGCACATTTTGATTATGTTTTGTCATTGAAATCAAGGAAACTCGAACGAACCATTGAACCGTCTAATGCAGGCTAATTTTATGTTGACAATATGACGGAAGATATGGATTGTTTTTTATGACCTCGAGTGTAAGAGGGAATGTGCTAGTCCCCCAACCCAGCAAATTCCAAAGTTTCTCTACCCGGCACCTCCACCAATAATTTACTCTATGTACAAAATATAACGAACAACGCTATAATAATCATAAAGATTTCTTCTTCACTACGACGCATATTGAGCATCCCGTATTCTCTTCTCTCCCACAGGATTTCTCCCCGAGGACTCTGAACACACCCTGGACTACTACATCCAGGACTCGAACCCCCGGCTCAGACGATTGATCAACCGTCATCAGTACTTGCGCTCCTTGATATCGTTCCTGCGCACCTCCAACCCTTGGATCATCCAAGCCTATCTCTTGATTAGCGTGACAGTGTTCCACCCGGTGACTATCTATAGAGGACGAGCCAACATCGAGGTTGTCGTCGAGAATGCTTTTTTAATGATTACTTGGACATTCACATTCTTTGCGGAGGCAATTATGTTTTTTAACAAGGAGAATCTGAATCATCTTCTCAAAAAGTTGACAACTTTAACAAGAGATTCACGCTAGAAAATGATAAGCAAAAGAAGCTGCTACAGACAACACATCGTGTTTGCGGGTGGATCCTCAAACTTGCGGTCTTTTGTTTGGTTCCAGGGTTCATAACTCTCGTATTGACTTTCTTCCTAGTTGGCTGTTTACCGTTAAGGAAGCCACTAGTATCGTAAGTGATTTTCAGTCTTTGTTTCGTTTTGTTAATTCTTTCATTTCATTACAAATAGTACAGAATTTTTGAGTTACCAATTTAAGAAGTACTCAACCTGACATTCTACTCAAATTAAAATTATATGTACGTACATATTTATATGTGTATACATTTATTCATTCATTTATTTATTTATAGAATTAATTAATTAATTTATTTATTTATTTATTTTTATTTTATTTATTTTATTTTATTTTTTTTTTTTATTTTTTATTTATTTACTTATTCATTTTTTTAGTACTATTATTATTATTATTATTATTATTATTATTATTATTATTATTATTATCATTATTATTATTAATAATATATGGTTTTTAGCATAAGCCCGCTTTAAGGACATAGTTATTGATTGATAGGATACCGGTAGCTTAATTGGTAGAGCTATGGCACGTTAAGCCGGAGGTTCTGGGTTCGAACCCCAGTCGGGGCAAACTTTTTCGACAACTGCTATGAATCAATAATTATTATTATTATTATTTATATAAGATTTTTAAGCATTAGCCCGCTTTAAGGCCATAGTTATTGATACATAGCAGTTGTCGAATTGGTAGAGCTATTACACGTTAAGCCGGAGGTTCTGGGTTCGAACCCCAGTCGGGGCAAACTTTTTCGACAACTGCTATGTGCTATATTATTATTATTATTATTATTTTTTTTTAAATGTATGTCTAATTCAGCAATACAAATTGGTTTACAAATAATATAACATATTATTCTATATTATTTTTTTATGGTATACCTTATTTTGTTAAACTAAAAGTAGTGCTTTCAAAATGAGCGTTATTACAAATTGAGTAAAATTAACTTTCTTTCCAGCGGATGGTACCCATACGATGTATTCTCGTCTCCCGCCTACGAAATAACATTTTTCACCACAATATTTATGTTTTCTCTCACCTATTTGGCAGGAAACTCTTTATTAACTGCTTGGTTAACACTCTATCTCTGTGCAAAAGCACATCTCCAGATATCTTGTAATAATTTCCAAAATATTCGCGACACTTCATTCCAAACTGTAAAGCAGAGAAAGGAACGCGAGTTAGAGGAGCGTACTAAGTCTCTTCGCCGTGCACAACTCGGAGGTGTCAGAGGCAATGCTTCAACCGCAAGAACGAGCAGATGTAATGCCAGCCTCCTTGAAGCTGTGCCCCAAGGTCAAAGAGAGAGAGCTCAAAGATATGACCAACGCTTGACGCGATTCCAAACAACTTCACTCATGACGAGCAGCTCTACACCTCGGTTGGGCGACCTGGAGACTGTTCTAGTGTCCAAGGAGGAAGTTGACATGGCTACAACCGCAAGAACGACCAGGTGTAATGCCAGCCTCCTTGAAGCTGTGCCCCAAGGTCAAAGAGAGAGAGCTCAAAGATATGACCAACGCTTGACGCGATTCCAAACAACTTCACTCATGACGTTCAGCTCTACACCTCGGTTGGGCGACCTGGAGACTGTTCTAGTGTCCAAGGAGGAAGTTGACATGGCTACAACCGCAAGAACGACCAGGTGTAATGCCAGCCTCCTTGAAGCTGTGCCCCAAGGTCAAAGAGAGAGAGCTCGAAAATATGGCCAACGCTTGACGCGATTCCAAACAACTTCACTCATGACGAGCAGCTCTGGACCGGATGTCATACCTCGGTTGGGCGACCTGGAGACTGTTGTGGTGTCCAAGGAGGAAGTTAACATGGAATTGTGTGTACAACTGGGATATTGCGTTAGGTTACACCAATACTCTCTAAGGTAACGTATGGAAGTTAAGGACCTGTCTGGGTCCGGGGTAGACTAGGCCAAGAACATTCCTAATCGGCTCGTTGTAAAAGGCTATAAATAAAACAGGCAGTCGGTGTGGACCCCTCTAATAACATCTTGAAGGGACTGGAGATCAGATATGTAGACTATTGTTTTTGGCTTTTTCATAGTACTTGCTGCTTGCCTTTACATGGAATGGTATGGAATTTCATTTGTCTAGCTACCGTTATTTAGATATTGCAGATTTAGTATGGATATGTATGCCTCATAATGAGCTATACTGTTTTAGCCTACAATTGTTTGTTTCAGCTTTGCAAATGACATTGCAGAACTTCTTAAATATCTGTTTGTTGTAGTTGTCGTGGAAAATGTGATTGTGTATGGATGCACGATGCTACTTTTTACACATGTAAGTACAATCCAATGACTAGTAATTCAAACAGTTTCAAACTTATTATTTTTTAGCCGTGCATTTTGAGCCGTGCAACTCAACAAAGTCGAAGACTCTAGATCCCACGGACATTATTGGATGAGCGTAGCGAGCAGCGAAGCGAGCGAAGCGAAGATTCCATTTCACTACACTGGAGAAATAATCCGGAATGTTTTTTTCCTTTTTTTCTTTTTTTTCGTATTTTTGTCTGTTTGTTAGCACGATTCCGGCTAAACCGATACTCCGATTGCGATGAAATTTTATGGAGGCCTTCGAAATCTCTGAACTTAGAACTGCAACGTTTTTGAGCACAATCGGAAAATTATGTCCTCATTAAAATCGCAATTTTACGATTTTTTTCGATTTTAAAAAAAATTCTTCAGCTTATAACACCTACATGCTTTATCCGATTTTAATGATTTTTTCACAGAACCTTAATTTTATGAATTAAGGTATTCGTGTGAAATTTGAGCGCAATCGAAAAACTATTTTTTATGAAAATCGAAATTTTTTCTTTTTTTTTCTTTTTTAAAACAATTCTTTGACTTATAGCACCTACATGCTTAATCCTATTGCAATGATTTTTCCACAGAACCCTTATTTTATGAATTAATATATTCGTGTAAAATTTGTGCGCAATCGAATAATTATTTCTTATGAAAATTCCAATATTACGATTTTTCCATTTTTTAAATTAAAACGATTAATTAAAAAAATTTAAAATTTAAGTTAATTTTTAATTTTATTTAATTTAATTTTAAAAAAATCTCCAACTAAGAAATGATTTTTCACAGAACACCACAAAATCCGCATAACAATTGGCAGCTCAATGCACCAATTACGCTTATCCAACAACGCGGCGGGACTTAAGCGTTTTCCTAGTTGTATTTATTTTTTAATTTTTGTTGTCTTCACAAAATTATCTAATACAAGCATTTCAATACGTTCTTTGTAAAGAAAGAAAGTTCCCTATGCAAGCAACCTACGAGGTAAATATGTATCCCCACAATTACAAAAATTTGTAAAAAAAAAAAAAAAAAAAAAAAAAAAACGGCAGTAAAGCTCTCCTTCAAAAGTCTTTGACTGTGAATGTTTTGAGATATAGAAGTTGAGAAAAGCTTTTTATTCTTTCTCCCTAGTTTCGCATTAATAAGAAGTAAGATCACTTCGCCTGTTGACGAGCGCCAAGCCAACCATTTTCGTGGTAAAAAAGTAAAAATTTTAAACTCGAATTAGTTTTTTTAAATGACTTTGCCATTGAATTTGGTTCATTACGAGAACTAAAAAGTCATTGGGAAACAATTTTTTTATGATTTTGAGTTTAGAAATTCATCTAAGTGTGGTCCCAGTTTCCTAGTTTTAAGATTTACCATTTTCTTTTTAGGCTCTTATATCTCCGTGAAGAATTAGCTAGCTAGCCAGCCAGCCAGCCGGAAGGATTTCAACAATGTTGAGGCATATTTTTTAACACAGAACGGGCTATTAGATCGGGCACATTTTTTTTGTAGGTCATGGACCACATATCAGGTCATATACCGAGTTTCAAGATTGTAAATCTTTCGGGGCGGCGTGGGCAGATAGCTGAAAACCCCCCAACTCGGGTAGGTGTATACAGGGCCGTCGAGTTCGTCGTCGCCTAAGCAGTCACGTGCGCTTGGCTGCGGGCGAACGACCGTCACTCTAGAATATATTCATTCTCTTTCAATATCCCAAACTAATGCCAGCTTGAACGTTATGTTTTGCGTGATAGAAAGTCTATAGTGTTCATTGCATTTAAAAGTGTTATCCTGAAGAAATCTGTTCGGCGTTGCAGGATGAGCTGACCGCACATCGACAACGTTGTCCACCACACACTAACTGTTTGCGTCTCTTTGCAGAATCAAAGCATGAATGTCAAGACAGTCATACAACTTCTGATATCTGCTGAGTTTGTCCTCATGTTTCTTGTGCTCAGCACTCTGGCCAATCTCGTTGCCGACCAGGTAACTAACTTGATATTTATCTGTAATCAGGTGATGCCATTCAGGCTCCTTCGCTGTAAACCTCGGCCCTCTTCTAAATGGAAGGCCTATCATCTTTGAGTGTACGCGATGAGTAGATAGGGATCCAAAGTCTGTTGCAGCTTGTCTACCGCGGAAGCGCCGCTAGTAGCGTCATACTCTATAGGGAACCTAAGTTTTGAAGGCGGGAAGGAAATTGGTTCTCTCTGGTCTCAGCGCCCATAAGAATTAGCATGGTACGAAAATGTAACTCGCCGTATCTTTTGACTCGCGCAAAAGAAATCTAAACCAATAACATCACAAGATGCATAATTCTGTGAAGAAGATGATGGCATCCTACTTTGCTCGATGACGCTTCCTGAATTCAAACTATTATGAGTTAAATGGACCCATGTTTGCGCGCTGTCGCAAATGTACTCTGACTGAGCGGCAACCTAAGCGAGACGCAGCCACGTTGTGTGCAGCTGTGGCATCCTCGCATACCACGCGCCTGTCCATGGTTGCTGTATGTTGTGTGTACTTCGCATTCAAGATTTTGTTGGCACATTAAAGGATATTTTATTAGTAATGTATAATCTAGTACAACCCAGTGACTTCACAGTAGCCACAAAGAAAGTCGGATACCAAATGTTATGCTGATGCCACGGACAAAATGTTTTTACGTACTTTTTCATGAGCAGTTTGGAAGGTTTGGCAACAGTGTAAATGTAGAGTTCACTTCAACTCAAAACAAATGTCATTAATATTTGTGATAGAGCAGAGTTATGTATATCCACGCAAAGAGGAAAGATTATAGTTTCTTACAGTATGAATATAATTCCGGTCCGTGGTCGGGTTCTCGCGCTATCGCTTACGAAACATTTAGCACAAAGCACAGCATTTAGCCCCTATAGGGAACCTAAGTGGGCGTTGTCCGGTTCTCTCCGGTCAGCGTGGTATAGGCGATTAACCCGTACTAAATGTTTCGTAAGCGATAGCGCGAGAACCCGACCACGGACCGGAATTATATTCATACTGTAAGAAACTATAATCTTTCCTCTTTGCGTGGATATACATAACTCTGCTCTATCACAAATATTAATGACATTTGTTTTGAGTTGAAGTGAACTCTACATTTACACTGTTGCCAAACCTTCCAAACTGCTCATGAAAAAGCACGTAAAAACATTTTGTCCGTGGCATCAGCATAACATTTGGTATCCGACTTGCTTTGTGGCTACTGTGAGGTCACTGGGATGTACTAGATTATACATTACTAATAAAATATCCTTTAATGTGCCAACAAAATCTTGAATGCAAAGTACATTTAGCAACCATGGACAGGCGCGTGGTATGCGAGGATGCCACAGCTGCACACAACGTGGCTGCGTCTCGCTTAGGTTGCCGCTCAGTCAGAGTACATTTGCGACAGCGCGCAAACATGAGTCCATTTAACTCATAATAGTTTGAATTTAGGAAGCGTCATCGAGCAAAGTAGAATGCCATCATCTTCTTTACAAAATTATGCATCTTGTGATGTTATTGGTTTAGATTTCTTTTGCGCGAGTCAAAAGATACGGCGAGTTACATTTTCGTACCATGCTTATTCTTATGGGCGCTGAGACCAGAGAGAACCAATTTCCTTCCCGCCTTCAAAACTTAGGTTCCCTATAGGTACTAACCGATCACTTGCGCACAGGTTGGCGCGCTGTGATCGAAGCTTTAGGATCACTCTTGGCAAATTGCTCCCACTTTTTATCTCTTCCTATATCTTAAATTATTAATGAGTCTATTTCATCAGGTATCTTTCCATCTGATTTTAAAGTAGCAAATGTAATACCAATCTATAAGAAAAAGGGAAAAAATCTGACAAAAACAACTACCACCCCATCTCAATTTTATTGTCTTTTTCTAGAGTCTATGAATATATCATGCATGACCGCCTTATGGCACATCTCAATCATCACAACGTTTTTCACCAAGTCAACATAGTTTCCTTGAACATAGATCAACAACTTCCGCTCTTTTCAGTTTCCTCTCACATGTATATTCCGCCCTTGGTAAAGAAGAACAGGCAGTTAGCATATTTTATGATCTTAGCAAGGCCTTTGATTCAATTGATCACAGGACGTTTCTGTCAAAAATGGAGTACTATGGGATAAGAGGTATTGCTTAAAGTTGGCTTTCATCATACCTATCTGGACGTTCAGAGGTAGTGGCTATCCGAACTGTCGACAATAATTTAACCAAAACAGTTCTCACAGATCCTAAAAAATCAGTGAAAGGAGTCCCTCAAGGTTCGATACTTAGGTCCCTTAGCTGTCCGCCTTCATGTTAATGACCTGCAGCTACCCCTATCTGATGGACTTCCTATAAAGTATGCAGATAACTTCAGTCATCTTCTAACTGCCCCCAAACACTCTATAGCTAGCTTGCCATTGATATTAAATCAGAAGGAAGTGCAAATATCTCATAACTGTCAGCAAAACCTTCTTTCATTATCTCTTCTCAAAACAGTATACATGTATTTTCATGCTCCCCAAAGTATACCCCTACAAGCCCTCTAATCCAAATTGGGAGTAACCACATTATTCGCTCTAACTCATTTAAACTTTTAGAATTAATCCTAACAGAGACTTTGGATTGTCGGATCAAATAAACATTGTTTCATCTAAAATTCTTAGTGGGTGTTACTGTTATATACTCAGGAAACTTAAAACTATAGTCCAACATTATATTTTGATTATTACATACTTTGCATTTATCCACTCCCAACTTTCGTATGGTACACTTTTCTGGGGTACACCGCCTCATGCAAAAAGAGTCTTCATCCTCCAGAAAAGAGCAATCAGGATAATAGCGGGAGCTTCTAGAAAGCGATCTTGTCAGGAACTCTTTCGACAGTTAGAAATTCCAACACTAGCATGTGTCCTGATTCAGTCAGCATCTCATTTTGTTCACCTTAGTGCCCACATCTTCCAGCTAAACACAAAAGTTCATGATCACTTTACACGTTCTATAGCAATTAAGTTCACATTTCCTCTCATAATCTTTCCCTTTCCTCTAAAGGGCCATACTACTTAGCATCAATTATTTATAATAACCTTCCAAATAAAATTCGCTTATGCCCATCTGACAATTCTTTCAAATCTAATCTTAAGTCCTTCCTGCTTAAAAACAGTTATTAGGTACTTCATGAGTTCCTATATGACGGCTCTCCCAAATAAATTACTTTGTTGATTGTCATTAATATCAATATTTACAATGTATTAACTATTATTGAGCTGCATCATTTGTAAATGAAATTGCATTTTTTATGTTTCATTGTATTCCTACATGTATTTATGTACTATCTATTCGTTAACCTTAATCTTATTACCACCTTATTCATTTCACTCCACCTATCACTATCAGTCTCTCTAGAGATTAGGTGGAAGTGTTATACTTCTACTCTGTATAAGTCAAATGAATAAAAATTACTTACTTACTTACTTACTTACTTACTTACTAAGATGATACCCAAATATTGTAATGAGAATACTGTAATAGGAAAAGATAACGAATAGATTCCTGTCGGTAAGGGCTGGAACTAGAACCAAGAACCAACTTTGTTGCCAGCCGTAGGATTTATCGTCTGCACTGAACCACAACAAAAAAATTGGAAGTAGGGCCTACTGGCGCTGGTGGCGCGACGGTGAGTCGGGATGGAACTTCCTTGAAATCGTTCGTCCATGAGTAGGCCGTATTAATAGCGAACCTATTCCTATTACAGTATTTCTGATACCGTAGCAGCTGAGTAGACAACATCAACCAGCACGGTACTCTTACCTACCCCGCAATCGTGTAATTAGGGTACAAGTGAAACTCGAAGAGACATTGATTTTCTGGTGATATTATTTCTTGACATAACGCATTCATTGCACACAGGCATGAAACGCATTTTTAGCATTGCACTTTGCTGGTTAGAAACTGCTCCAAAGTTAATTCTCACTTATAAGCCACTTACAGCTCATACCCGTAGACAAGAAAGATCGCATTTTAAAGCATGAAACACATTTTGCATAGTCCCATTAATTAGTCGGTGTGAGGGGGTTGGGGGGACTCTGTGCAGACAGAGACACTGCTGGTCGTTGGTTCTATTGACAGTTGAGTTGTGTATTTATCCAACGCATACATAAAACTTGTTACAATACAGTCAAACCTTACACACTCAAAAGTAAATTAGATCTAAAAGACGTGCCAAGCTCATGTACCCTTCAACATTTGCGCATTCATAAATGTAAACACTGCACCGGCCGTAAATATATCCTTGAAAAGCTTAGAAAAATATAATTTGCATGAACTTCTACGTTTCAATTAATTGGCAAAATAGAAATTGCATGAACTATTACGTTTCAATCTTGCCAAGCTTTTTAAGGATGTAGTTACAGGGTAGTGTACATACAAGTTTCTTTGTATGCGTGGTATTATTGTCTTAGAATGAAACAGTGGAGGAGGCTTTGTACGCATCTTATTGCACTAAAACAGCCTGATCAGAGTCTTGGGGGGTGCCAAGTTCACGGACCTTGGCTCGGGGCCTCGAGTCCTCGACGTGCTTCAGCGGTTGACACTACTGCTATCTATTGAGTGTGTTGTATGATTGTCTCAGAGTGAGGCAGTGGGCGAGGCTTTGTACGCATCTGATTGGATAGAGGCATCGACGACCTTCAAACGTTCCATGCTCATTGTGATGACCCGGGCAAACAGACCATGCGAGTTCAAGGGGCCAGGTTTTGAACCACTTTCTATAAAATACTTCAGTGAGGTAAGGACAAAGGCAGACTTTATGAAGTTGCTTACTCATGCACGTCCAAATTGTTGTCACCATTTTTTTTTTGAAGGGGTAGGGCCTATTAAGGAAATATGACACGATCAATTTCATTGAAGTTTGTTTACAAACCTTGGACCTTAATTTTGACCGGGCCCCGGCAAGATGCATCGTCAATTTACAGACCATCTAAATAATATTTAATGTTATCCAGAAATTAAGAGCTTCAACTTGTACAGGGATTGATCCAGGGTCTTCTGCTTTGCGGGAAAACATTCAATCCCTGATTGAGGTGGGCTGTGCAACTTTTGGATTGTATTTCAATTCCACGTACGGGAGTCAAGGAGGTATGAATAATGTAAGGAGGCAGCATGGCGTCATCAAAACCGTAGCCACTTTGAACGACAATGGTGGTCGGTGAGAGCCTCGAACCCAAAGCAAAGTCGTCTGTATCATTAAAGCTCATTGTCAAAGCTATGAACATTCCAAAGCAAACAAAAACGGAGCACATCAACAAAAATTACATTTCACCTCTTTATTATTCATTCTCATATTAATACAAGAGTTATTATCAATGTATTAAGTATACTACCAGCTGTTTCAGCGCCGCCATTTTAACATAGCGGCCGGCGATGGTAGTCGCCATATTGGTCAGCACCAACGAGAAGCAATAAATATTGCGAAAACCCCTACGTTTTAGTAGTCGACATATATTGGTCAGCACCAACGAGAAGCAGCAAATATTGCGAAAAACTCCATCAGAGATGTTCAAAACGGCCACGTTCATTTGTACAGCCACAAATAGCGCATGCTGACTCCTTACATTATTCATACCTCCTTGACGGGAGTCTTTACTAGCGAATCAAGAGAAGCACCACTCAAACCATAAACGCGCCAATCATCTGCTTAAGAATGATTTGACCAATTAAACGAATAGTTATATTGAGTATTGACTCTGAAAACTAGGTTGTTGGTAATGTCAGGTCCTTGTCCAAGCACGAGAATGGCACCAATAAACACAACGCAGTGTTAGGATGTTGCTGCACTCGCACAAATGTAGAGCGCATCTTTAGTGTTAACACTAATTGTTATTTAGTTCTGATTCAGTGTTTCCATGTTGTTTTAGGTTGGAAATCTTGCCTACAAAACTTCAACCAAGATAATGGGGGTAGTCAAAAGTGTATAAGATGCAATTTATCAATAATGAATTTTAACCAGTAGTTTACGATCGTATTGGCAAGTGTATGTCATTAAAATGTGAACTTGGTAGATGACGTTGGATGATATCTGCTGCTGATAGTCTTCGCCTCAAGTAGTATCGGACGCCATTCAGCTCATAGCTCTGGTGATGCGTCACGACTTAAATGATGGTCTTAGCTCACTTGCGGCTACAGTAGCTGCAAAGAAGCTGCCTGTGCCCCCAGTTTGGTATATCTTGCTACGAACTTGAAGCATCACTCATTTATGTATGTACCACCTACTTTTCTTCGAAGTGTATGTGTGTCAAGAACATAATGTTGATTACTGTTATTTCCTGTGTCAATAAATTATCACTTAATCTTCTTTTATTCCCTTTTTCACATCTATATGTATCAATAAAATAAATAAATTCTAATTTAGAATCGGATTATAACTTAATTTTGTATCTGTAAATGAGTACATTTGTATGTACTATGTTGGCCATCCCACTTTAAATGTAATTATCAATATCTAGTACTGATATCGTTCATATTATCTTCTTTATCATAAGTATTAATTACTCATTAATTCTAGTTTATTCACTGTCTCTTTGTGTCATACTTGTACTTTGCCTAGCCTATGTACTCTTATGTACTTTGTACCAATCAAGGTGAATAAAGAACTATAAACACTATGAACACTACAAATTCAGATAAGTTAAACAACAATTCCCTGCAATGTTTACCAAAATCAGTTGTTTAGAAGATTCTTTGACATTTTGTTCGTTTGACCAAGATTTGCTTGGTGCTCAGTCGTCGAAAGATGCTCATCCATTTATTTGACGGGAAATATATTTATATAACCCTATAGTTTTAAACATACTTTTACATTGACAAGTACGCTAATTACAAATATCTTTAAAGTAAGCTTCATGTGTGGACGTTGCCTATGGCAATGTCGAGTGCATTTAGTCGCAATTATATTTGCTTTAGATATTTTTTTTTTAAATTCTCGTGGAAAACATGTACACCTACTAACTCTAACGACAACTTGTCGATCGAATGCATCAACTTTGTAAATAGAATGTCATGCTCAGCACGGTAGCCTCGATATGTTTGAGGTCCAGTGAAGTAAATGTTAGCCCAGGGTTCTATTTAATAAGTTGTCACTGTCAATCGACGATTTGTCACAATGTGTTGTTGTTGTTGTTGTTCTGAACTAGTAGCTAATCTAGTATTAAGTTCAAATAGCTATAGTAGTAATATGCTATTTTTTAAATTTATAAAAGCACACATTTTTCCACAAATATTTCATTATTATTTCTTACAAAAACTCTATTCCCATTTTGGGTTACGTGAGAGTATGATGTAATTACAATTCTTCCATTCGAGAACAAGATGTAGCCTAGATAAACGTGATCCGATTTCATTGTCCATACATAAATTTACCTTAAATACACATTGAACAATAAAAACATTTACATTGTTTTCCCTAGCCTCCATAGTCCACGTTACAAACACTGTAAAACGCCAGTATTATTACAAGCATCATAATAGGCGTCGTGCACAATAAGCTCGAAAGGTAAACATTTGCGTAGCTGTAAAATACACTTTGTCGAACTAAAACGCGAGAATATCAAGGTACAAAGTAACAAAGAGGCGATGTGGTGTGGGCTGTGACGAGCAGGATAATGCAGGCACATTACGCCAACAACAACACTACAGGGCGATTTGCTCGGAGCACACACTTGCGACGCCATGTTAGCCAATCTAAATAGAATTAAGTTTTTGAAAGTATAGAAACAAGCACGCATTTGTTTCCATTTGTGTGGCTCGTTAGCAGTCTTGGGGAGGAACGAACGCGTTCCTTTTTCAGGAACTTTAATGGGAACGCGTTCCTTTTATCAGGAACTAATAACGTGAAAAGTAACTATTTTGTGATTTAACGTTCCTTTATAAGTTCTATTTCGCCATCGTTATCCAGTCGAATTCCAGTACCTGATATCAACCACAGTATAAAAATATCTTGGGACTTTCGTGTTTTCGAAAATGGCTCCACCCCTTGTCAGATTCCGAGTGGAGGAAGCCGACGGATTCCTTGGGAAAATTTTCAGAAGTATTCTCCTATTTATCACTTTACTTACTAAATTATAGAAATCGTGAATATTAACTCCTATCACATTTCTCATTATTTAAATCAGTTATTTTAAATGGAACACAGTAAAGGAACTAAGTTACTTTTTTGAAAGGGAACGGAAACTTTTTTCAGTTCCTTTTTAAAGCCGAAGTAACTTAACTTTTTCAAGTTTTCTGGTGTTAATATTTGTTAATTTGTAGGTATATTAATGTAATTTTAATATTTACTTTATTATATTATATTATATTATATTATATTGTCAATGTAAAATGGTACTTGTGCTGTACTAGACTCTTATATAAATAAATAACTCAAAGTTCCTTTTTGGGGGAACTTGCCCAATACTGCTAGCAAACTGCTAGTTAGTCTTTGCGGTTATTAGGCCTATCCCTGCTTCCAGCGCAGACGCATACAGACATTGTTTAACATGGAATAGAATCCATTAATATGCATGATATAATGTAAGCGATGAATTTCTAAGCGTCCTACGAGCATAGTACAAAACATATTGTTCAATGTTAATATTATATTGTTCACTATCACTGAATATAAACACTTAAAACTAAGTGGAAAGAGGGTAGATTATATTATAGGATATGGGTATATTAAATTAGTGAATTATTTTAACATGAATCATATTTTTTTCAAAATCAGTAACGTAACTTTGTATTATTTATGTTGTGTATTTTTTTTTGTTTTTTTTTATTATTTTTTTGTATTTGTTTCATAATCAGTAACGTAATTATGTACTGTTTATGGTGTGTATTTACTTAAAAAATACTCAAACGTAATAATATTTTTTTTCGTACGTTGACCTTTATGGTGGCGGTGCCGGGTTAGGGTACCATTCAAAAATGTTCGTCGTTTGTCCTCGGATTTAATAATGGGGGTGTTGGTGCCGGGTTAGAATTTACAAACTTTCTAGGGTTAAGCCACCCCCGTTCATACTAAAAAATCTACACCATCCTTGTTGACGGGAAACGTAAAAAAAAAACGCAAATCAATCGGTCGACTTGTTTTGTGTGTGTTTCTATGGACTGTATTTGTATTTATTTATTTATATACTGTATTTGTTGAGTTCTGGGTTCGATCCCCAGTCGGGACAAACTTTTACAACAATCGCTATCAATCAATAAAGACGACAATGTTTACAATTCATTCGCGTTAGCCTTCAAAAAAATAAAAAAAATACATACAATTATTATTATTATTATTATTATTGGATGAGCGAAGCGAAGACTTCAATTTCACCGACCCCCAAAAAAATTTAGCTCCGTTGTTTTTTTGTTTTTTTTTGTTTGTTTGTTTGTTTTTTTTGTTTTTCCGTCTGTTTGTTCGCTCTCTACCGGGCAAACGGCATATGCGATCTTGATGAAAATTTGACACGACCTTCGTTTTCTCTGAACTTAGACTTGCCACGTTTTTGGGTACAATCGAAGAAATATTTCTCATGAATAACGTACTTTTACGATTTTTTTCGATTTTTAGTGCGATATTTTCGTGCCATTTGGGCCAATTCTGACCAAACGGGTGGGGCTATACAACGTTCATATTTCACATGGACATTAGAGTAATGGTGATGTATTGCTTTCTGAAAGAAAAAGTTGAAAAAGTTAGCCAGAATCGAGAGAAATAAAGCTTTTAATATACGTTTTTTGACTTTTTGTGCGATATTTTCGTGCCATTTGGGCCAATTCTGACCAAACGGGTGGGGCTACAACGTTCATATTATACATGGACATTAAGGTTATGGTTATGTAGTACCTTTTGAAAGAAAAAGTGGAAAAATTTAGCCAGAATCCATAGAAATAAAGCTTTTAATACAAGTTTTTTACGGTAAATAATACCAATTGACAAGAAACAAAAGAAACTTGACAACATTCACCTACAATGCGTAGGCAGCAAAACAAAGCACTTGCAAAAGTAAAGATATCCCACGCAAACTAAAACCTTTAAAAAGCTCATCCATCAACGCGGCGGGACTTTAGCGTTTTCCTAGTTATTATTATTATTATTATTATTATTATTATTATTATTATCCGTTAAACCAATTCATACCCAGTACGGCTTGTCGTAATTAATTTGTAATATACCAGGTTTACTCAATCGTAAAGTTATTTCTAGCTAATCGCTTCTATTAGCTCAACAGTAGCCTTCCCTTCATGTATCGAACACGGGTAACCTAATCACATCTCAATTAGCTTCGTTGCACAGACAAGAGAAGGGAAGATAAGTGAGTCCGGTAAATCCCGAGATTGGACTTGTTTTGCCTCTCGGCGGTCTCCAAAGCTCAACACCAAATCCCCGATGATGTCCGGCGAACCCACTCGCTTTAATTTAAGCCCCTCACCCTTGGAAAAGTCATCGGATGCTCATGCCCACTCGATCAATTACAACCGAAGCAAATTGAAATGCTGGGATATCACTGCATCTCATCACCAAACCCTACCAATCATGTATTTGTTCCTGCTTTTAGTTTTACTCGTCATAGCGAATTTAAGGTTCGCTTCCCCCATGAGATTCCGATTTTGAATTCGTAGCCAATACCATCACCTATTTTGCCATTTTAAATTTTTAAACGTATGTTCATTGGCCTTTGAAAGTTGCAAATTCACAATTTGTGTCGTCTTCGGCGATGAGGGGCACTAACGGCTAGGACTTTCAAACACGCAAAACAGACCCCCCCCCCCCAGATACGCTTCCAAGTTCGTTTTCGTTTTATAAATATGTGAAAATTAGAACAAAAAAATCACTGCCCCCCCCCCCCTCTCCCCACATGAATCAGGGCTAGATCCACTACTGCTTCAAAATAATGTTTAGATGTTTATTGATTAATAAAATAACTTTATTCACCATGACAGGAACATTGTACAATACATGTATCATTCCAATTCCAGTGGAGAAGGTGAATAGCCTAAGTTAGTGTGTACCCAATGTGTACCCAATAACAAAAAAAATGTATTCTACATTTTAAACTTGATTGTTCCTTAAAGTTTAAACGATAGTGAATTTCACATTGTTAACTCTCAATTTAGACATATTTTCATAATACGTTATATATTCTAATACTTTATTCATGAAACGCCATTATTGAACATCTTTTGAAATGCATAAAAAATAAAGATACAAAAAATACATACATATCACGTGTCGACGAGGTCTAATGGTGATGGCGAACATTCCAAATAATTGCCTCCTATTCACGTTAAATTAAAAAACTCTATGTTGGTCTCTCAGTCACAGAAAAGGAAAGCAACATTTTGAATGTTCTGATCGCGACAACCACACACTGTAACTTTGCATAGGTACTGGTGCAAAACAGAACCCCACAGGACTATCGGCAGAACTTTGAAATGACCACGACAATCAATTCGTTCCTCATTAAAAAGAAATTGTTTACCCGAGCTCATTACAACACGTGAAGCGATTGATTTGATTTGTTGCTTACGTCTCATATTAATGCACTGAAGGCTATTCGAGATGATGAATGAGAATGAAAGACGATTACAAAAAACATACTTCGTACGGGATTCGAACCCACGTTCTCGTACAACCATACGTTTAGATCCAGCGCCCTATCGTATGTGCCACCGCGACGGCAACGTGAGTTGAGCATAACGTTGTTTACGCAGGGGATATTTTTAACACCACAAACACATCGTATTCTAATGAGAGGACTACGGCCACAGTCGTCGAGTGATGATTTAATCCTATTTGTTTTTAAATGTGTGTACCAAGCGGAAGGTAAACCTCGTTGTCCAGACCCTCAATGTGACAGCTGCAAGCTCCAGCCGGCGGTGCACAAAACAGCTTTGGCCATAGAGAAATTAATTCTAATGGCAACCAATTGGACACAGATATAGTGCATACCTTTAAATTTAAATGAACCGAAGCAGTAGAGCGTTGAAGGGCTGTGATATTTGCTAGTGGTTCAGTGTCTGATAGTCATTTATGAAGCTCGGTGACAGACATTAGAGCTAATCCCTCCGATTTGTAGCCAGAGACCTTTAAACCCCATGTCACATTACCTCATCTTTATAGCGACAATAGGACTAAAGTCAGCGACCCTCGTACAAGACTATGTCATAACAATTTTATAGAACTTGGGTACAAGTACATAGAAATATAGTGTTTTCTTAAACATATATTTCCTCCAATTTGTAGTCCGAAGGCGTCAAACCACTATGAATTATTATTTATGTCTAAAATGTATAGAAATAGTAA
Source organism: Sweltsa coloradensis (assembly GCA_024449915.1). Taxonomy (NCBI): domain Eukaryota; kingdom Metazoa; phylum Arthropoda; class Insecta; order Plecoptera; family Chloroperlidae; genus Sweltsa; species Sweltsa coloradensis. The sequence goes on from JAMZAV010002118.1 coordinate 168,820, forward strand.
TCTTAAAAACTGAACAACTTCTTTACATATTTCAGAATTGAAAATAACAGTTAATTCCCGAAACATCTTTTAGCAGCAATATAATGCAATCACTTTTAGTTGATGGTGTAAAATCAATTAACCTGTGACAAGTCTGGCAAATTAAATAGGCACGAACTATTGTATAGGCTACAACAAAATTATATTATAGAAGAGTTAGGAATTCAAATGTTAAGTGTTGTGGCACAGATTATGGCCAGAGTAAAAACAGTGGGTAATAGTTTTAAGGCTTGTATTGATAGCCATTGTCGACACTTACTTGTTTTTAGCTGCTAAGATGATGAGATAGCGAGATTGGTTGCGTTTTGTATGTCGGCACGTCAGGTCCAAACAGAATGAAAGAAAAGTCATGGCTAGGAAGGAGAAGAATAGAAAATCTAGATAGAACAAAGAGAAACCCAATGAAGAAGATGACGATGACGATGCCGGGAGCCGAACGCTCAGTGTAGATGTCCGGTGCGTAGAGCTTGCCACTAGCTTGGCCAAGAGAATGATGCACTACATGATTACACTGCACTGTGGATGTGTCACAACAGAACTGAACTGTGTCGTTGTAGTAAACAGACTGACATATACTATTACGAAAGTAAAAGAGCGGTGAAAGAGGGGTAGTGGGGGGGGGGAGCTGATAAGAACTAGTCCGAGTTGAATAACAGAATGCGAGTGATTAATTTTATTTACTTGTCTTTCTGTGTAAATCTATTTTTATAACTGAATAAGATGGACGTTAAATAAATAAATAGATAAACAAAAATATAATTACGAGTGAATATAGTAGGCCTATCACGAAAACAAAATATACAAACTAATTGACGAGAACACCAATACGTTTACGAAACGATGATGATGTTGATTTCTGTTCCATAACATTTCATATAAAATGCATTAAGGCTATTAGAGACGATGAGTGTTGATGGAGGACGATTGCAAAAAAAAACAATGTGCACGGAATTTGAACACAAAATTTAAATTTTTATCGTGGGAAACCTGTTACAGGGTGCAATTAGCCCCTCTTCAGGTGAACTAGGTATGTGCGGATAGGAAATTGTGAAGGGATGTCCGAGGGCTGTTTAAGAGGACTCAATCCCTTGCATTCGCCTTAACGACTGAGGAAAACCTCGGAAAAAACCTTCAGTCAGGATTGCCGGTCTCGACGGGATTCGAACCCGGGACCTCCCGAATCAGAGTCGAGCGTTTAGCGCCCGAGCCAACACTGTCGGTGATTTGAACACACGTTCTCGTAGAGCCATACGCTTCGGACCAGCGACCTAATCGTATGTGCCACCGCGGATTTATGAAACTATTTTTTTTTTTTTTTAAGTTGTGTATTTACTATTTATAGTGCACAAATGTAGAAGGGTGTAATAACATCACGAGCATTATTTTATTTATGTTATTTATTTGTTAAGGTATCAATCTGTGTATGTCTTTGCTATATTATGTTACGTATTTTTGTATGCTTGGAATAGGTTTTACTTTATAGTAAGTGACGCAAAATAATATGTAGTGTATATTATCGGGAATTGAACCCGAAATCTCTGTTATCGAACCAATCTGAACTATGGAGTACCAATTACTAGTCTTGGGCAAGTTCCCCCAAAAAAGGAACTTTAAAATGTTAAGTTACTTCTGCTGAAAAAGAAACTTGTCCAAGATACCGTTATCTTTTCAAAAATAAGAAAAAAAAGAACTGAGACGTTCCTCAAAAGGAATTTAGTTCCTTTCACGTTCCTTTTAAAATAAATTATATAACAATAAATGTGATGGGACTAGGAGTTATTTATCAATACTTATATTTAGGAAAGTGATATATAGAAAAAAACTGACGAAAATTTGATTATGACGGCGAAAGGAACTTATATAGAGTATCGTTAAATTCGTTCCAAGTTCCCACGAAATAGTAACTTTAAGCGTTACACAAGTTCCTGATGAAAAAAAAGGAACGCGTTCCTATCAAAGTTCCTGAAAAAGGAACTTTTTCCTCCCCAAGACTACCGGTAACGTAAAACAAGTGTGTTCACACATCATTCATAACGTGCGATGATGGCAGATTACATTTCATTTTAGACTCACACGAAATAAACTCCAGAAACACAAACCCGCTCTACAATCATAGAGCTCAATCCACGGTAGCATTAATTATTATTTATTATATATTATATACATTTATTTTACTTACGTCTAAAATACCAACTTAATTTCAACAGTCATAACACCAGATTAAAATATATTTTTGTTCTAAGTTTACATAATAACAGGCACATTGGCAATCAAGGATTTTCCAATATTAATTAATATCTTAGTTGACAACTTAAGGTTTGAAAACTCAGTTAAAATGACATGTATTTCTGCAAATCTCTTGGTGCGTTCAACAGATCTATTTACCTCGCCTTCAGAAAGCAAACAATACATCATTAAACCGTGTTTCCAGCTTACTTCCACGTGTGTACACGTGCGCGCGTTCTGATTTTATAGCGATGCCACAAGGGACGGCCAGGGCAGCTGATAAATTAGCCACCAAGGAAGGAGCGTCAACTTGCAACAATAATCACCCATGACAAACTGGATTCGAGCTTTGTTATGCAAACAGCCGAAGTTGAACGCGAATTACCACAAATCGTCTGGCGGTGATTGCTCACTCGATGGGCTTCCGTTGTGCCCGTCAGGAGTGACTGACTGCGTTGATGGATGAGCAGGCGGGGGTATTGACTTGAAAGAGACTGGGGCATGGGGCAGGTGAATATGCCACGGTTCGACCCAAATGCTCCAAGCCATGAGGATCAGCTTAAAATGAGCTCAGAGTGACGCAAACCTTAGTGGACAGCGAAAATAATGTTTCATATAAAACGGACAAAGGGTGAATTACTACTATTTAAGGTATAACGTTTGCTTCGTATAATGTATTTTAGGCCCTTTATAGCTGATGTGCAGAAGTACACATTTTGCAACGGTGTAAATATGACTATATGTAATCGTTAGTCCAGTTTCGAGACCTTGAATAATTTACAAAACAAAACCGATATTAACAGATTTTGTTCAACTTCGTTATTTCTAAAATTGTACCCAAAATAATAAATGTATCTTAATAAACTCCTACAATTTCAATTCTTGTAACTATCTATTTCATTTGTGTAGTTGGAAAAAAGTCAAAGACTAATTAGGTATTTAATAGATCAGAAAGAATGCCAACGCCCTAACTAATGCTACTATAGTTATCATAATAAAAAAATTATGGCATTAGGTAAAAAAAACAAAAAAAACAATTACAACACACGCAATTTTGTTTCACATTTTGTTGGGACTCGAGACTAGTCCTATACTGAATTTAGTATACGCTCAAATATGGGAATCAATCCAGAAACATCTCTATAACCGAACTTTGCTTACTGTCCTAATGTTATAAAAGCTCTTATCTGATTACATTACAAAAACAACACACAATATCCTTCACGATTAGTGCTGCATTCTAAAATGGTTTAATCCACAGGTTAGCCATCAATAGCTGTTTTATTCACATATTGATCCTGACAGAGGTCCGGATCCAAACATAGAATGCGAAATAGTTAAATTTATATATAATAAACAAAACGAATCGAACATAACATAAAATAACTAACACTTAATTTACTTACAGGTACAGTACGTGTTTTGTGATGTAGAGGTTGTGTCTTCCTTCGATCCACTATCTTCCTGCCTCACTTAACGACTGGCCCGCTTGTTTAATTACCTCTGTTTAAATAGCAACTCTCGCCTTAATAACCTAACACGATCTTTACTTTGATTGGCTAAAAATAACGTATTTGAGTTATAGTCTGTAAGATTACCGAATATCTTGAAATCTTTAATTTGTTTGTTTTCACAAAATTACCTAGTTTTTTTCGGATTTAACTGACTTTGTTCATAACATCCCGATCTAGCGAGTAATCACTAATTTGTTCTACGAATAGGTTAATTATTTATTAATTTGTTTTTCACTTTTAAAATGGTGAAATTCTAGACTGCTAATTAATAAGAATCTGAATAATGGCTTGAAACTTGCTAGTTTGTTTCTAAAAATCACATTGCTAATAAGATCGCAATTTCCGTTCTACTACAGACTTTGTAGCCGTCCTGGCAACGAAGCTTATAATAAACTAGTGGTATACGGGTAGTAAAAATTTCGGATGGGGTGGGGTATTTGGGAGCTGACCCGATAGTCAAGAAAATGTACCCGAATTTTGGGTAACATAAAAACATTGGGGGAATGGTGGAGATGCCGGTCCAGGAGTACATACTTTATTGGTGGAGGTGCCGGTTCAGACAATTTATATTTTGTGTAGAAAATGCCCTTCAATGAAACTAGTCAATAGAAAATGAATTGGTAGAAAAAGTATTCGTAAGTAATATTCAACTTTATATTTTGTAGCAATCATTGACTTCGGATTACTGCATCCCAATCGGTGCTATTGAACAGTGGTAAACTATAAGTATTATTATATTATACCGATTATTTATTTATTTATTTATTTATTTATTGAATCCATGGACATGTACATGGTACACATATCGGATATACATACATATGCCTAACCGTTACATATCACAAATAACAAATAACAGATGACAAATAACAAATAACAATTAACAGATAACAAATACAAATTCAAAAGAATACAATAACAATTATAAATTTCAATATGGTAAAACTCTAAGTGGAGGGATTTAGGAATTCGTCTAGAGAATAAAAAGATTTTTCTAGCAAATACTTCTTAAGGTCAAACTTGAATGATTTGGAATTTTTGATATCATGTGGGAGATTATTGTAGAGAATGCGGCAAAGGAACTGTGGACTACTTTTATAAAATGAATGTCCAAACGACGGGATGAAAATATTGGCTACATTTCTTGTGTTGTGACTGTGATTGGTCAAATTGGTGGGGAAAAGTGTATTAGTCATACATTTCAGCATTAACCGGGAAATTTTCAAAAAATGGTTCGTGCTAGATATAAATACAGTCTGAAAATGAACTCATAAGATTAAGAAACAACAAGACAATTCTAAATTTGTTTACCTTTGGATATCGAATTGGTTTTGATCAGAATAAAAATACTAGTCACCAAAGAGTAAAGACACACTCGTCCAGTAGACGAAGCATTTAGAGCACATGTACAATTTTTTTTTTTTTTTTTTTATAACTAATAATAAAGAAATAATCTGGTATAAATACACTTTTGGGATTTGTATTACATTAAACAGTTTTTAATTGTATCTTGCAAGGATTTATGTTTCGTATTTAAATATTTGTGTAGTTCGTTTGTCTTGAGGTCTCTGCTGCCTGTATGCAGAAGATTCAGCCAGGATTCTAATCGCGTTATCAGCAGAATATCTTTAACTTCTGACGTGGAATTATAAACGGTGACTTTAGAGCCGTAGCAAGAGATTCTAAGGTTGTTGCGAGTAGCATTGTTGATTCTGGCACCGCCCGCGAGTGGAATGGTGTCCAGCGTGTTTGGTCGGTGTTTCGGTCTAGTCAATCATTATCGTTCGTCAATGGTGTCGGCGCCAACATGGTTGTTGGAATGCTTTAAATTTAACTTCCCCCACTGAAAATCAATTGTGACTGTAAATTGTGGACTATAAATACGAATGTATTTATTGTATATACTAGGAAAACGCTAAAGTCCCGCCGCGTTGATGGATGAGCTTTTTAAAGTTTTTAGTTTGCGTGGGATATCTTTACTTTTGCAAGCGCTTTGTTTTGTTGCCTACGCATTGTAGGTGATTGTTGTCAAGTTTCTATTGTTTCTTGTCAATTGGTATTATTTACCGTAAACAACTTATATTAAAAGCTTTATTTCTATAGATTCTGGCTAACTTTTTCAACTTTTTCTTTCAAAAGGTACTACATCACCATAACCTTAATGTCCATGTATAATATGAACGTTGTAGCCCCACCCGTTTGGCCAGAATTGGCCCAAATGGCACGAAAATATCGCACAAAAATCGAAAAAAATCGTAAAAGTACGATATTCATGAGAAATATTTCTTCGATTGTACCCAAAAACGTAGAAAGTCTAAGTTCAGAGATTTCGAAGGTCCTGCCAAATTTTCATCAATATCGCATATGCCGTTTTCCCGATAGAGAGCGAACAAACAGACAAAAATACAAACAAAAAAAAAACACCCGAGCTAAATTTTTTGGGGGGTCTGTGAAATTGAAGTCTTCGCTTCACTCGCTTCGCTCGCTACGCTCATCCAATTATTGTTTACATATCGTCTCAATATCATTGATACAAACTTTTATTTATTCTCATCTAACCTACATTCAATTTTGCAATGTATTCGTGGTGGCTCATACGGTTCGGGCATGCGGCAAAGAACGTGGGTTCGAGTCCAGAATGAGTACATTGTTTGTTGTGTGTCCTCTATCCTCATCCATCACATCATTATTTAAAGAAGCGTTCTTCAACAAAAACCAACGTCAGCCAATGAAGTAGCGCAATGAATCAACGTGAGTTCACCTACCAAAGGTAATAAAAATATAAAACCCCTTGTTTTCTTCTATTTCTCTATCTCCTGCGGAAATATTCTAACCTTCTAAAGCCGAAACCAATAAACCACCCGTGTTTAGAATGGTAGATACAAGTTTATAAGCAGATGTAACTTTTGCTCGTGCAACTCGACGAGACGCCGTTCAAACCGGAAATAGGTCATTCTTCTTTTTCTAGTCTTTACCCCGCCAAGACTAAATCATTGTAGTGGCAACTTCCTGCCATGCGAAGCTCATTTATTGTGGTTTGGGCTTCGATTTTGTTCAGTGGCGTACTGTACAAGCGTCGTATGTTTACGCCACAGGGTGGTTGTAGACACAACGTTTGGTGGATAATGATTCTAACGAGGACCAAGCCAACACTGTCGGCGCCGACGCCATCGACGAGCGAACAATGGCCAACCAGAGATGGGTATTATAAATAGGATACATCGACCAAACAAGTTGAGCACGATCCGACCGATGACGACGCCTAAATCAACAAAGCTAAATCCACTAAATTAGTTACATTACACTGCAGCGGATTTTAATTTAAAGCACACCAATGTCGACGAGCGAACAATGACCAACTAAAGACCGGTATTTTAAATAGGAAACACGTTAACACGATAATATTGACAAGGGTTTAACATTTGCATTAGAAGGACCTTAACAAGTCATAATCAAGAATATTCCTAGACATTGAACAAGAGCTACTTTAGAAAAGTAAAATATGAGAGTAGATTGGTATTAAAACTAGCACATTTCATGATAATCAGAAGACCACAAGAAAAGTGTGTCTAATCCCTGAAGTTTGCTATTTATAAAGTGATAGATTCGTTAATCTGCCATCATTCACCTTCACAGCAGAGTTTTTATGTTGTTTTTTCGACAAAGATTGTACGTATAAAGCAGAACTACAACCGCAAAAGTTCATTAATCAAAAATACGTTGCGTAGGCAACAACAAAGTGGACGGGGTTAGGGGAATAATCAAGTGGAGATTAATTCACAGTCTTATGAATACTAAGCAGGCTTTAATTATCCACAAGCCATTAGTAGGCCTGGTAAAGTGAGTGTCGTGTATGTTTCTTAGTTATCCATCTAATAACTCGGGCAATTCTGGGTTTTACATTTATCTTCGGTGTTATCAGGGGAAACATTTTTTTTTTAGAATTTAACAATACTTAAAACAATATCGAAATAAAAGAACAGCAGCAACTTCAAGATTCTGTAATTAAATATGGAAATCAAAGGAAAGATATTCATTTTATTATTATGATTCTAGAAGAGTAATTAGGTAAAATATACATTTCACGAATACTTATATTGTTTGTTACCGACAGTGTTGGCTCGAGCGTTAAGCGCGCGACTCTGATTCGGGGGGTTCCGGGTCAAATCCAGTAGAGACTGGAAACCTTAACTTAAAGTGTTTTCCTAGGTTTTCCTCAGTCGTTGATGTGAATGCATGAGATTTAGTCCTCTCAAACAGCCCTAGGACATCCATTACTCTAATATTCCTAGTTAGATAGGAGCATACATAGCACCCTGGGCAGGTATCCCACAAAAAAAATTATTAATATACTAATTTATAGGAATAAATCATTTATATTAAAAATATAATAAGCTAAGTAACAGTTACAGTATAATAGCAGAGTAACTTCTGTAAAGTATAAAATCAAATATGGAAAACATTCTTGCTATAACCTAACATAATAAACAAAGCAATACTTACACCTATGTTGAATGTTGATCAGTGTGATTTTTAAACGCACAACACAATCAAAGAGGGGGCTTTGGAAATATATTAACAGAGTAACGTTAGATTTCTATTTCATATATATATATATATTGAAGGCACATTTTTCTGTCTATAATACCATCATACATTATTCATAGAAATTGTCGTAAAGTTTGCTACGACTGGGATTGAACCCAGAACCTCCGGCTTATAATGCCATAGCTCTAACCATTTGAATTTTACTGCCATATGTTGCTGTCATAACTGAAAGATCACAATCATGGTTTAAATCCATTACTTCTCAAACCCGTGAACAAGACGGATATAATAATATGATAAAGATTAAAGAACCCTAACAATCCGAATCGTGTGCCAGGACTGAGCTATCTGCCGACGTATAGTATATATACAGTTTTGTAGGATGCCCGCTGTAGAGTATACACATCAGATTTAACCGGTGTGACCCTCTTCAGAGGTATATTGCGGATAGGTTAATTGTGAAGGGATGTCCTAGAGTTTTATAAGAGAACTCAATCCCTTGCATTCACTTTAACGACTGAGAAAACCTCGGAAAAATTTCAGTCAGGATTTCCGGTCTCGACGGGATTCGAACCCGGGACCTCCCGAATCAGAGTTGAGCGCTTAGCGCTCGAGCCAACACTGTCGGTGAACTAATAATAGGAGAAGTCGTGGTCGAGTCGATTAGTTTTTTTTACTCTTAAATTATGGTTTCTTGGTTCACTGGTTAAATCACGTTTTGATTAGTTTATAATATAATAGTGATGTTATTTGTAATCTCCATATCAACCGCCCATTTTCGAATCTAGCAACGTTTCCAAAATATTTAAAAGCAAACCCGAAATATTTTCCCAGTTGTTGTTGTTGTTGTTGTTGTTTCTGTTTCTTCTAGCGGTGGTGAGAACCCTTCCGCTGATTTCCCAGACTCCCGTTTACTCCTGTTCGTAAGCAGCACCGTGCAACCTGTGGGCGATACGAAACACTACAGGCTGGAACAACCGTGTCGAGGCGCATTCTGACGGGGCGGAGTGAAGTAGAAGAGACGAGCGTAGACGAATAATATACATCTGTTTACTTAGTAAAATAATAATAATAATATATCGGGGCGACGTAGAGGCGTGTTTGCTTCACCGCGCAACCTCACCCCTCCAACAAACGCTATAGGGTGACCAAATCTCCCCGTTTTACTGTAATCGCAAGGGGTTTTCGTCTGTCCTAGTGGGCCGAAAATAATTGAGAGTATCATTTTTCGATTTTTTTTTTAAATATTTGTAGATATTTTTTTTACAATGGCCGGAACAAAACCTTGGAATAAGTGTGTACGTGTTGGCTACATAACATACGATATTTTTTAATGTTTTATTTTATTTTCAGTCCACTGACATATGCATATAGCATATTACGATATAGGTACACGTTTATCTTGCCACACGCATAAATTAATAAGTTACAGACCTGTCTGTGTCTACGCACGGCTGTCGGCGTCTCATTTCAATAAATTACTGTTTTGTTTTCCCCAACATTAATTTTGACAGTCTTGTTCCAGTTTTTCACTTTCAACTTACTTTTTTTTGTCGCCGAACCAAACCAATGTTCGTGGAAGTTCCACGAAGCCATCCAACCAGGTCCAGGAAACTGAATCCTGCCATTTTATTTTACACTACATTGCTTGAGTCTATTGTCTCCCTCTCACATATATGCAAACTTACGTTTTTAATTTTCGTTTTGCCATTATGGCCCATTCTTTTTCGGCAGTGGCGAGGAAGTAGCCCCCAACTTTAAACGTCAGCTTGTATCTGATCAACATTATCACGCCGCCTTGCACCACTACTCTATGCTTACGCGCGTTTAGAAGCAATTTCCATGACGACAAGAGAATAAGTGATGATCCGAATAGAATATTAAATGATAAATCCCAAAAAAATCATAACAGTAAGTATGATTTTAATGCGAAATCTTTCTTTGATGTATCCAAAAAAATTGAAAGATGAAGTTTCACCAGTTCTCTGGGTCGGTAGAGTGTGAACGGACAAATAAAAATACAAACCAAAATCATAAAATTGTCTCTAGCACTCCAACTTATTTTCTCGTCAAGTCAAATCAAAATCGTCTCTGCCCATCTACTAAAGAGAGTAACTGATAAACAAAAAAATCATACTCAATATGAATACACTAGTTTTGTTACTATATCAAATAGCTAGTTTGTGTTACTGTTTTCTAAATAGAAGAAACACAGCAGAAATTAATTAATTAAAAATGTATAGTCAAAACCTTTAATTATGCCACCGTTACCGAGAACGGTAATTATTTATCAAATCGATTGATTTGTGAATGTAGGCCACCTACTTAGTTCTTGTTTGCGCTCTGTAATGGAATTTGAAATGTCGAAGGTTTTTACTCCATCAAGTATTTTGATATTGTGAGGGAAGAATAAACACCTGTTTTTAGTCCCCATCTATACCTTGAAACGTAATGGAGAATATATTTCAATTTTATACAAAATAAATAGTGAGATCTTGGTTCTAACATCCCTACTCTACACTACACCACACGCGCTCATGTTGGTGGGGTGAGAGCCCTGTGTATCAACATTAGCATTTCGTGAATTACGTATTATTATTGAGCAGCTTAGCCTGACGAAGATCAATCTCAGATCGGAATTTATTTCACTCAGAACACGAAGATCTATCATATTTGGTGGAGGTGCCGGGTCGAACTTGGAGATGCTCTCGGCCGACATTTCTGTGCCTCACAGGGCGGCTAGGTACCCTCGTTACCCTCATAAACTAACCTGTAGCTGATTTCACAAATTTCGTTTGTGGTGGTATGTTATTTAAGTACGGTTATCAAAGAAAATGTTCTCTTATTTTGTACATTTTCTAGCCGGTTCGTTAATATTTTGTAAAATTATTCTCATACTGTTATTTTATTTAGCGTATGGAAGGAAGCAACGGCTTAATATTCAGCAAAGTATGGCAAGGATGTCATTACAAATCATAAACATAAATCTAACCCGGCTACGGCGGCCAGCCAGGCCAACGCGTCAGGTGTTGCTCCGCGGATCTTAGACCAGTCGCCCTTACCTTACCTGAAACAAGCGTGTGGTTGATGGTCTGAAGAGGATCGCCGTCACAGGCGCTGGATGGTATCGCGCCCCACCTGAACAGGCAGTCAGCGCACTGACCTTGATGTGGTACATTATATCGTTTACCTTCGTGAATAGGCAAGTTCTGGTATTGGCATATATTTGGTCGAATTCTCTGAGCAGTGCTATTGAGCGCCTGAATGATGGTGGGGTGATATTGCTCAGGACGAAGATTCTCGAGCTCCCGGCTGTAACTCACTGTTTATTGTAATATTGTGTAGTCGAATTTTAGTTATTGCCCTGCTTCGTAAACTAGGAAAACGCTTAAGTCCCGCCGCGTTGTTGGATGAGCGTATATGGTGCATTGAGATGCCATGTGTTACGCGGATTTTCTGTTGTTCTGTGAAAAAATCATTACTAAGTCGAAGATTTTTTTTAATTAAATTAAATTATATAAAAAATTAACTTAATTTTTATAATTAAATTAAATAAAAAAAAATTAACTTAATTGTTTTAATTAATCGTAATTTTTTAAAAGAAAAAAATCGTAAAATTGCAATTTGCATAAGAAATAATTATTCGATTGCGCTCAAATTTAACACGAATATATTAATTCATGAAATTAAGGTTCTGTAAAAAAATCATTACAATAGGATAAAGCATGTAGGTGTTATAAGTCAAAGAAATTTTTTTAAAAATCGAAAAAATCGTAAAATTGCGTTTTTTATGTGAAAAAATTTCCCGATTGCGCTCAAAAACGTGGCAGTTCTAAGTTCAGAGATTTCGAAGGTCTCCATAAAATTTCATTGCAATCGGAAAATACAGAAAGAAAGAAAAAAAAAACATTCCGGATTTTTTTCTCCAGTGTAGTGAAATGGAATCTTCGCTTCGCTCGCTACGCTCATCCAATCAGTTGAATAGGATTAGCGTTACCTTGTAGCTAAGGGCTCTGCTCTGCTTCCAATGCAGAAGGTCCAGGGTTCGATTCCCGCTCTAGGCAGAAGTTATTCAACTTCTGATGTGGACTTAAGTCTTGGGTCTTGGCTAAGGAATGTGTAAACGTTGACTGTGGAGCCGTCCTAGCAACGAGGTACAAAATAAAATCTAAGGTAGTTTCGATAGTCTTGTTGATCTGGCACAGTCCGCGGGAGGAATCGTGCCTAGCTTGAATGATCGGTGTTTCTTACTTAAATATTTCAGTCTCTAGTTGGTCATTGTTCGCTCGTCGATGGTATCGGCGAGTACAGGGTTGGCTTGGTCGGCTTTAAATTTAATGCCCCCACTGAAAATCAGTTAGGCCTAATTTGTAATTATGTAATACGAATTTATTAAGGATGGATGAATGTCCAAATTTAACTAGGAAAACGCTTAAGTCCCGCCGCGTTGTTGGATGAGCGTAATTGGTGCATTGAGCTGCCATGTGTTATGCGGATTTTCTATTGTTCTGTGAAAAAATCATTACTAAGTTGAAGATTTTTTTTAAATTAAAGTAAATTAAATTAAATAAAAAATTAACTTAATTTTTTTTAAATTAATCGTAATTTTAAAAAATTAAAAAATCGTAAAATTGCGATTTTCATAAGAAATAATTATTCGATTGCGCTCAAATTTCACACGAATATATTAATTCATAAAATTAAGGTTCTGTGAAAAAATCATTACAATCGGTTAAAGCATGTAGGTGATAAAAGTCAAAGAATTGTTTTAAAAAAGAAAAAAACCCGTAAAATTTCGTTTTTCATGAGAAAAATTATTTCGATTACGTTCAAATTTCACACTAATATCTAAATTCGTGGACTTAAGGTTCTGTGAAAAAATCATAACAATCGGATAAAGCTTGTAGGAGTTATAAGTAGAAGAAATGTTTTAAAAATCGAAAAAAAATCGTAAAATTGCGATTTTAATGAGAAATAATTTTTCGATTGCGCTCAAAAACGTGGCAGTTCTAAGTTCAGAGATTTCGAAGGCCTCCATAAAATTTCATCGCAATTGGAGTACCGGTTTAGCCGGAATCGTGCGGACAAACACACAAAAATACAAAAAAAAAAAAAAACATTCCGGATTTTTTTCTCCAGTGTAGTGAAATGGAATCTTCGCTTCGCTCGCTACGCTCAAAACTATTTATTGAAACAGAGTTATGAAGACTGTATTCAATTTAATTCAATTCAATTCAATATAGGCTTATTGAAGGTGGGAAACATCGATATTTGGGAATATTTATATTTTTGGCATCTATATCGAAATAATATGTAAAGGGGAAAAATCTAATAACAATAATCGTGTGAACTAAAGTGAAGTCATGAATAGTTTGGGGGATGTATGTTTATTGTTTAGCCCCATTTTCACACTTAAACAAATGTATTCCTGTCTTCAAATTTTAGTTGCTGCATTTAAGTCAGTGGCGTAACTACGAGGGGGGGGGGTGCGAGAGGGGGCGACCGCCTCCCCCCAAACTTGGTTAGAGGGAGGCGAGAGGGGCACAATGTTTATTTGATATTAGGTATTTATCGAAATATTACATACATATTTATATACTTTTCTTATTTTGCAATGTTTTCATGCATCATTTAAAAAATCGTCAAAATACTCCAATCACAACAACAAATCGTGCTGCGTGCCCCGGTCCCGTATCAACGAGAGAGAAACCCCCCAGACACCCCATTGTTCCTAATTGTGTACTTGACCCAAGAAAGAGCGTATACTCATAAACTATTTTGGGATGACACCACACCATTGATCTTTGGAGGTTGCAAAAATGTCCCCCCCCCCCAAAAAAAAAAAAAAAAAAAAGACTAGTACACCACTGATTAAAGTGGAGGTGCCGGGTATCCTATTCCTATGGTAAAGTAGGCCTATGCATGGTGGGGGTGCAGATTCATTAAACGTGAGTTGGAGAACGAAACCCTTTGCAAGTGACTCGTCTTTATTATTATTAATAATTTTAATTCATTTATTTAAATATTAACATTTAAAACATGTCATTATTATAATACATAAAAATGAATGCAAGAGCAACAGAAAGAGCATCTGCCCCTTTTCAATCAAGCCTTTTTAGCCACACAAAATTAAAAGTAGGCACACTCCTTTTTTTTGGCCCAAATAATATTATTTCGATAAATCAATATTTTACATTTTGGGTGATATCCACAATTAGCACAAGCATCACTTTTCTGTCCGTCCGTCCATCTATACGTGTGTCACGGTCGCTGATGACATGCGTTGTTTCCCGGGAATAGGGTGGTAATGTCTCCCCCCCCCCCCCACCCCTCATTTCCCCAAAAGTAGAAAATTCGAGGTCTGGCACAATCACCACTACAGTCTGAATAATAGAACAAGCGCAGAACAATTTGTAATTGTAATCTTATGGTGTTTTCCATTGGCATGCACTCGGCGAGTGCATAGATGTCATTGTTGTCAACCTCCACTTGAATAACATTACAAAACTGAACAAATGAAAAGACAAGTGGCAATACAGTGCGCACTAGTGCGCACTGAGTGCGGCCAATGGAAAACGCCATAACCCGGCACCGGCACCGCCATCAAAAGAATTATCTTGAAACTTTTGAGAACTTTATTGTATCCGTACCAATAAATTTTACAAGTAAATAAAATGTACAATTTAGGAAATATGTGGAGGGAGCCCACAAGGTTTAGTGTTCATAGTCAAGTAATACGTTTATAAGCTCATCAGTCAATACAAGATTTGATTCGTTGTTTTACATGTGATTTTTATTAAATTCAATTAATTTTATAAAAAATGACACACTCACACACATAACATTATGAACCGTTTCCTTCACATAAAATTATAGCTATATCTAATACCAATAAAACATAGAATATAATAGAGCTTAGCATAATATATTATTCTAATTAGGGGACTTGTATTTCTTTGGAATTTAATTATGCAGGAATCAAACAAGACTACAATACAATTTTAGGCTACTCCAATGGTATGGAACGTAGCAATTTACATGTTATAATATAGATAATTCGTAATTTGTCTTTACATGTTAGGACCCAAAAACTATATAGTCACATCATACACATTTACAACAAGTATATATTACTCATACATAACTTGCTAATTTGGGTATGAAATGAACACATGCAGCAGATGTAATGTTGATCTTCACAACTAATATTACATTCATTGTACATTACAATGCATTACTCTTAAACTGAGGAATGTAGTTGAACCAAACTAAACTGTCCGAGAAAGTGGACACATTTTAAAAAGTATATTACGTGGTTCCCAACCTAGGAATAGGATGCATCCGAATTGTATTGTGCACTGCCTACCGGCAGTTTGGAACGAATGTTGCCTAACTGCCCTAATTAGTACAGTAGTTTATATACTAATAACCAACCTGGAGTTTGATAAATTAATACAACTGAATATAGAAAAGTATTTGGCAAATTGTATACATTGTAATAATACATATTCATATTGTGATGTATCAATGTGTTTACACTAGTATCTTATATGTGTTGTCTTAGATTCTATATATAAAAAAAAAAGATAATCAAATTTTATTTTCTAGAAACTGTACCTCAAGGTCATAAAATCCAAGCATATGAACACGCATACCTACGACTAGCTTTGTACCAGAGGAAAAAAATCGTACCGTGCAAGATATTATCGAGGAAATAAATCCAAGTATGTGTTACAAATTGAAACAAAAATTAGACTACAAGACCAAAGTTATGAGCAAGAATATGTCCAGGGTATACGTAATAAGCTTCACTATATTCGTCTATATTGCATTGGGCATACAGCTCAACCGAAAAATAAATAAAAAATAGTTTTGTCACTGTCAGATGATCATAATTGATAAAACTATGTCCATTGTTTTGATAAACTAATATTTAGAAAAAAATTTCATTAGGCCGATAGATCAACCGGGTGTGGCAATATATTCAAACCAGTTATAATTTAAATCTTACTACTAAAGATGCTTTTGTTTATGTTTGTAAAATATAATTAAGCTTAGTAATTAGTTACTATACTTTAGTTTTTGTTTTACACAAGTGAAAAAACATTTTAAAAAGTATAAATATACTAAAGCAAAGTGCCTACTAAGCCTTGTTGTTGCAAATAATCTTTGCTGTTAAAGCGCCCTAAAACTACTACCACTACTACTTGTTGCCGAATGCCGGTCTGTTAGTTATTGCATAGAATGTACAGGATGGTAAATACTCCTGTTGTGTCATCTAGGATCAGATTTGACTACGTATTCTATACCAAGGACCTCTGTACAGAGAGAGTAAGCTAGATCTCTAAACTATTTGATTTAATATTAATTATAAAAAATTAATTAGATAGAATTGATTTTTTAAATATTAAATATGAACTCTTCTAACTTGCACATGAAAATATTTTATTAGTGAAACTATCCGGGGGGTTTTTAAGTAAGAAAGAGTGCGAGTGCAAGCGATAGGTACTAGCCTTGATAATAATAATTTGCACAAATTCAAAGTGATCACATGACCATGAAAAAGTAGGTAATAGGTGGTCTAATAGGTCAGTAGTTCTCCAACTTATGAGTGACTCATTGTAGCACTAACAATAAAATTTGTTACTTTTGGGCACAACAAAAACTAAAATTGTCCTTTTTCACCACAATACCGGCCTCTTGACTATACGAATTGCTCGGATGACTAAGCAGATACTGTTAGTGCTTAATAAATAAACCTGAAAGTTAAGATTAATAAATCATAATCACATGCTTAATTTAGCTTTTTGGATGAGCGTAGCGAGCGAAGCGAGCGAAGCGAAGATTCCATTTCACTACACTGGAGAAAAAAATCCGGAATGTTTTTTTTTTTCTGTATTTTTGGCTGTTTGTTAACACGATTCCGGCTAAACCAATACTCCAATTGCGATGAAATTTTATGGGGGCCTTCGAAATCTCTGAACTTAGAACTGCCACGTTTTTGAGCGCAATCGAAAAATTATTTCTAATGAAAATCGCAAATTTACGATTTTTTTCGATTTTAAAAAATTTCTTCGACTTATAACATCTACATGCTTAATCCGATTTTAATGATTTTTTTACAGAACCTTAATTTTATGAATTAAGATATTCGTGTGAAATTTGAGCACAATCGAAAAATTATTTCTCATGAAAATCGAAATTTTACGGGTTTTTTTCTTTTTTTAAACAATTCTTTGACAAATAACACCTACATGCTTTATCCTATTGTAATGATTTTTTTACAGAACCTTAATTTTATGAATTATTATATTCGTGTAAAATTTGAGCGCAATCGAATAATTATTTCTTATGAAAATAGCAATTTTACGATTTTTTTCTTTTTTTTAAATTACGATTAAGAAAAAATAAAAGAATAAAGTTAATTTTTTATTAAATTTAATTTAATTTTTAAAAAAATCGACTCAATAATAATTTTTTCACAAAACAACAGAAAATCTGCATAACACATGGCAGGTCAATGCACCAATTACGCTCATCCAACAGCGCGGCGGGACTTAAGCGTTTTCCTAGTTAAAACATTCTTCGACTTATAACACCTACATGCTTTATCCGATTGTAATGATTTTTTCACAGAACCTTAATTTTATGAATTATTATTATCGTGTGAAATTTGAGCGCAATTAAACAATTATTTTTCTTAATAATTGCAATTTTACAATTTTGCTATGGTGCTGGGATAATGCTAAGGCTTTTACAATTTCCATTTTTTTTTTAAGTGAAAAATGTTTAAGATTAAAAAACAATACATCTATACATTTACCAGACGGATTTTATAATTTTTGTTTTGTTTGATAAATATGATTTTTTCCCTTTGCATTGTTTGAAAATGTATGTTTTTTCATTTTTGTGAAAAATCTATATTTCCCATATTTTAAATAAAAAACTATAAATCTCATCAAAAAAGTGTCCGGTGAATTTGTCAGAATAAGACTTGTGAGCACATTGAAAAAGAAATTATCCTTTCATCTTAAAAACTGTAGAAGAAGTAGGAACAATTGTTAGCAAATGTGCTAGAATAAAAATTTTGAGATAATAACATTTAAAGTTTATTTATGTTGTTTTTTGGTAAAACAACAGAAAATCCGCATAACACATGGCAACTCAATGCACCAATTACGCTCATCCAACAACGCGGCAGGACTTAAGCGTTTTCCTAGTGTAAATACAGAAGTATTGTATGGCTTAAAGTAGGCTACTCCAAGTGGAATGCCGGAACTGAGTTTGGTGCATCTAATGAGAATACATACCCCTGTGAGAATGATTACATTGAGCCATTTTTAAATGATTGCATCTTTGAATGAGAAGTATTTAAGCTACATAAACCCATATAACACACAACACAATTCTTTCCTTGACATATTATTACAACTGTTGTAGCATATTAAAACTATGCATGACTGTTTAATGAATAATGTTAGTTGAAGCAGGTATTACATTATTGGTTGACAGTACTTGAGTTTTTGTGCACCTTTTACTCGAGTATGGTAGATCTTGATCATCTTCCACACCTTTTGCAAAAGTGGCTACACAATTATTATTAATGTGTGGACATAAGTAAATCTAAATACTAAATACTGTAATGTAGATTAAACAAAACCAGCACTAGCTAAGAAGTACAGGTTAAATGACATTTTACAGCAGTAACTTTGGTATGTATGTACTATGTATATGCTACATATTAGTACCTAATTACTTATTAACAATAATACCCCTATTAAGAACTAGCACACTAATTTAAAACTACTGTATAATGAACTTTGCAGTACTACTATAGACGTACCAACATCGCATCTGCCCACATCATATGTACCTCGATGATGAATTTATTCTACGGGTGTTCTGTTAATATAGGAATCGGCTCAGTTCTTGTCGGCAGCCTTGAGGAAAATAACTTACGGTTTATGGACGCAGGATCGATACATCACCAAGCCGCCCCACACAGACACTTTTCTCTGACATTTGCTTGCAGTATACATTTAGGTTCAATCACCTGCTTCTAAGTCGACTTGGACTCATCCGATATGGCTAAGGCTTTTCTGGTGTTGGTAGATCTATAGTACGAAACTAACTAGCATCAGGAGAAATATATTTTCTACAAAATACTTTTCACATTTGAAAATAAATGCATCAGTGAATTAAAATAGCCACCATGACTGGCTTAAAGTAGAAATAACCCAAACACCAAAACTAATTACTATGTACTATTTAGCTATTTTACATTTCATTACCAGTATAAATTATGCCTGATAAAAACTAACACACATAATATTGTTTGCCAAAGTCTTGGAATATTTTCTAAAACTAATTCTTACAGACACCCAATCACGTTGTAGATACCATTTTTTGTTCATCAGTGGTAACTAAATACAGTTTTATAACTAAGGCGTAAATGAATATATTGGTAACTGTGTAGTGATGATGATGTAGGCCTACAGTGTGTATTTCCTACAAGCCGTAACTTGGATACAGGAACTAAATTTACAGAGGCATCGCAACAATCGATTATCTTATTTGTTGGTGGTGGAAAAAACAGATGAAGAAAAAAAACAGATGATGAATTTCTGTATTTAAATCATGGCAGCATAACTAAATCCACATAACAAAAAATGAAAGCCCACAATACAAAGGCCTAAAGCTGCAAAAAAATATAGCTTGTATATTAGGGTGGGCCGAAAAACAGCTTTTTTTTAAAGTCGTAATACCACAGGAAAGTTGCAAATTGTGGAGACTAAAAAAATAAAAAAATAAATTTAAAAATCGGTTCATATCTTCCGGTCGCGCATGTGCTCTAAAGTTTTCCAAAATTTGGAAAAATTTGATTTTTTTTTTTTTAGTTGGGCAACAATGATGATACAACTTTTTACTGTCCAAAATCCTGTTTTTTTTTTATTCCAAAATTGATGATACGTTGTTCTGTCCAGCACTTCAATTGTACATCATTCATATCATACATAAAAAATACTAAATAGTGTGATTATCAATTGGTGAAGAAAATCAATGAAATTGTGATGTGTTCATTCGAGACTAGGCCTACTTAATTTGTTCATTTGAGACTAGGCCTACTTTATTTGTTGTAGGATTTAGAACATGTTGATAATGATTATGAATCAATTGCTTGAAAATTAGTACCAATTTGCCTATTTTCCATCTATTCAGATGTTGTTGAGAGAAGGGTATACTGTATAGGAATAAAATATATAAGTAAATTATCCCAAGCTATTTTTTAAATTTAATCTAGATGAAGGCCAGAGCTAGAAAAGTGTTATTGAAGTGGCTGAATACTTAGCTGAAATGTTACAAAGTTGGTGTTACTTTTAAATTATCATTGTTGCAGTGCTAATATCCACACCACGCTAACCAAACTACATATTTTATTCCTATAGCTAACTTGCTCCGCTGGTAGTCTTTCTACCTTCCGCTACTAAACATTGTACCACAGAAATCACAAGTACTAGCATCTTAATTCTTCTTTAATTTTATAGTAGGCCTATGGACACCAAATTTTAATTAATTATCCATAAAGTGTTTGCTTGCCCCAACACGTTCAAACTCGTAGACTATATGACTATGTAGTGCTATGAAGTGATAGCAAGATTGGAACACTGTGTCCTGACCGGAGATGCAACCCTAGTTCTTCAGCTTTACATAATGATGCTCTACCAAGTGAGCTATCGGGCCACCGGATCAAACTTTATCACTTTATCCTTGTCCTAAAAAGCAGGCTCTTGCTATCGATTGACTGATTGATTGGATATTGCTTAACGTCTCATATTTATGCACTTTGGCTAATCGAGACGAAGGGAGGAACGTAAAGGGAGACGCAGGGGGACAAGGGGTGGACAAGCCTGTGCTGGTCAGAACCAGCCACAAGCGTATGGGGAGGGCAGGGGTTCCCCCACGTCGTGTTCGTCTCCGTCTGTGTCATCATCCGTCCGCGCTGTCATTGTCGTCGCCGTCGGGGAGGTAGTCAAAGGGAAGGGGAAAGATCCCCGACGACGACCCAGAGCTCGCCACTAGTTTTAGAGAGTAAAACTCCCCTAATCACGGGCCAAACCACGAGAAGGTTGCGAGTTGGAATTTGATATCATACATATTAAGCTACTTAGGGCCGGTATTACAATCTACAAAAAAAAAGTTATTTGTAGCAAATAACGTTACTTCAATATTACAATCGTCGCGACAAATAGCACTATTCTAAAGAATAGAAGAGGATTATTTGTTGGATTCTTATTCGGAGATTGGACCGGCAAATAGTGCACTACTATTCAACAAATAAGGGCGCAAACAAAACTCATAAAAACTGATTTACAAAAAAGAGCCCGGTCAAGAGAAGTAAGTCCGTGTGTTTTTGTTAGGGAACTTATTTTTTATCATTGAAATGCATTACCAGGATGTTAAGGATGAAATTTAGCCTGGGAGCTATTTTTCTGTATCTGGCATTTGGTCGCCATCTTAAAAAATGTCCACCACATAGTGTTTTAAAATTTAAGGTGTTTGTGTATAAATCCAAAATGGCTGGAGATAGACAAAAAGTTATAATGGCAAATATAATATTCACCGTACAATTCCAAACAAAAATAGTGTCAACCAAATTTTTGGTAGGGGCAACGGTGACGTCGCAAAATCGTTTTATATTTGTTGCTTAAATAAGTAACAGCTAATTTCCTATTTTATTTTATACATACAGTACAGAACAATTTGCAGGTTATTATGTTTTAAACACTTATTTATAGAAAAAACTTCTATTCAATTTTGTTAAGAAATCTTCCGTCAAAATAAAAAACATAAGCAACGAAATGAGTTAGTGCATTTACCCGGGATTTGAAGTTTCCCAATGTTGGTTGAAATTTTCCACAAACTAGTATGGTGGAAGAAGTAAGTCTGAGTGTTTTTGTGAGGGGACTGAAAATGAGTTTGACTAGTAGAGTGTGAACCACATGAGAATAATGCTAAGCAAAACTTTTCCACAGAAACATTTGTATCACATTGTCCTCAGTGGCGTGTTTGAAATTTGAATACTATCTACGTACCCTACTACTACTACTACTAATCACTTCTATATTGTAAACCTACTCAATCAATTAGCCTAAGTGTACTGCCCAAATGCAGCTTACAACATAATTATCCGCACAGTTTAAATCGAGGGTGGCATATGCATGGTACTTGCATTTCATATTTTTTACCATTGGAATTGGATGATAGACTTAGGACTTGAGACTTGAGGTTCACACACCCCTAATAAATAGGCCTACACAAAATATAATTGATGAGCAAAGCTAAAACTTCAATTTCACTAACCCCCCAAAAAAATTAGCTCGGGTGTTTTTTTTTGGGGGGAGGGATTTTTGTCTGATGTTTTCACTCTACTGGGCAAACCAAACGGCATATTCGATCTTGATGAAAATTTGAGGGGACCTTCGAAATCTCTAAACTTAGACTTGCCACGTTTATGGGTACAATCGACCAAATATTTCTTATGATTATCGTACTTTTACTATTTTTTTTATTTTTAATGAGATATTTTCGTGATATTTTGGCAAACGGATACTCCGATCTTGATGAAACTTTATGGGAATGTTTAAAATCACTGAAATTATATACGTCATGATTATACAGACAATTGAAGAAATATTTCTCATATAAATCGTACTTAAACGATTTTTGCCCTGGTTTTTAATACAATATTTTGGTGATATTTGGACCGATTCTGACCAAACAAGTGGGGCTACAACGATCATATTTTACATTGACATAAAGATTATGGTGATGTAATGCCTTTTGAAAGAAAAAGTTGAAACAGTTGGTCAAAAATAATAGAAATAAATATTTTAATACAAGCCTTAGGTGTATAATTAACCAGTAATACCAAGTAAGAAGTAACTGTAGAAAAAGTACTGAGATCCCAGTTAGATTAGATAGTTTTTTTTTTATATATATATTTTATATTATTTAATTTAATTTAATTTATTATTAATTAGATAAATTGTGTGGCTCGTTGGTCTTGTGGTAAGCCTACCTGCTTCCAACGCAGAAGGTCCAGAGTTTAATTCCTGCTAAAGTCAGAAGTTTTTTAACTTCTGATTTGGACATCAGAAGTCCATCAGTTCTTGTCTTATGAATTTGTAAACGGTGACTTTGGAGCCATACTAGCAACAAGGCACATAATAAATTTAAAGTTGTTCTGAATCGGCCTTGTTGATTCTGGCATTGATCCGCGGGTGTTCGCATTGCCCATACCACTGATTGCTATATTTCCTACTAAAAATATTGATCTTTGGTTGGTTATCCAGGATAACCACGACGAGTGAAGGATAACTTATCCTTCACTCGTTGAATGCGTCGGAGCCTGCAGGGTTGGCTCGGTCACTTTGGTCTACTGTCCCCCACTGAAAATCAGTGACTGAGTGGGTGGACTTTAAATACGTTTTTTTTTTTTGATTGATTTATTTATTTATAATAAACGTTACCATTGGACAGAAATATTAAAAAGAAAGCTCATCCGTCAACTCGACTGGAAAAAGCGTTTGCGAAGCGGCCTAGTTTTAATAAATTTTGATGATACATCACAATTCATTATTTTTTTCAGTCTTGGGGTCACTATTTTTTAAAAGTATCATGGTATCGCTAAAGCTACTTGCCCCGTAAAAGTAGTGTTGCTACTTTTTCACTACTTTTTTCAAATGTAGCTAGGACCCTGGCAGAGTGCACTCACCGTTGGGCCAACAGCGATAGTGCAGGCAGGCGATACTTATGCAACCCGTCATATGCGCGCTAACACTTGAGAGGTAAAAGCTTTCCAAAGTCAATAAGGGCACCTTTTACACTTTCAAGGCCTTCTGTCAATATTTCTTTAATGTAATTCACAGCTGTATACAGCACATGTACATAATTACCAAGTATAGTCCCGAATATAGGCCGAACCTGAATATAAGCCAACTTGGCAACCCCCTAACATTTCTTGTCAAAACATAAAAAAACAAGCATAAACATCTAGGGCGACGGTCGTCGCCCGGCAGACAAGCGCATGCGACTGCTTAGGCGACACGAACTCCAGCCCTATATACAGCTACGAGAGTTGGGGGGTTTTCAGCTATCTGCACACGCCGCCCCGAAAGAGTTACAATCTTGAAACTCAGTATATAACCTGGTATGTAGTCCATGACATACCAAAAAAAAATCAACCCGATCCGACAACTCGTTCTGTGTTAAAAAAGGCTCTCAACATCGTCAAATTCCTTTCGGCTGGCTGGTGGTTGGGTGGGTGGGTGGATGGGTGGGTGGGTGGCTGGCTGCTAGGAGTTCTCCGCGGAGATTAATTTAGCCTACAGAGAAAACGGTAAATCTTAGAACTATGAAACTTGGACCACACTTAGATGTACTTCAGACGCAGTGACTTTTGCTTTCAAAACC
Source organism: Sweltsa coloradensis (assembly GCA_024449915.1). Lineage (NCBI taxonomy): Eukaryota > Metazoa > Arthropoda > Insecta > Plecoptera > Chloroperlidae > Sweltsa > Sweltsa coloradensis. The sequence goes on from JAMZAV010002118.1 coordinate 193,620, forward strand.
AAAATCGGGTAACAGGGACCGGAGAAAATCAAAATTTGGATGATAATCAAAACGTGTTATTACCAAGGCGTGGTAATTTGTACAAACTTGAAATTAAACATGCTATTAACCATTATAAATATCTTGCGTCCAAAACACAAGGGGCTAAATTTGGGGATGACCATGGGACCAAAAATGACAAAAAACATATCTGAACTTTAAGAAATGAATCATGCAAAGAAAACAGATGTTTTAAACGTGGAATACATTTTGATATCTCTCATTCTTTATCACTTTTGAATATGGAAAGCAAAATTGGGTAACGGGTACCGGAGAAAATCAAAATTATCAAAAGTAAGTAGTAATTCCGTACTCTTATGAATAATACGCTATACTGAGAAAACGGTTCATCTTAGAACTTTGTGAAACTTGGGCCACACTCAGATGTACCTCATATAACCAAAACCGGGCAATTGGGACCGGGGAAAATCAAAATCAAAATCAAAACGCGTAATTACTCAGGCGTAGTAATTTGTACAAGCTTGAAATTAAACATGCTCTTAACCATTATAAATATCTAGTGCTTAAAACACAAGGGGTATCTTTGGGGGGACCGTGGGCCCAAAAATGTCAAAAAACAACTTTGAACTGAACAAATTTAATCATTCAAAGTCCATCATTCACACCTTGATAGCAAACGAACAACAAAAAGATGTAATATCCAACCAAATACAAAAATTTGTAAAAAAAAAACGGCAGCCAAGCTCTCCTTCAAAAGTCTTCGGCTGTGAATGCTGTGAGATATAGAAGTTGAGCCAAGCTTTTTATTCTTTCTCCCTAGTTTTGCTTTGAAAATAATGAGTCCCAGAAGGACGAAACGCGTCGTGGATTAAGGTAACAACTTTAAATTAGCTGCAGTTGTCATCAGCAGGTGAAAAGTTTTGTCGCCCCCAGCCCTTCAGGCTGGGATTTATGTTCTCTTTGCTTTCCCAACCTGTCAACCCTTCTCCAATCTTGAAAATAAGTAAGATCATTTCGCCTGTTGACGAGCGCCAAGCCAACGATTTTTGTGGTAAAAAAGTAAAATTTTAAAACTCAAAATCATAAAAAAATGGCTTGGCCATTGAATTTGGTTCATGGCCAAGAATTTTTTTATGATTTCGAGTTTAAAAATTTTACTTTTTTACCACAAAAACCGTTGGCTTGGCGCTCGTCAACAGGCGAAATGATCTTACTTATTTTCAAAGCGAAACTAGGGAGAAAGAATAAAAAGCTTGGCTCAACTTCTATATCTCACAGCATTCGCAGCCGAAGACTTTTGAAGGAGAGCTTGTCTGCCGTTTTTTTTTTACAAATTTTTGTATTTGGTTGGATAATGGGTCTTTGAGACTTAAAATAAATAAAAAATATTAAAAAAACGGTAGGCTTATTATACTCAGATTCAGGACAATACTATTTGTTTTGATATAAAACACTATCAGATGGCAGTTCTGTAAATGATTTACTATCCAATCCACTTTATCAGAATGTTCCAAATAGCTATTGGGATGATAAACTTATTTTGTAATATGGAAATACAAAGTTATTGCACGGATAGCTTATCCGAAAGATAACTATTTCTTAACGTTTATTATTTGTCGATTGTAGTACCGGCCGTAGTGCACAGGTTGGGGAAAATTCTAAATTAAGTACCCTACCAAGCCTATTACCTTATCTCCAAAGAATGTGATTGCTATTATGGTAAAAAGTTATTTTTCTCTTGGCATCTCTATATCATCAAATATAACACCAACAAAATTTATTGGTACTATTAGTATTACTATTATAATTATAGCCTTGTTCCGGAAAAACAAACAAATCACTTGATGGATAAATATTTAAAATACAATTACCCTCATGTATCATTAAGGCTCTTAGTGTATGTATACATAACACATTACCTTATTAGTTATACATTGTGTACGACTGTACGTAGTATACCTTACCCACTACCACATTACAATTACCGTTGTCTAAAACTCGAGGTCGAGTCACTGTAAGAGAAGAATCTCATTCTGCTCGTTTGGTCTGGTCTCTAGTCTTCATACATTTTTTAATGATGCCTTGGAATTGTACTAAGTAAAATGCACTGACGGCTCGGAACACACTCATTAGCGAGACCTGGGGAAAATATAATAAACATGAGATACAGTTTTTTGATAAATATATATAAACTACTTTTTAGTTTTTATAAAAAAATCTTCAGGTGTCGATGAACGACAGTCAAATGCAACCTAAACAAATGACGACTAACACCAATGAATGAGAATTCTGAATTACACTGCAATATACTATTATTAGAAAACTGCAAAATACTACCGTTACTGAGGTTGTTTAAATAGAAATCCACTTTATTTCTTAAATCATTTTTAAGAAATACTGGTAGGCCTACATAAAAGTTTTGATCAACAATTTATCACATAAAATTTATTATTTTGAGATGATGTTGTGACCTCTTTGTGACAAAAACATCTGGGCTACCTATGCTTCAAATTCTTACAACTTTCATACTCAATAATATTATACTTAGTTAATAGTTATAACTAAGTTTACCTGTAAGTGCTACCAAATAATGTTTGTACCTATCTCTTCTTGAATCTTAACCTTAGAAACAGAACTCCGTAATAGCATCCTTTACCTTTAGAGTTTAGAACCTTTAGATTTTTTCATTTTGAAAAACATAGGCCCTACCAAAATTTAACCACTTTCCAACATCTCGAATATGAGCACAGCATTTTATGAACTGTGTATAAGTACAAAGTTAATTAATAATAATTATAGCAAATTAAATAAACCCAATTTTTACCTGAATAATAAGTTCATTGATTGAGGTAACAGGACACATTCCAGCACACAATGTCTTCAGGAAAAAACTTTCAAATCCAACGGTGCTATAGAATTTCCCAGCCTAGAAACAAAAAGTCATGTTTTTTGTTTTAGTATACAATACAATTTGCAAACTTGTGAGGGCATACGCCTACAGTACATATTTTTATTATGTGTCTGTAAGAAAATATTTGGTAGTACTATCTATTTAGAAATATATATAAGGAATATTTTAGATTTTTGGGGAGAATCCAGGTGCCCGCGCTAGGGCGCCGCAGCCAAGCCGTGGTGCGCTACACACTCAAGCACCTTATAGACCAAGCAGAGTTGGGGTGATTTCGAGGTGTCGCGTGATGTGAACTTAAAAACTATCAAAATCAAGGGTGACAACTGACAACACATACCAAATTTGGTTGGGGTACGAGCATTCCTTCTTGGTGAAAAAATGGCTTGAAACATGCTCAAAATCACTTTAAGGATGATAGCTACTACTGCTACTGTCTAATTAGTCAGTTTCAATTGGCCAGCGATTTTGACCAAACGGGTGGGGCTACAACGATCATATTTTACATGGACATTAAGGTAATAGTGATATAGGGTCTTTTGAAAGAAAAAGTTGAAAAAGAATACTAAAATTTGCTGGAAGGCTTCCAAATTAAGGCTATTGTACCACCACTGGCCGATAATTTGAAAGTCGAAGAAACATGTCTGAAAAGTTTGGTGAATGAAAGAAGGCCTTAAAAATAACAGAAAAAAAAATTGTGAACTTTTTTGGGCGGGACATAACCTCACTTTTAGAAATTATATTTATATTTTTAGACAAAAGTGTAATACACAAATCTAGTTCAAAAATAAATTTTGAGAATCGGCTTTCTGGACATAGTTTCAAAACACCTTTAGCTATAACTTGACTATAGCTAAAATAGTTTTCTGAAAATAACAGTTGGTGTACGAATTTTTTTGTCAAACGGTACAAAACTCGTATTTGTACCGTTTGACAAAAAAAATTCGTACACCAACTGTTATTTTCAGAAAACTATTTTAGCTATAGTCAAGTTATAGCTAAAGGTGTTTAGAAACTATGTCCAGAAAACCGATTCTCAAAATTTAATTTTGAACTAGATTTGTCTACTATACGCGTTTAAAGTGAAATCCAGGGGCAGCACTGTCGGTGGGCGTAACGTGCATCATGCGCCGGCCGGAGTAGCATTAGGAGTAGTCCTTCCCTAAGCAGCTGTGTATAAACTGACGATTTGAATGCTCAATAATCAATCGTTGGTGAATGTTGTGATATCTAATTAGGGTGTAAATTAATGTTATGACATTAGTTAGCCTGTTGTGATGTTCAAAGGCATCCTGCAACTCATTGAAATATATTTAATTTCCTTTTCCGAAGAGTCAATTTAGGCCTACTTTTCCTGATCGGTCCCGATTTGATTTCTTACAAAACCAGTTAGTTCCGGGCCATGGTGACAAAATTATAGGAAATTATTTCACTTGCATCCGTTTAATTTTTAATAGACTATAGACCTACAGCCATTTCGTTAACCCATTTATTCGGAAAAAGCTGTTTCCCGTAACCTAACGTACGTCGTTGGTGGTGCTAAACTCGAAAACTCCCAGCTAGAGTCTAGGCTCTCCTACGGAACGCCTAGATCTGTCTCAGAAACAATTTCGTGCTCAAAATTGTTATCAGAATCTTTTCTCCATGGGCGTAATATTATTAGTATTGACCAGCGATAGTTTATTTATATTAAATAAGTTGCTGAGCAGACTCGAAAATATCAAACAAATGATTGATGTGGTGTGTGTACACTCGCCCACTCTAAGCCTAGAAATGAACGACCTTATGACTACCTGATGCTCGATCATCGCATGTTTTTAACAATCTTGCAATTTTATTTCATTCATAGTTAGTTTTAATATAATCTTACACTATTTAAACGTCATCTACAGTATTTTTTCACGATTTAACTGACGAAAACATCCTACATTGAGATTTGAGAACTGTGTGTATACACACGCCCACTTGTAGGCCTAGAAATGAACGCAACATTATGACAAGCAGTTGCTCGATCATCGCATGTTTTAAACAATCTCGCAATTTAATTTCATTCAAAGATAGTTTTAATATAATCTTACACTATTTAAACGTCCCCTACAATATTTTTTCACGATTTAACTGACGAAAACATCCTACATTGAGAGCTGTGTGTATACACACGCTAGGGATGGGCAAAAGCGTGTATCTTACTACACGTGTACACGCTGGCTGTCTGTTCGTGTACACGCGTGTACTATGTATATTTTAAGATATCTGAAAAAAAGTTGGACATGTTTATTTATTACTGTATATTTTTATTGCATTCTGAACAGTATTCACGGCGACGGCGTTCGGTTCAGTTTATCAGTCAGTAAATGACGTGGCTGATGTTTCATTGACCTAGAAAGTTAAAAGGGTGATGGTATGGTTGAGGCTTGCGTGATGAAGAGGGCGGGGGGAGGAGAGATAAGGCTTGTGATTTACCATAGTTCCCGTGATACTTGAATTGTGCAGCAACTCCTTCGCGCACAGTCGGCATTTAACCTTCTTTCCCACGTCTATCTTATCAAAGAACTTCCACTCAAGAGATATTCTAAACAATAAACAGTCATGCGTCACTGACTCACATCTCAACACTCGTAAACAACTAAGCGGGCGGCGGGCGACTGCGAGCGGTCTGGAACCATCTGGAAGGTGTGGGCCCGTCAGGGGGGGGGGGGGGGAAGGCAAGGCCACCGTGGCAAGGGATCGCAACCAACTTACCGTTTTGCGGGAAGGCGGATGACTGAAAGAGCTCGTATTTCAAATAGAATTTTGAAATCTGAAATCTCGACGACTGAACAATGTCAATTGAAAGTCGACGTGTATTTTTTTATAAATTATGTACACGTGTACACGTAGACGGACGTGTACTCGTGTACACGTCTCATCCCTAACACACGCCCACTTGTAGGCCTAGAAATGAATGAACTCATGACAAGCTGATGCTCCATCATTACGTGTTTTTAACAATCTTACCATTTTACTTCATTCATAGATAGTTTAAATGATCTTATACTATTTAAACGTCCCTACAATATTTTTCCCCGATTAAACAGACGAAAACATCCTACCCTACTCCGGGTTACTTCAAATGTTATCGTCCCCGAAGTCCAACTTTCACGCTTATTTTCATTAACATTTTCCTATCTAGGATGTGTACGATGTGGCTACAGATATTCCACTAGACTAACAAACTCAATTTCATAAATTGGTGGTGTAGTTTTGTCTTTATTGAGTGTTTATTTCAGTCGTGATCCATTGCAAGTGCCATAGGAAAACATACTTATAAGCGAAGCGGCCATATCGCAACGCAATGCTACTCCGGCGGGTTTGCGCTTCGCTCACCAGATGTCAGCCACTTTGCTTTTAAATCCGAATTACACTTTTGTCCAAAATCTAAACATAATTTCCAAAAGTGAGGTTATGTACCGCCACAAAAAAATTCACAATTTTTTTTCTGTTATTTTAAAGGCCTTCTTTAATTCAGCAAACTTTTAAGACATGTTTCTTCATCTTTCAAATTATCGGCCAGAGGTGGTACAATAGCCTTAAGGTTTTAATATAAGCCTTATTATACAGGCATACAATCAACAAGTAACTATACTTACTTGACAATGATCGCCTACATTGTTTACAAAACGCCAGTCTTTGGACCACTAGATTTTACATTATATTGTTAATAGAATCCGTAATACTATAGCAATTAAATCAACTTTGCTAAAATTATTATATTTTAACAATTAATTTTGCAATTTGAGATCCCACACATAACAAAAACTTGCAAAAATACAGCCAAACCTTACACACTCAAAAGAAATTTTAGATCTAAAAAAGGGCCAAGCTCATCTACCCTCCACATTTGCGCATTCTTAATTCATAAACGTACAGTGTCCCGTAACAGCATCCTTGAAAAGCTTGGCAAAATAGAATTTGCATGATATTACGTTTAAATTGATATTACGTTTAAATTAATTAGAAAAAGTGAACTTGGATGAACTATTACATTTAAATTAAAATTGCAAATTCTATTTTGCCAAGCTTTTCAAGGATGCTGTTACGGGACACTGAACGTTTATGAATTAAGAATGCGCAAATGTGGAAGGGTAGATGAGCTTGGCTCCTTTTTAGATCTCATTTATTTTGAGTGTGTAAGGTTTGGCTGTATTTTTACAAGTTTTTGTTATGTGTGGTACAAATTACTAAAAGTTCACTTCCTTTTTTATGTTAATAATAAAGATAAAAATAAACATAACATTTTGTGACTTTACTCGGGAGTAGTTGCACACAGTTATTTTGACAGACTCATTTTTGAACAACTGACGTCTTTATAGCAACCAAACTAAAACTACCTTCCCAAAATAGCTTTGTGAAGTAAACTAGTAAACAATTCAGTGTACCATCGAACTTTACCAAAAAAACATCGAACCATTCAGTTGCTCGGTCATTTAGACTGGGGTGCGGTGGGACTACAAACGTCATCACCCCCATATTCAAATATTAATGTATTTCCTACTTCAAACATTTTTTATTCAGCATTGTAGCCTTCCATGTAGGACTTACATTGCTTGTTTGTCAATGTTTTTACCCTCAATTGACACTCCTGAACAAATATGTAGTACACAATGCCATCAATGACAAACAAGACAGAACTTTTCCCTCAGCTCAAACAAAAACTTGCTAAAGAACTAATGGCAATGTTTTGCAAGGAGGGATAGTTCAGCATCAGCTGACCAACCATCAAGACTAATTTAGGAAGGCATTTCCCGGAAAAAGTCCTGCTATCGGAATCAAACGGTCTAAAAAGGCAAAGCGTTGTGTAGTGTGTATAAAACACAACGTAAGGAAAGCACCTACATGGCAGTGTGATACATATAATATACATATATATTAAGGATGCACACGATAATCAATATTATCGATCGATAATCAATAATGGATATTATTTCTATAATCGATAACCAAAATTCATTATCAATTATTGAAATATCAAATAATGGCTAAATAGTGGCACGAATCAAACTCTTAAGACGGAGATTATCTCACGTTGTGCCATGCACTGGCTGGGATGATGGTGTTACACTCGAGATTGATGTTTGGAAATGAGCTATCAGGCGATAATGGAAGCCAAACACATGACATCAAAGACAGCGAGACAGCAAACGGAACGCGATTGTGTTGTTTTGACTTACACTTGCCACACTTGAGGTTCCACTAATAGGTCGGAACAAGCTTTGTTGGTGATATCGATATTATCGATGAAATCGATTCGATAATGACATTACCTTTTTGATAATCGATAATGAAAAAAGTATCGATGTGCAGCCCTAATATATAATATATACTGTATGTATTGCAAGTTGCTCTTTGCATGGAACATTTCAAATCTTTCCACACTGTAAAATACTATTAGGCCTAAGCATCCAGGCCAGTAGTGTACAATTGATCATCATGAGGCATAGTAAGGTGTAAGTCTTAAAGCCCCCAGACCTCCCGTGTGGCGCGAGCTTAGTCCCTCCCCCCTCTTTGAGAGGTCCTGGATCCGCCTCTGATCCTCCAAGGTCACGGGGCATAAAGATTATCCCCATATTATTACTTGTGAAATATTTTTACTGGTGGGACCGACCTCGAAAAATACCAAGTTTGACAACTTTTTTTCGGGTCATGGTGGACCCAATAATCCCGATAATTTTTCTGTTAATTTCTAAATTCATAACTACGGTAGTTAGTCTGAATGAAATATGCATTTTGAGTTCAGCAGGTGAATACCCCTTAGGTGTGTTGGGCATTGGAATTTGAAAAACTAGGATAAGTCTGGGTAATTAGAACTAAAAATGAGTTTGAATACTATAATTAAAATTAAATAACGATGACAGTAATAATTTATCATAATACTAGATACTATAAAAGTTAAGAATTAATTTATGTCAAAACTATGAAAATAGATTTTTTCCTCAATTTCATTAAACGGGAAACACTCCCGTAGGTGAAATTGTTTTTTTTTTAAATCAATCCAGAAATGTATAATTTAAAAACCATCTCAGCGGGGTATGGAACCCTGGTCTCCCAATTGCCGGTCAGGAGCTTTGACCCCTAAGCTATCGAGACGGTTAACATCATAACATCTGGATTGTTAGATCTGAATAGATTGGAACAGTACTGCATCGATTCTGCTGCCTTTGAACTGACCATCTAAAGAAGATAGAGTTAATGACTTTGATCTCCAAGCTCACAATCTGGTGAACTGAATTTTTAAAACATTATTATATAAAGGTAACCCAACAGTAGTTGACACTTGACAATTTACTCAAGATCTGAGCAAGGTGTTACTAACCAATGTATCTTCCATGAGCCCCTTAGCTACATGCTCTGGTGTGACAAGTCCAGCCGAATTGGAAATCAAGCGAGTCTCCATCGGTTTAGACTTTTCTTCCTCTGCAAACCCAGGTGTGTCTGTATCCGGGGGGAGTGATAATGTGACAGAAATATTGTAAGGTTTAGCCTGAAATTAAAATAATAAATTAAATTAGTCAATTTTGTCATTTACATTTGGTTTAGTAAATCAGTCGGCAAGTGCAGGGATGTCATTGTTGTTGACTTCCACTTAAATAACATTATAAAACTGAACAAATGAAAAGACAAGTGGCAATTTGGTGAGCACTAGTCGGCCAGCTGAATACGCCATTAACAAAGATTTACACTATGTTTAACAACCCAACTAACTAGGGGATCAATAACGGTACCTTGTTTACTTACTGAAAAATAAATTTAGATAAGATTTGTTTATTTATTTAACATCTGTTCTCTTCAGTTGTTAAAAGGGTCATTCTCAAATAAAATGACCCTTGTGCTGTCCCACCTTAATATTATTTTTTTAGATCAAGCTATTGATTTGCATAAATTTTGGTTGTACATTTTCAGAATACTTATAGTTTTTATTAACTCCATAAATTTTTGCACTTCTATCTTGTAAGGCCGATCTTTAATTCACTATTATGTAATGCAAAATGTGCTAAAACCTATGTCCCTATCCACAAAACCAGAAGTGTTTCAGTAAGCTGTTTGGATTTTTCACTAAATACTATTTTAAATCTCTTGGTGAAAATGAATGCAGAAATAATAATTAAGTAATCATTGTTAAAAAATTTTTATATAATAACATTTTCCAAGAAATATCAAGTAAGGAGTGTTCGTCCCCACTGTGGTAATAATATTGATGTCATGACCGTTACCGTGCAAAAAATAAATAAAAATAAAGTGTAGAAGGCAGTGGATCAATGAAGAAGAACAAGAACAAGAGTCCATGATATGACACCATTGAAGTTTGTTTGATTTTTCAATGATATCTGTTAAAATTGAGAAGGGAACATATAAACGGCGAGTATTTTAATTATTGGTCATGAATGTTACCAAGTTAAGATCATTAATTTTTAATTTTATCTTTGATTAAACACTATAATTACATTACAATCAAGTTCCAAATCCTAGAAAACACAACCCTACTTTTATGCACATGGCATTTGTACTGATATTTATTTATGAATATAAAAATGTCATGACCGTTACTTGTCAGGTATGTTACTTTCAAAAAGTAACATTACCAAGGGCATCATGGATTACTGCATTAATTTCCTGCAACTGTAGATGTGTTTTGAAGGGAGAGGTTGTAATTCATTGCCATACTCAAAAGTAACAAAACACTTGTTTTTATTGATTTTCAGTGATCACATTGTCAAGAATGTTACTTTTTGTCAAGACCGTTACCCGTAGTGTCTCTTTACTTTAAACTCAACACAAACTTGTTGGATTAGATGGATTTTATCTTTAGGTTGACTGATTTGTACACTTACAAGCAACATGATCTTAGAAAAAAATTATTACTGTTAGAAAAGTAACTTTTTTGTCAAGACTGTTACTTTTTGTCAACACCGTTACCCGAGCTAATTATTAAATTAAGTCTTATTTAAAGTTTAAAATAACTGAATCACATTTTTAATCTTATTTATAATATTAATACTTCATTGCTAACAGTGATCTTGATAAAATTTGATTTGCCATTTGTCCATTATTAGTAAGTTGAAGTTGAAATTTGAGTAACATTCTTGACATTTTGGTATTATAAAAAGTGATTAAAATAAAAATGTATATTTTATTGAATGTATTAGTTTTGTGTGATAATGTAACTAAAACTATTGTGCACATGAATAAAGATTTAATAAATAACTTCTTACATCAATTGTCACTTTTATGTCCGGTAACAGTCATGACATTTTCGTACACTTGGATTGATGAATTTGCTTGTATGTAAAACATTTTTGTTTTTTTAGATAAACCCTTTTAGGGCTGTAAGAACAAATTATTGGATAATGTATTGTTAAAGGAGGCATCCAATTTTATGTTATAATTTTTTCTTGCAAGCATTTTTTTCAATATGGTCATTACGTTTGAGAATGACCCAAAAGTGATCTACAAAAGGAGGATAATTGCCAGTAATAAAACTAAATAACACAAGGCACAAAATAATAAACAGTAGCCCTACCTAATAATTAAAAAAAAAAAATGTTACAACAACAAAGTAAAGTAAACTAATTTAAGAATAGTTGCAGAGGCTGGCACAGAAAAGTGCACATGCTCAGGTTTAAGATGATTGCAGCTAAATGGTCACTAAGATAAGATCATTATAAAATTTCTAAAGAATATTGTGTGAAGAACAGTTCTATTGATATCCACACTTGGTTGCAAAAACAAAAGCATTAAACAATCAATGCAAGATAATAATAAGCACAGAAAGACAAAAATATGTAAATTTCAAAACATGAGTCAGGATACAAATTATTCATGAAATTCAGTAAAAAAAAATAACTTACGTTTTACAGAATTAACATGTTCAAATGGATTTAAACGTTGAGATCCAGTACAAAAATTTGCTATCAAAAATTAAGTAAATTCAAGACATTTCACAATGTTTATCAAAAATTAAGTAAATTCAAGACATTTCACAATGTTTTTATGAATTGATAAGATTCATTACAAATGTGAGTACTGGATCTTTGTTCCTGTATTATTGTTCACACAAAATATTTTATTTTATTTATATAAGTAAATTTATTTTAAAAAAAGGAACCTGAATGAAAAAGTTGTGATCATGGAAACTACTTTACAGTTCAAATTTGTTACGTACAAATTGAGCTTTTGAGTAGTTACTATATAAATAAAATATGTAGCCTACATAGGTAGTTTAAGTTTATTGATGAGCAAAGGACAACCAGTTGCTAATTGCTACCTTTGTCCATCAGTCCAATTTCATGTTTTATTGTGTAGTCTACATTGTTGGTACCCTACCTAGTTAGACAAAACTTTCCATAGGCCTAAATAGTAGAGGTACTATTTACAGTAAACGAAATGGCCCCAATTAGACTTTCATGGAGGGTCCGGAACCAAATCCTTATTTTACTACCCGATGTCATCCCTAGTATATTTAATTTTAATCGGCATATGGTTTCAAATATCGATACCGAAATGATTCCGACATGTCAATATTTTTGTCCATCTCCAGTTCAAACCAAACGCTGTCACTGCCTCAATGTGCACTGTGGAGAATGAGTGATCTAGGAAGTAAGAATCATACTCGCAAACATTTTGACGCCGATTAACGACCTGCGCCATGGGAATAGTAACTCACACAACCAACTGAAGTGGTAAATCACTTAAATGTTTACAATAATTGATATTTTAAAATAAAATCAATAGTTACATTGTACTATAGCTGAAAATTTGAGAAAGGGAACACAATCAGGAAAATTTATAGAATTAATTAAACGAGTGAGCGTAGCGAACGGAGTGATCTCCATTCAACTTAAATGGCGGTCAATCGTTAGTCTGCGTGCGTGTGTATGTGAGTGTGTGTGTGTACGTTGAAAATCAGCCGAATCGCTGAACAGATTGCGCTGAAATTTAAAACAGACATCCGGTACGAGTTTATTGAGAACTGCTAACAAAATCAGCAAGATTCATTGCGATTTAAACCTACAAGAAATAATAAACTGAAAAATAGACTTCCAATGTTTAGAAATTATTTTAACGACAATGTTTTAGATTTTGAAAATATATTTTTTGTTTGTTATTCGCCTGGCCGTGAAATGCCGTGCCCGTGCCCACGCAAGGTCAGTCCAATGTTGCACGTCAAGGTACCCCCAAATTCAGCTCGTAGATTGAGTAAACCTTGCAATATTTTCACGTATTTTGTACTGGCTATTTTTACCATAGTAGGCCCTATTGCCACAGATGGTGGACTGCACTGCGTTATATGCATTTCAAAACATGTTTAATTATTTTCGAAATACAATCTAGAAATTACAAAATCTTTCCTGACCAGGGGATTGAACCCACTTCTTTCACATTTCGGCTACAAGGGCGCCTTAGCCAACTAGACTAGGGAAACGCCAAAGTCGTAGTTAGACGAGTGAGCGAGTCATGTGGTGAGTACCCAGGAACATTTGCATTTAAGTTTGATAATTATATTTGTATAAATAATAGTTTTTTAAAGTTTAGTTGGTATACGGAGACGGGCGCGTCAACTGTAAGATCATAATGCGCCTCTCTAGCCTATGATAGGATAGGTAGGCCTAAAGTAGGGGGAAGAAAAGTAATGTAACCGGGTACTCAACACATGGCTCACTCACTCGTTTAACAATGACTTTGGCGTTTCCCTAGTAAACTATGCAATGCAAAAAACTTTGAATAAGCTATTAGTTTCAATTAGGGATGTCAAACGATTAAATTGTTATAATCGATAATCGAATTCACTTTCACCTCCATAATCGATTATTAATCGATTTTAATCGTTTTGTACAATGTCGGTATAGTAGCAAGTTTTTTTCAAACTTCGGTCTGGTTTCGGATAGTTTGAATCGCCCGCGCAAGGCACGAGTTCGCATCGGCGCCGTGGCGGGGACTTGAGCAAGCACAACAATCTCGAAGAAGACAGTCGGGAGCATAATCAAAAGGAAGTGGAGGGGTAGATAAAGCATACGAGATGAAATTGGCATCAATGCGGTGATCAAATTCAATTGTTTGATGCCATGTTGTCGAAAACTCTTGGCCTAGGCGAAACACAACACCAGAGCAATCACTTTTGTCACACTCAAGACGCCATGTTACGTAAAGGTGCAATTACTGCTCGGCGTTTCAGGCGCGTTGAGTGCGTTTACTGTGTTTATTGGCTGCCGCGCCAACTACGCCGCGTGGAACGCTTGAACAGAATGCAGCTTTAACTCCGCCCACTCCTTCCGACCTTGCACGGCCAGCGCATGCGCACATGATGACAAGGCAAGGCTGGTACGAACGATGTATTTTGCGACGTCGCTTCAATCAAATGTGGATCGGGAACAATCTCGTGTGCTAGAAATTGATGGAAACGTATCTCACGGGCGAGCAAGACATTAAATCGGCGGTTATCACAGCGTATTTGGCGGGAAAACGTAACGTACGGAAACGTTTCTCGCGGGTAATAGGCGGCGGATCTTGAAAACTAAATTTAAAAAAGTGCAAAAATTTAAAATCGATTTTTTTGTAAAAAATCGATTAATCGTTTTCGATTAATAATCGATTAATCGAATCGATTTAATCGTAATCGTTGACACCCCTAGTTTCAATTATGCAAAATTTATATGCTGGAATAGAATTATTTTTGCAGACAAGATATAATGGGGGGAATAGTCTAGTTCCATGAAAGTTTCAACATTTAGAAACATCTTGACTTTGTCTTTAACCCTTTGACAGCATAAAGCTGTTATTAGCCTGGGTGACAATGATGGTATGTTTCCTTTATACTGTCTAGTGTCTACTACTAACACTAAGCAATGTAAGTAAAATTAAATACATGGTAAATAAACTATTGGAACAAATACTGCAACAACAAAACTAGAAAAGACAGATTATACTTTAGATGGAGAGTAAGAATTAAGCTGTGTAGGCTTACCTCCATGTGTAATGCTTCCGCAAAGCCACGCAGTGCAAATTTGGAGCCACTGTAGCAAGCAAATCCATAGATACCAAAGAGTCCAGCTTGTGAAGAAACTATGACAATCTTTCCTTCCCTTCTACCTTTCATTCGTGATATGGCTGCTTTGGTAAGATATACAGTCCCAAAGAAGTTCACATTCATTTGGTGCTAAAATTTAATTAAAAACTAAATTAACACACAACCATAACTCAGCCTAGTTAGTTTACCAGCTCAAAGCAGTTATCAAATGTGCCATGTATAAAATATGTAAATTAATGTTAATTTAAATAATGGTTATTCTGTGTCTAAACTCAAAACACAACCTTATGCTGAAAACCAGAACTTTATTTGAAAAATATTAAATAAAGTTATAGACTTCACTGAAGTAAAACATTAGGCCTAAACAAACAATTTGAACTCGAAAAAATACAAAACTCTTGATTTGATAGTATTGGCATTTGGCTACCATAGGTTAGGACTGAACAAGTTCAGATCTTCAACTGTACTAGGAAGTAGACCCTAAGTGACATTTTAAAATTATTACATTATCAAAATATTCTGTTACTTAAAGTTTCAAATTGCTTACTAGTAGTATTTAAATAGTATAGGCCTTCATAGGCTAAGGACATATTGATAATCCAACACACTTAACAGTAAGCATTTATGAAAACAATTTTCCTGTAAGTAGGTTGTGATCTTAATCTAAATACTTTCGGAAATTTCTTTCCTAAAGCCACGCCACAAGGGAAACATATTTTGAAAACTTGATTTTATTTGCCGCCATGTCACAGATAAAATGTTTCCAGTCAATAGTGCTGCCGTCTCTAGAGATGTTATTGAAACCATGCTCTGTGAGCCATCTAGTGGTACTCAATAAGGAACAGGCTATGCCTACTGTTTCTATTGCAGCATCCAGTATTGGAGTGACAAAAACATTTAAGTGTAACTTTACAGGCACACACCAAAACAATACGTACTTAACTTTGTAGTCAACCTAAATAGCTACAGGAGAACAGATTCCACCTGTTGTTAATTGTTATACAATAAAATAAGACAATAATACATCAAAATTTTCCCAGCTATCATTGCAGTGTTATCACCTCATTTGAATCTCATTGCATGTTTGGCTGTCAGCCTATGTCCTGAAATGTTCCAGAATTTTATATTGCCTGGAGAAGCACATGTGTTTTGTTAACATAAAATTTTCATTTTAAAGCATGTTCTATTTTCAAAAACATATTTTTAGGTGTTTGGAAATTCCTATGTTTTCAGTGTCATCTACTTGGAAACTTAAATTTAAGGCACCATGTTAAAGCAATGAATGTTTAAATACCTAATTTTAAAATATGTATCCTGCACATGTCGCAGGCTTTAAGCTTTAACTTGCACAAATTAATTAACAAGGATGAAGGATGCCGTTAGTTTCAGGATCCTCTGAATCCTCATACTGGCAGTGGCGGAACTTCGTTTCATGGGCCCGCACGCAAAATTTCTATGCCCCCCTCAACAGATTCACACATACATAGGCTCAGTGTTAAATTCATGGGCTTTTCATCCCGGGGGCTATATAATATCCCGGGGGTATTATATAGGGACCACAGAGGGATTTGAAAATCAGGATTTTAGAGTGCGTTTGGTGCGTTTTAGAAAAATAGTTGTGGGCTGAATGCAATACCAAAATAATGTTGTTTTTGTGTTGTGTTGTGGATGTTAAAAGTTCCTAAATATCCGCTTGATTTCACCTTCAAACCGCTAGATTTACAAACGGTCATTTTAGCAACGAAAACAAATAGATACAATATTTTCCAAACAGGGTGAAATAGGCCCTACTGTTTTTATTAACTACGTAAAAAAAAAATTAACGGGGCCCCCTAAACTAGTGGGGCCCACCCGCAGTTGCGGGCCCTGCGGGCGCCTAGTTCCGCCACTGCATACCGGTAACTATGATTACCTGTAGGCCCTATGCCTAACCTGCAAATTCTTTAAAATATGTCTCAAAATTCCAACAAAAATAATATCACAGGGGGGAAAGATTCAGCACGTTCAACTAAAGTTTGCATTATTTTCACAGCCTACTTACTGGTTTTGTCCCTTTGATCACAATAAAAACTAAAATGTTCCTTTTATTTTCACCACTAATCATTAAACAAACCATTAACTTACAGCTCTGTTGAAGCCCATGTAAATGCTGCAGCTTCCAAGAAAACTAGACAAGAATGGCTCGAAAAGTGACAAGACACCATGGCAGGAGTACACCACACAGCCAAGAAAACCCGACAAAATATCAGATAGACGAACAGAAACAGCACAGTTCACGTTAAAGACACAACATGACCTGCTAGGGAGCATCTGCACCAAATAGGTGTGTTTGAAACCAGTACCTGCAGATTATGCGGAAATGGTGAACATGACAGACAACTCTGTACCTACATTTTGTCCCCGTCTGGAAAAGAGCGGGGACCAAAAAAAGGGGGAACGGGGTTTGGGTCTCTACGGGTTTGACCAGGTCAAGCATGAGGGAAATCACGGGCCAAATGTGGGCTTTTTGGAAAGAAAAAGAAAAAAGAAAAAGAAGACAACCCTTTCCCTGCCTCGGGCCCTTGGGTATATAATTTTTATACCCTTACCTTAAAATCTTAAAGCTGATGTGTCTTAAAGTTTTCCAAAAATCGCCACCCCCGCACAGTTGCCCAAGCCTGAAAAATTGGGCCAAAAAATCCCCATCTCGGCAACGACCTTTTTCACATCTTCGTATCTGGGCCCCATCAATACAGAAGCGGGTAATAATAATACAGGAAACCTAAACCCGTTTTCTCCCAGACCCTTTTTTTCCGGGCCCGGAAAAAATTCATTGCCAGCCCGGCATCTCGCCCTCAAAATTTTTTTTTGGGGAATTGGTATTTACTAAAACCCTCCCAAAAATTTGGGGCAACTAATCAAATTCACCCCAATGAAAAAATAAAAAAAATTGCAAGAAAAGATTGTTTCCCTTTAAAATTTTTTTTTTATACTTAAAGGGGCTATTCCCCCAAAAAAAATTTAAATTTTTTTTACTTTTTAAAAAAATTTAGGCCTAGCCCCTTTATCTTGTAACTGTGATTTTTCAAAATTTTTTTTTCAATTTTTTTGGATCCAAAAATTTGAAAAAATTGAAGTTTTGGAAAATTTCCCTTAAACCCAGCTTTAAGGAAAAACCCTATTTTTTTGGGGGGGGGGGGGTTCCACATAACATCTTACAAACCAAAAGGGCCCCTTTTAAAAAACATCGTGCCCTTGAAACGGGGGCACAAATTTACACTCAAAAAAAGGGGGGCAAAAAGGGCATTCCAAAATCATCCCCCTTCATGGTATCAGCAAAAATGTTCCCCAAAATTACAAAAAAAAATATAAAACTCCATGAAAGTCGGGTGGGAGTACACTACAAAACGATAACAAAACAAAACCCCACAATAAAAGGTTAGAAAAAAAAGAAAAAATAAAAAAACTGTTTCCATAAAGGCGACCAAAAAAGAGTCTGGGGGAAGACACTTGTTTTTCCCTACTTTGATGACAATGAAAATTAAAGAAGAGGGGGGAAATATTCGTCAGAGAAATTTTCCCCCTCTTAAAATTGTAGGCCTACCCAAATTTTATCACACTATCCCCCCTAAAAAAATGCAGTTATTATTAGATTTTCCCTTTTTTAAAAAATTTTAAACTTTTTAAACATTTTTTATTTACGGGAAAAAAAAACTGGGTTCTCCAACATTTCCCTTTTTGCCGCAAAGTGCTTCACAAGCTCCCATTGGCCATCTTTGGGAAATTTTTTCAGGGCAGTTACCCCAGTGGGCCTAAAATTAAATGGGAAATGCCCACAATTTCCCGTATTACGATCGTAATCAAAATGGATATTTTTTTCGATAATCGATAACCAAAATTCATTATTGATTATCAAAATATCAAAAAATTGATCTAGGGGGCCCACAAACCCAAACTCAAAAGCCGGAGATTATCTCACTTTTGTCCCATGCACGGGTTTTGGGGCCCTGATGGTGTCACACTCGAGTTTTTTGTTTGGAAATGAGCTATAACCCATAAGGGAAACCCAAAAACACATCAGAAAAGGACAGCGAGGCAGGAAAGGGAACCGTTTTTGGTATTTTTTTTTAAACTTCCCAATTGAAACACTTGGGGTTTCCCCCTTTTTAACCCAAAAAAAAACTTTGTTGTGAATCGTTAAATCGCCAATTCGATTCGATACCAAATGACAAAAAACCCATTATTGAAAAACGATAATAAAAAAAGTATCGTGTGCATCCCAAATAATAAAAAATATTTTTTGTTGTCAAGCCCTAAAATAAATACCCTACTTAGTGAAAAGATTTGTATTTTTTTTTTCTCGGGTAAAGTGAAAAGTTTTTCTTTTTACTTCTGCCTTAGCATTTTTCCCATTTTTTTGATTTCCCCTAGCTACAAGCGTAACTTTAGCCCCCTTTTTTGCAGCTTCCATTGCCCCGCATTTTCCAAAACCACTTTAACCTCCAGGGGACAACAATGTCTTATTTTTTAAAATTTTGGGGGGTTTTGATTTCCATACAGTTTAGCAACTAAACCCTGCAAAATTTCCCGCAGCTAATATTAAAATAAATTTAATTTTTCGATCATTGCAAAAAAGAGTTTGATGCTGTAAGAAAAGAAACAGTAAAATTATTAAATAGGGCCCCTAAACCAGGGGGGGTTAAAACCCCGACTGGATCGACCCTTTCCCCCTGGTTTTTTTAATTATCTGATTCTCCATAAAGAAACATTTCCCACTTTGGTAAACTAAGGTTTTGTTTCCGATTGTTCCCGGGAAACAATCCTGACTTGCGGCTGTGGCCCAAAGGGTTTTCCATTGTTGGCCAATTTAAAGCTTCGTTATTAAATTATTAGTGTCCACCCCCCGGGTTATTTTGTAAAGAAACCACAAACTGCTATTTAAAAAGGCAGTGGGGTTTTTTTTTAGCCGTGTTTTATCTTTCTTTGATCTTGTGGGGCCCCGGGAAAAAGTCAAATTTAATGTAAATTTTTTATTATTACTTTTTTAACTTAATAATAATGGGAAAAAAAATTTTGTGGGAACAAAAAACAACTTTAAAGTTTTTTAAATTAGTGTACTGTTTGGGCCCCAAACAAGGAATATTCCCTCCCCTTTTTTAAGCAGTGGCGGAACCCAGGCCCCGCAGGGGCCCCCACTGCGGGGGGGCCCAGGTCCTTTTGGGGGCTCCGTTAAAAAAAGTAAAAAACCTGTACAGTATTTCCCCCCCTGGGTTTTGGAAAAAATTTTATTTTTTTTTTTCGTTGCTAAAATGACCGTTTTTTTGAAAACTTAGGGGATATTTTGGAACTTTTTGCGTGGCCACAACCCCAACAAAACACAAAAACTACATTTTTTGGTATTGCATTTAGCCCACCCCACGGGCCCCTAACTTTTTTTTAAAACACACCAAACGCACTCTAAAAACCCGATTTTTTAAAATTTTTGTTTGCCCCCCCCCCCCCCCCCCAACAATCAATCATCAAATCAAAGTTTTATAGGGGAAAAGATTTTCCCCACTTCCCAATTTTCCGATCGTCTGAAATTTTTTTATACGGGCGTAAGCCTATTCTTTATGACTGAGAGATTTTTTTTAAAGCAATTGTCTTTTAAAAACAAAAATTTTTTTTGGGTTTTTTGGTATTTTTTTTTACCGATTTTGGGGCCGCCAAACCCAAAAAATTCACAGGGAAAAACAATTGTTTAAAAAAAAACTTTTCCCCTCTCAGTCACCCCATAGAAAACCAGTTAAAAAATGAAAATTAATGTCAAAAAAACACAACACCCTACGTTGAAGGGTGGTGCCTTGGCGAATTGAAGTTTAAAATTGTTTTGAGGTGGCGATATTGGCCGTGTAGGCTACCTACCGGATCAGAAAAAATTTGAAAAAAATAGTTTTGATTTTTCTAAAAGAGCCGGGTTTTCAAACTTCAAAGCCATTCACTATAGGCCTATTTTGACTTGGTAGCATTTTTTGGGAAAAATAGAAAAACGCGGTCGAAAGCCTTAACATAGAAAAATGTAAATGGGTAAGGTTTAGCCTACTAGGAGGAGGGTGGTTTAGGGGAGGGTTAGGTACTCAATCAGGGGGAAGAACCTGGAAAAGGTGGGTAAAATAAAATTTTTTGGGAGTGTGGCTACAGAGAAAAACTCAGTTGGGAGGACCATTTTCAAGGCAGTCCCCAAAAAAATAACCCCTCTTTATAAAAAAGGTGATCAAACAAAAATGGATAATTATAGACCAATATCCCTCCTACCGGCTTTTTCTAAGATTTTGAAAAACTTATTCATATAAGAATTTCAAAAATACTTTGAGAAAAAAAAAACTTTTTCAAAAACCCAAAAATGGGTTTAGAAAAAATAAATCAACCTGCACAACAATAAACAGGTTTATGGTAAAACTTGTAAATGCTTTAGAAAGGAAAAATCAAGTAATTGGAATATTTTACGACCTATCTAAGGCATTTGATTGTATTGATCATAAATTCTTCTAGATAAACTATATTATTATGGTATACGTGGGATCGCATTAAAACTCCGACGGGTGAACAAGGCTGTGCAAGCCGAAACGTTTCGTTAATGTAACTTGTAATTTGTGTATATATTTGTGTGATCTTCAACTCTACACAGCCGCCGACTTTTTCAAGGTAAGCTGTTGGCTCCAGCCTTATCAATCTTTCCCCAACCAACACTAAACTAGCCTCTGGGCCCTATCAACCCAAGCAAAATCATATTTAAGTAACAGATACCAATACGTAGAAGTTAAAACGTACGACACCAAGGGTAATGAAATTAAAACCGCATCCCCTAGTTACTAAACAGATGTGGTGTTCCTCAAGGATCCATAGTAGGTCCTCTATTCTTTAATATTTTCATTAATGATTTTCCTTTCTGTATTGACGACATTGAACTTTTCGCAGACGATGCTATTTCTTTAATTCAGGCACCGTCTAGGGATGAATTAATTATAAAAGCAACAGAGAAGACAACGCATGCAAACTGGTTTCGAGTAATAAATTAATCCCAAACTCTTCTAAAACTAAATTAATTCACTTTCACTCAATACAAAAATCAAGACACTTACAACCGATTAATGAATAACAATTCAACCACAATAAAAATATCACCCACACAATCTCAAGGGTGCAGGACATTAAATTTTTAGGCATTTTTATGGATGAATCCTTAAATGGAATAAACATATAGGCCTAACCGTTCTGACAGGCAAATTAAACTCAGCCCGCTATTCTATTAGACAAAAAAAGAAATTTAACAATGTAAGTACATCAAAACTAGTTTATTTTGCACTTTTTGAAAGTTTTAATAAGATACGGGACTGAATTCTGGGGACATTCATACACCATGACAAAGTATTCAAAATTCAAAAACGTGCAAAATTAGAAATATTACAAAGGCGCACCCCAGAAAAACATGCACAACCTTTGTTTCAAAATCTAAAAATACTTACCTTATACTGCATATACATCCTTAAATCAGTCCTAATTGTTAAACAAAACTTTCAGTCACTAGAAAAAAATTATGAAACTCATTCACACAAAACCGGCAACAAAATGACATCCATATAGACCACCATAATAGTAAACTAGTCAATTATTTAACTATATACAAATTAAATTATTTAATAAACTCCCGAAAGAAATTAAAATAATTACATCCATAAATAGGTTTCAAAAATAAAGTAGTGAAACTCCTACTAGCAAAGCATACTATTCTCTAGGCGCATATTTGGAAGATAATAGTATCTAAACACTTGTGAACACAACATCAAATCACAATGAATGTATTATGACCTGTATTATATTACCCAATAGTATAATTGTCTATTTTATCATATTATCATTTTTTATTGTATATAGGCCTATATTCTAATGAGTAATGACTACGGTAGGTACTTATCACTATTATTGTATAGGCCTGTATTTTTATTACTTCATACTATAATTATTGTGTAATAACACATCATTATTATTGCACACATATTCTACTACTTTGTACTATAATTATTTAATAATTAATCTATATTTTATCTTAGTCTACCGGTACCTGACTGTTACAGGTTAAAATTGAGTCTAATTAAATATATGTATTATGTATTTATCTATGGCAAAATCATATAAAACTATCTATCTAGATAAGGGTTTTCGGTGCCTAAATTTTGTAATGCGAACTCTGAAAGGGGTGAGTACTAAGTAGGGCGTTAAAAGGGCATGCTTACAAAACACTAGTGAGCCAGTTGTGGAGTAGCCTATGCAGGGATTGCAGCCCTGGGCAATATCCTGAAAGAGCAAGAAGGGTACTTCGAAAGGGCAATAGGCCTACCTGGAGGGAGGAAGTGATAGGTAGGCCTAGTAACTAGTAAGAACTTATGAAAGTGTCTCCAGTATGGTTAGGGAACTAGGATGGGAGAAGACTGAGGATAGGCAAAGGATGGACAGACTGGGTAAAAATGTATAGGCCTAGGGTGACCAGAGCACAGGAGATGAATAGCCATCTAAGAAGGGCTAATTAATAATTATGTAGCCAGGTATGATCATATAGGTATGTGGAAATATGAGAGGGACATGGGCAACTGTTGTGGAAGGAATTTGGGAACTCTTGTCGCTAAGCGGGTCCAACTTTCAACCACACTTTTTCCCAATAAAATCAATGAAAAACAACTACAAATTAGAAATAAATGTGTAAAAATTCAATATCAACAATGTATTATCAATTACCACTTTGCAAAATTAACAATTACATAGGTGAACACAATATTACTCACAGACGAATTGCACTGTTATTAGTTGATCACGGCGGCCATTTTAGCGACGATCCAACCAAAACACACCAAACCTTACGTTTAATCTGTCCGTTTTTGTTTGTCCTGCGGTCCCTGTCGTGTTTGTTTGTTTGTACCTCATTCTGTTCTGGGGGGCCAGCCCCCCAACCCCCGCCGGGGCTCCGCCCCTGGACCCCCGTGCTATTCGACTATTTAACTTAACATAACAATAACATATTTATAAATTACTTATTACAATAACCACAATATCGCAAAAAGTTTGGCACACCTACTAAGTAAATGACAATGACAGCCAAAATCCAAAATAACGCGTTGATCAGAGTGAGACGACGTTCATGTTCAATAATGTAAATTATTTGACATTATTCGTGTAATTCGAGAGTGTTTACTATTAATTACTCACTATACGTACTTAATATTAACTTATTTCTAATTTGTAGTTGTTTTTCATTGATTTTATTGGGAAAAAAGTGTGGTTGAAAGATGGTTGAAAGTTGGACCCGCTTAGCGACAAGAGTGCCGGAATTTGTTCTTGGCCAGAACGGTGGGAGATGGAAGAAAAGGATATAAAAGGATTCAAAAAATCACTTAAAAGCTGCTGCCAATTGTTCACCGCTGACTAGAAAGGAAGTAAGAGGGAAAGCAGAGGCCAAGCTTCATTGAGAGAATGAAGGGCATCAATATGGTCAAAAGGATTGATTTATTGTACTGTAGGCTATTGTTGTCTTCTCTCAACTGCTATTGACTGGTAGTAGGCCTCATGTAGGCCTACTTGCTGCGAGATCAGCCGGCAGAGTCCCTGCTCTCATGCTAACTCCCCCTCCTTGGTTGCAGATGTGTCTGGGTGTACAAGACAGCTACCTGCAAGCCTTCAACCTGGAAGTGAACGCCGGACAAGACGCCGTGTTCCAGCATGCCCTCGGCTCCATCGCTCGCATCTCTCAGTCCTACTAGTCAGTGGCAGGTTTTAATTCATCCTTCCTTCTTTCTATTACTCCTTCCTTTTGTTTGTTCCCACCTGTACTCTTGAAATTCCCTGTTCTTGCCAAAAGGGAATAAGGCAAGAACAGAGAATTTCAAGAGTAGCCTACAGGAGGGAACAAAACAAAAGGAAGGAGGCCGATGAAAGAAGGAAGGAAGGATGAATTAAAAACCTGCCACCGACTAGGCTTCCAGTCAATAGCAGGGGAAGACAACAATACACTGCAAAAAATAGGGCCTAGGGCCAGGCTATGTATTCAGATAAATAATGTGAGCAACTGCTGATAGGCCCTAGCCTAGTGCAGCAGGAAGTGCCTTCTTAATTCGCCTGGGATTTGGTGTGGCCTGCCTAGGCCTTACCCCACTGCATTAGCCTGGCTAAGGCTAGGCCCCTACATCTTGAATGGGTCTAGCTAGCCCCTAGCTAGGGCCGGCACTCTTTCGGTTGGTAGGGGCTATGGCCAGTTTTTGATTTTGTAGGTACTTTATATTTAAAATAGCGACGTTAAAGGTTTTGTAGGTACTTTATAAAATTTTAAAAAAATGGCCATACCAACCGAAAGAGTACCAGTAGGGCCTACTTACGGTTTAGGAAAGATTTAGGCTTGGCCTAGGCCTAGGCCTAGGGCCCCCGGCACTTCTTCGGCTAGGGGGGTCCAACTTTTATACACCTTGTTAACACTGTAAAGGTGTACTTTCGTTAGGTTAGCCGAATTTTCCGCTGGCTACAGTGCGCGCGCTAGTTCTAGGATATTATAATCGATAAGAGCGCACTCGAAATCCTTTCCGTTACAGTGTATATAAAAGTTGGACCCCCCTAGCCGAAGAAGTACCTAGGGCCCTAGGCCCCTAGGTCAAGGCCTTCCCTCAGAGCTAAGCCCTCATTCAGAACACAAAGTCTAGGGCCTAGGCTAGGCCTCTAGGTGGATTAGTCCTAGGCCTACCTAGGCTAACTAAGACTAGGGGCTAGATAGCATAACCACAGTGCGATAGAATAAGATGATAGCTGTAAAATCAAAATGTTACTCACAAAACGTCACCGGTTCATATGTCAAAAGTCGTTTCGTTTACAAACATTCAATTTCTTTTTTTAGTGGCTTTGGAAATGGAATTGGTCGGAAACGGCATTCAGCCAGTATTTCTAACTGTAGTACCAAATACTACCACGACAACAAGCAAAACAACAGCGCTATTTTGTTCAAACTTCCATTTCCAAAACACTGCTGCCAGACGGCGACGCCATTCCTCTTGTTATGTCAGTTTGTCAAAAAAACGTGAAAAAGATCTCAAAATTATGTCATTAGTGATTGAAAAGAAGAAATATGAATGTAGTGCTTTACCGAAAGGATGGCAAAGAGAAGAAATCATAAGAAAATCAGGTTTATCGGCTGGAAAAGCTGATGTTTATTATTATAGGTAAGAACATGCCTCAGGACAAGATGTTTTTTAATGTTGCTTTGGGCAAAGCCCATGGGCCTATGTGGGGGATGTGTATTAAAATACGCTGTGGCTATTTAACCGTAGCTACGGAAAAATTACGTTATACAATTTAACCGTAGACTGTACTAGGCCTAGGTACGGTAACAAAAAAATCGGTACTGTTTCGGTTAAGAATGGCCAACTTTTCACCAGCACTTCCACCGAGCCGTACACTCACTTACCTTGTTTACATGGAGGACTGTGTTTACATGGAGGACTGGGTCCAGCAATGTACTGAAATTTAAGTACGGTTCCAATGTCCATGACGAGTTTACATGTCGAGTACCCAACTAGAACTGAACTGACATTCGGTCCAGCATCGACGCCATCTTACGGCGATTGCTCAAAACATCACTGTTACATAACCTTACTTTCATGTCATTTTCGTAAATACGGGTAGGATTGAAGGCCAGGCCTAGGCGTGTATGATCTACATTTGAAGTTGGAGCCCAACGAACAGAAGTTAAAAATAGATACAACATTTTAAAAAACTTATTATTGACATTTGCTATTAGGCTGCATTTTTTTTCAGTTTGGTTCCCTCTCAGGAAGCTGTTTACATGTGAGTACTCAGTACGATATTTCGGTTCGGGTCCCACCATTTCGTCGGACCGAACCCAACCGGTTCGGTACCTGATTTCATGTGTTTACATGTGGTACTGAGACCAAAAACCGTACTCAACTCCGTACTCAGTCCTCCATGTAAACAAGGCTAGTACCACATGTAAACACATGAAATCAGGTACGAACCGGTTGGGTTCGGTCCGAAGAAATGGTGCGACCGAACCGAAATATCGTAGGCCTACTGAGTACTCACATGTAAACAGCTTCCTGAGAGGGAACCAAACTGAAAAACTTGCAGCCTAATTGCAAATGTCAATAAATAAGTTTTAAAATGTTGTATCTATTTTTAACTTCTGTTCGTTGGGCTCCAACTTCAAATGTAGATCATCCACGCCTAGGCCTGGCCTTCAATCCTACCCGTATTTACGAAAATGACATGAAAGTAAGGTTATGTAACAGTGATGTTTTGAGCAATCGCCGTAAGATGGCGTCGATGCTGCACTGAATGTCAGTTCAGTTCTAGTTGGGTACTCGACATGTAAACGCTTCAAGGACATTGGAACCGTACTTAAATTTCAGTAGGCCTACAGTACTGGACCCGGACCTCCATGTAAACAAGGCTACTGTAAGTAGAACCTTACAAAACCTTTAACGTCGCTATTTTAAACAAAAAAAAACTTCAAAACCTTTAACGTCGCTATTTTAAACAAAAAACCTTCAAAACCTTTAACACACACAACACAGTTTACAAGTGTTTAAAAGTTGGCCATTCTTAACCGAAACAGTGCCAAAAAATCTTCCAAGACCTTTAACGTTGCTATTTTAAACGAAAGTCCTTTTTCGGTTGTCGTCGCGTCCTTTTTTACTGTTTTAGTAACAACAAAAAAACATCAAGATCTTTAACATCGCTATTTTAAAGTTTAAACGAGAGTCCTTTTTGGTAGGCCTAGGCCTAAATGTCGTCGTCGTTTTTGCTGTTTTGGTGCCAAACAAAAAAATCTTCCAAGACCTTTAACGTTAACATTTAAGTCTCTGCTCGGAACGTAGGAAGCCGCTCCCATGTTGACAGTTGACGTTCGGCACTAACAACTTTTTAGCGCTGGTAATATCTGGTTCCCACCAGTCCTTTACAACATGTTACGTTGGTTTTCGACAATTACAGTTTTGAACGTCAGAAGTTTGCAATTTTTTCTAGACCTACTTCCATTTTACGCACATAGAAATGAAATCTATTTACATTTTTAACTTCAATGTTGGGCATGCACTGCCTTCATAGCACCCAGCACTGGGAATGAGATTCTGTGAGGATCGTTAATTTTGTTATTATTATTACTCATATAAACTGTTTTAACTTCTGTACAATACATTTAGGCCGGACACGTTTTTGAGCGCAATCAAAAAATTATTTCTATGAAAATCGCAATTTTAACGATTTTTTTTTGATTTTTTGAAAATTTATTTTACTTATAACACCTACATGCTTTATCCGATTTTAATGATTTTTTCACAGAACCTTAATTTTATGAATTAAAATATCCGTGTGAAATTTGAGCGCAATCGAAAAATTATTTTTCATGAAAATATAAATTTTGTGGGTTCTTTCTTTTTTAAAACAATTGTTTTTCTTATAACACAACTACATGCTTTATCCTATTGTAATAATTTTTTCACAGAACCTTAATTTTATGAATTTATATATTCGTGTGAAATTTGAGCGCAATCGAATAATTATTTCTTATAAAAATCGCAATTTTTCGATTTTTTCTTTTTAAAAATTAGTACGCCTACGATTAATTTAAAAAAAATTAAATTTAAGTTTATTTTTTATTTAATTTAATTTTTTTTTTTAAAAATCTTCAACTTAGTAATAATTTTTTCACAGAACAACAGAAAATCTGCATAAAACATGGCAGCTCAATGCACCAATTACGCTCATCCAACAACGCGGCGGGACTTAAGCGTTTTCCTAGTTATTTTATCGCTGGTTAGGTAGAAGATCAATCCCAATGTGATTGAACCTTGCCATTTTTGTTGTAGGCCTAACACTAAGCACATTGAAAATATCTATTTATGTACCGGTAACAACAAAATAAAGATACTACTACTACTTCCTTATATTGGCACACTTTCCCTTTGCCATAGGCCTACTTGACGCGTGTTCGGAAGTCAAGTGTTGCACCTTCCTGTCGCATCAGCTCTAAGAAATTTGCACCAAAACTAATTTTGTCAATTACGATTCACAGTAGCCTAGTTTTTCAGCTTTCTTTGTGTCTCTATAGGAGGCGACGCAAAGCGCGTTGGTTTCTTGTTGTCAAAACTAGCCGTCTACGTAGCTAGCCCTACTTTTATTATTTAATTGTTGGGATCATCCGCTAAATGAGCAGGAAATCGGTGGCACTAGCCTAAAAGCCTAGCCCTGTACAGAAGTTTTACCGGTGATTGTTGTGATATCAATTGCTATAGGACTCTGGCGATTCGCAAAATTGACTAACTGCCTGATCTTGGGGGTACCCGGTGACACTTTTTTGCTTGGTATGGACATTTTAGGGGAAAAGTAGGTTAGGAGGAGATGGGGGGGGGGGGGCGCAAGTGCGTAGCTATGTTTTACAACCAACTTTTCTCCGGAAATCAGTGTTAAAATATGTCCATACCAAGCAAAAAAGTACCATCTTGGGGATAGGCCTAGGCTATTTTTTGGATGAGCGTAGCGAGCGAAGCAAAGATTCCAGTTCACTACACTGGAGAAAAAAATCCGGTATGTTTTTTTTCTTTCCTTCTTTCTTTTTTTTCTGTATTTTGTGTGTTTGTCAGCACGATTCCGGCTAAATTGATACTCCGTTTGCGATTAAATTTTATGGAGGCCTTCGAAATCTCTGAACTTAGAATTGCCACCTTTTTGAGCGCAATCAAAAAATTATTTCTTATGAAAATCGCAATTTTACGATTTTTTTCGATTTTTTGAAAATTTATTTTACTTATAACACCAACATGCTTAATCCGATTTTCATGATTTTTTCACAGAACCTTAATTTTATGAATTAAGATATCCGTGTGAAATTTGAGCGCAATCGAAAAATTATTTTTCATGAAAAGATAAATTTTTGTGGGTTTTTTTCTTTTTTAAAACAATTTTTTTACTTAGAACACCTACATGCTTTATTTTATTGTAATACTTTTTTCACAGAACCTTAATTTTATGAATTTATATATTCGTGTGAAATTTGAGCGCAATCGAATAATTATTTCTTATAACTAGGAAAACGCTTAAGTCCCGCCGCGTTGATGGATGAGCTTTTTGAAGTTTTTAGTTTGCGTGGGATATCTTTACTTTTGCAAGTGCTTTGTTTTGCTGCCTACGCATTGTATAGGTGATTGTTATCAAGCTTCTATTGTTTCTTGTCAATTGGTATTATTACCTAAAAAAACTTATATAAAATCCTTTATTTCTATGGATTAAGCCTAACTTTTTTTTTTCAAAAGGTACTACATCACCATAACCTTTTTATGTCCGTGTAAAATATGAACATTGTAGCCCCACCCATTTGGTCAGAATCGGCCCAAATGTCACGAATATATTACCGGGTACACAAAAAATAAAAAAACTTATATTAAAAGCTTTATTTCTATAGATTCTGGCTAACTTTTTCAACTTTTTCTTTCAGAAAGCAATACATCACCATTACCTTAATGTATATGTGAAATATGAACGTTGTAGCCCCACCCGTTTGGTCAGAATCGGCCCAAATGTCACGAAAATATCGCATTAAAAATCGAAAAAAAAATCGTTAAAAGTACGATATTCATGAGAATATTTCTTCGATTGTACCCAAAAACATAGCAGGTTTAAGTTCAGAGATTTCGAAGGTCCCCTCCAATTTTCAACAAGATCGCATATGCCGTTTGCCCGGTAGAGAGCGAACAAACAGACAGAAAACTAACAAAAAACAAAACACCACGAGCTATTTTTCTTGGGGTAACGTGAGTGAAAAACAACCAAAAAAACAGAAAGTCAAATTGAAGTCTTCACTTCGCTCGCTACGCTCATCCAAAAATCACAATTTTTCGTTTTTTCAATTTTTTAAAATTCATACGATTAATTAAAAAAATTAAAAATTAAAGTTTATTTTTAATTTGATTTAATTTAATTTTAAAAAAATCTTCAACTTTGTACTAATTTTTTCACAGAACAACAGAAAATCCGCATAACACATGGCAGCTCAATGCACCAATTACGCTCATCCAACAACGCGGCGGGACTTAAGCGTTTTCCTAGTACGGTAATACACAAAGCATGATAGTGATTGATTGATATCTCGATACCCATCAATACTTACAGAATCGCGGTGCAGGTGAGATAGGCCGACTCTTGGTGGATGTGGTGAAAAGACTTTCCTAGAGCTCTTTGAATGTTAAAGTCGACGTTGGACAGTGGGTAGGCTAGGCCTACCGGAATTTTTCCCGGTCGGTTAAGTGAGAACAAAATGTAATAATTAGGCCTAATTCAAGTTTAGAAGATAGAAATAATAGGTATATAAATGATTTTTGACTTTTTTTTAAACTTCAACATTCTTCTTCTCTTGACAGGTTAGTCAACATAATAGCTTGTCAAGTCAAATTTCCCTAGGTATTAGGTTCATTTGTTCTCTATTACCCCATGGAATTCTAGACAGTACTTTTATGGCTTATTCCTACTTACCCCCACATAAGTGTTCCTAGTTAGTAGTTATAGGCCTACCCAAAAATGTGTTTGTTGGGATAAGTGGGAGCAACCAATGCAAATGTGCTAATTTGACCATGGGTAGGCTACTAAGTCAAAAATTGATCTTGGAAAATAAAGGTCAAGCCCACAAAATTACAACGCAAATTTGCTCAACAAATTCCACACAACCGGTATTTATATAAAATCAAAATGGGGAAGAATTGCTACTTTACAAACAGTTTTTTTCACAATTGTCATTGACAATAAAATTTACCTACTGTGCCTGTTACAATTTTTTTGATTTCTAACTATAGTGGCAGTGCGTTTACTTGCGACTTGAACACATTGTTCTCTTCGAGAGCGGAGTTCTTTTGTATGTCAGCTAATTGAATTCGATACAATTTCAGATTCGGGGGAGCAACACGCCCGATGATTGACCATAGGATTAGACTAGGATGTCATAAAAATATTTAATTAATAAAGTAATAAATAAGAATGGAGAAGGGTTGACAGGTTGGGAAAGCAAAGAGAACATAAATCCCAGCCTGAAGGGCTGGGGACGACAAAATTTTTTCACCTGCTGATGACAACTGCAGCTAATTTAAAGTTGTTACCTTAATCCACGACGCGTTTTGTCCTTCTGGGACTCATCAGGCAGAGGGTGGCCACTAAAAATCACAAAACTCACATAACCAAACCTGTGGTAGGGCCACGCAAGGAGTCATGCATGTTGTCATCATCAGCAAGGTTACTTCACACACCATTCATACTGAGCCACACCGTCAGCACAACCAGTAAGGGGGCTTTCCTCCCAACTCTAGTGCTCGGGAGACAAAACATCCATAACTCACCCTGGATTCGAACCAGGACCCTTGGCAACAAGAGAAAAGCTGCCCCTTCTGTTGTTGCTCGGCCAGGGTGCCTCTTCATTCATACTTAGAGAAAGGGTTAGAGATAGTAAGGGTGGAAAGTCACACAACAGCACAACCAGTGAGGGGGCTTCCCTCCTAGACTCTGGTGCTTGGGCAACAAAACAACCATGTCTTAACCTGGATTTGAACCAAGACAAGAAAGTAATGAATAAGTTTATACAATACTAGGAAAACGCTAAAGTCCCGCCGCGTTGATGGATGAGCTTTTTAAAGTTTTAAGTTTGCTTGGGATATCTTTACTTTTGCAAGTGCTTTGTTTTGCTGCCTACGCATTGTAGGTGAATGTTGTCAAGTTTCTTTTGTTTCTTGTCAATTGGTATTATTAACCGTAAAAAGCTTATATTAAAAGCTTTATTTCTATGGATTCTGGCTAACTTTTTCAACTTTTTCTTTCAAAAGGTACTACATCACCATAACCTTAATGTCCATGTATAATATGAACGTTGAAACCCCACCCGTTTGGTCAGAATTGGCCCAAATGGCACGAAAATATCGTACAAAAAACCAAAAATCTTATATTAAAAGCTTTATTTCTATAGATTCTGGCTAACTTTTTCAACTTTTTCTTTCAAAATGTACTAAATCACCATAACCTTAATGTCCATGTATAATATGAACGTTTTAGCTTCACCCGTTTGGTCAGAATTGGCCCAAATGGCACGAAAATATCGCCCAAAAAATCGTAAAAGTACGATATTCATGAGAAATATTTCTTCGATTGTACCCAAAAACGTGGCAAGTCTAAGTTCAGAGATTTCGAAGGTCCTGTCAAATTTTCATCCAGATCGCATATGCCGTTTGCCCGGTAGAGAGCGAACAAACTGACAGAAAAACAAACAAAAAAAAAAAAAAACACCCGAGCTAAATTTTTTGGGGGGTCGGTGAAATTGAAGTCTTCGCTTCGCTCATCCAACAATCATTAACTCTTGAAATCATTACTAAAATAAAATAAAAATGCCATTACAAAAATGTATGATTTTTTGTAAGTTTAATCCACTTTGAATGAAAAAAATCAGACATCATTTACGGTTTTTAAATAATATGTTATTTATATTATTTTGTATAATGTCAAAATACTTAAAAACCGTAAATAAAGGCCGATTTTTTTCGCTCAAAGTGGATTAAACTTAAAAAAAATCATACTTTTTGAAATAGCATTTTTTTTTTTTTTAAATAATGTTTCAAGAGTTAATGTTTGGGATTGTAAAAAATTTTTTATTATTTTACTAAAAAAATTTTTTATGACTCCTAGCCCTAATCCTACTGTCAATCTCCCTGTTGCTCCTCGGAAATCTAAAATTTTTAAGAATTCAATTAGCTGCCCTAAAAAAAAACTCCTTCTCGCAGAGAAAATGGTTCTACTCCAAGTAAACGCACTATACCTATCTTGTTTAAAACCAGTTCTTGATAAATCTTTCCCAAAAACAAATTCTTGGCAAGTATTGAAAAGGCTTGAAAAACCCAAAATTTTGGGGCAAAAATTTTTCTTACAAATCTTGTACCATAAAAAAGTTCTAAAGCGGGAAAGTTTTTTAAAGGGGCATGACTTGGTTTTTTTAAAGGGGTTTTTTATGATTTTGAAATACCTGCAATGCTACAATCACAACATCCCCGGCCACAATTATAGAAAAAGTTTACACAATTTGTGAGGTTTTTTTAGATTAAATTTTTTTCATAATTGTTTTTTTTTCTAGGTTGGCAGACCTATAAAATTTTATTTTCATATGTAGTTTTAATATAGTTTCAATAAAACCAAAAGACCAATGGGGGAAAAAACCCCCCTTTTCCCAAAACCCTATCCTATTGTTATTACACTTTAGGGAAAAAATCAGTTTAATTGAATTTTTAAAAAACGAATTTAACTAAAACTAATATTATACCGGTCCCCCTATATATATTTTTTTTTTTTTTTATTTTTTCAC
This sequence comes from Sweltsa coloradensis, assembly GCA_024449915.1. Classification (NCBI taxonomy): domain Eukaryota; kingdom Metazoa; phylum Arthropoda; class Insecta; order Plecoptera; family Chloroperlidae; genus Sweltsa; species Sweltsa coloradensis. The sequence goes on from JAMZAV010002118.1 coordinate 227,982, forward strand.
ATTTTATATTATATTATGTAATTACAATATAAAATAAAACATTCAATTAGCTGATTTTTTCCCGTAAAGTGAACTAACTTAAACCATGAACACAAAAAAGCCTACAAAGAACATATATATTGAATATAAATTTTGTAAGATAAGCCCGCTTTAAGGACTAGTTATTGATTCATAGCAATTGTCGAAAAAAAGTTTCCCCTGATGGGGTATTTTGGGGATGCAAACGATAACGGATAATAAATATTTTTTGATCGCGACGATAATCATTTTTGGATAGGTATAATTTCGATAATGAAAATAAAAAATTCATTATCCTTATAAAAATATCAAATAATAAAAATGTGCACAACCAAACTCTAATCATAATATAATCAAAATCATAGGTTATCGTCACTCGTCGATTGCGTCGGGGCCTGCGGGGGTTTGGCTTGGTCGCTTTGATTTAAAGTCCCCCACTAAAAATCATTATAAAATGAGTGGTAGACTCAAAATAAAATTATTTATTTTTTTTTATTTATTTTTTTTATTTATTTTTTTATTTTTTATTTTTTTTAAAGAGGGTGTTTATCTCCTTGTGCCATGCACTGGCTGGGCTGATGGTGTCTGATTTTAGAAATAGCAAAAAACAAAACAAAGCCAAACACATGACATCGAAGACAGCGAGGCAGCAAACAGAATGCGATTGATCGTTTTGGTTTTGACTTACACTTGCCACACTTGGGTTTCCACTTAGTTAGGAACAGGTTTTTGTTGGTGATATCATTAAACCATTTTGATGTCGATTAAAAAATATCGATTGCACCCCAAATAGTGGGTACAGAGGGTTTTTAACCAGCCTAAATTTTGGTTAAATAAATATTTTTCTTTGGGCCCATGAACATTGAAACAAATAAAATATGTATGTGCTACAATAACCTTACTGACTTTAAAATACCTAATACAACATAGCCTCCCTGATTGCCCCTGTATTTTTTGATGGCATGTTTCACAAGCAATGTTTATTTATTTGCTTTAGGTACACGTATGTTTGTCCGAAAGCAGTAGGGGTACCCTACTATTTTTAGTGGCTTGTTTTTGCTCTGTTTTAGATCAATAAATGAAATTTTTATCTTTCATAAAACCATTGCTCAAGAACACACCGCAAGCGCCAAGGGGCCATGTAGCTAGTTCATAAAAATTTTTTTTCCTTTTTTTTATAAACCCTTTAAACCCAAAAAGGGCCCCTTTTTCCCACAATTCCATTTGTTGTGTAGCTATATTAATTAGCACTCCCTTTTTGGGGGTTTTAATTGCAAGAATTTCTAGTGATTGAAAAAAAAAATAATTTTCATTTTAGTCCTTTTACTTTTTTGGATGCTTTTAATTTTGAAAATGCTTCCCCTACAAATATAAAAATAAAAAAACCACCATAAAGGGGCCTATGAAAACATTCTTAGCCCAGTGCAGTCCACCCCCTTTCAACTTACATTTTGATGTTATTCGTACGACCCCTAATTCCATATTTCTCCCATTATTGGAAAGAAAGGATATTGTTTTCCTTTAAAACCCCCAAATGGGAAGAAGTTCCGCAGCAAGCCACAGCTCGCTCGGTACCTGGGTGATCACTTGACCTTTTGCAACATTTGTTTCCGAACTGGAAAAAAAATTCTCTTCTTCTACAAAAAAACAAAAGCAGAGGGAACCCCAGTTTGATTACGGTAGGCTTCAAAAAACCTACATAGTCAGTTTTTTGGTTTCCTCTCCAAATGCATGATAACTTCCTATTCATCTATGGACTACGTACCCCAGGGGCTCCCAAATTTTTAAGAAAGGCTTTTCCCCAAAGTTGGTATTTTCGGATGTTTGGTTTGCATGTCTTCTTTCTATTAGTTATTTAGGTTTTTAATAAATCACTTTAAATTTTTTATTATCAAAATTTTCATTTTTATGATCGCATGGTTTTTCATTTATCTCAAATGAAAGGGCCCACATCAAAATCTATTTAACGATTTCAGTCGGGAGTAAGAAACGAGCATCCCTTGTCCCACCCCATTCGTCAAACAGCATCAAACTTTAAGCAACCCGTCCAGCTACAAGACACAAGAAGGGAAAGTCAAGACTGATTTCAAACTGGCCCGCAAAAAAACCCAAACAGTTGTTTTGGGAGAAACGACTCGAGGGCTCCCAGCGTGCGCGAGGAGGAACGGTTGACCGATGGAAATTTCCAAAGTCTCTTCGAGCCCTGGGACCGCACGTGCCCCGAAAAAACGATACTGCAATGATGGCGACTGCTCTTCACACCTCCAAAAGCCTGACGGGGCCAGACGGGTTCTCGATCGGCCCTGGCAAAAACCCCGGTGTTTATTTAAATCCCGATCCCTTAGGCAGGCGTGGTAGTGGCAGAAGATGACATTAAAAGGCAAGAGGAACGTGTTTCCCTTGCCGCAAGAAACTACAAGAAGCATTAACTGTTTTGTTTTAAAATTTAAAAAAGGACAAGATAAGGGCAAACCTTAATCTATTTTTTTAAACTTTTTTGTACACCGCAGGCAAAGTAAAAAATTTCCTGTTAGGGCCCACTTATTCCGATATTATTTCTTGTTTTTTTGGTCTCAATCCCAAACTATGAACCCGGACGGGTTTTCCACTTTCCACCCTTTTAAGATTTTTTCGTTTGAATGATTTTTTGATTGTCTGAAGGATAGCCTAAGCCAGTGCAGGATTTTTCAAAAAAACACAATTTTAATATTTTTAAAAGTAAAACAAAACTTATTTATAGGCCCACCTACGCCTACGTAAGGCATGTTTATTAAATTCTCGAAAATCAGCTGGGTTCTGGAATATCCCAAAAAAGTGAAAAAAAAAAAACATATTTTTAATTTTTTATCGTAAACCGGTAATTTTTAATTTTTCTTCACAGCTTAGGTACTAATAAAAATTTTTTTAGGGTTTTTTAAGTAGGGATCTTCTGGATAAAAAAATAGGCCCACTTGGGGGCAACTGGCAACCCGGGTTACACTCTATATTTTGGAAAAAAGGCCTACACTTGGCCCGCTTCAATATGAGGGAAACAGCAAACCCTAAAAAAAAGAGTGCCTAGGAGCAGTTTCAGACGAAACATTCTGCCTCCCTTCATTATTTTTGTCCACGGGTGTACCTTGATAAATTTTAGTGAGGTGAGGGGCATTATCTGTATTGACCTCTCACACAAAAGACTATTTTTTATAAGTGCCCCCCTTTGCTCATAAGAATCCCAAACATTTTAAATTCAGGTACCCCGGGGATTTTTCGCCCATTGGCCAGGTGAAGGGCCCTCCATCTAGGTTTCAATATTTTTTTTAATATTGTGCAACGTAGCCTTTTTTATGAAGTATTGACACAAAACACATCTGTAGCAGCTACAATTTTCTATCCCCTAATACGGTGTAAAATATAGATGTCCCTTTTTTTTTTTAGTACCGTAGGGCCACATACATATTTTTTTATTGTGTCTAGGATGCCTAGATACTATAACTTTAGGAATTTTCATAAAAAAAATTATTCCATAATCGCTTGGTATCTTAAATCATCCTCCCCTTTTAATGTCCATTTCCAAATGGAGCAAAATATGAAAATAGGCCATGCTAGGCCTATTCCTCTATGACCCCATATTCTTTTATACAATACTTATTATAGTCAAACGGATTTAAAGGAAAAAAACAAAAACAATTAGGGGTTTTTTGGGGAAGGGGGGAAAATTTTTGGGCTGTATACTCAAACAACATTTTAAGAAAATTTCCCCGAACCATGAAAAAACCATCCGGGTTTGGGGGGGGGGGGGTGAAAAAATGGATTTTTTCAAATATAAAAAAAAAACAAAAATAAAAAAAATTTTTATCCTAAGATTAAAAATTTTAATATTAGATAAAATCCCAAATTTTTTAAAAAAAAAAATATATCCCAAATAGTAAAATAAACCAGATTTTGCACCCCTTTTTCTTTTTTTCACAAAATTTACCCCCTGTGTGGGAGGATTAGCCACCCTTACGGGTTAAGTGTAGGGCCGTGAATTTTTTCTAAAAAAACTCAGAAGAAAGGATCTAAAAAAAATTGGGCCCCGGGGAGCCCTCAAAAAATTGGGCTTGCTTATAGGAGAAAGGGGGGGGGTGTCAAAAAGGGGGTTTTTAAAAACTAAAATAAAGAAATCTGTATTCAAATTTTTATATTTAAAACAGGCCATATTAATGTGTATTGTAGTTTAAAGGTTTTAAAAATTTTAAATTTTTAAAAAATTTTAAAATTTTTCCACCATATGTAAATTTTGTTTCAATTATGCCCCTTTTCCCCCCCCTTTTCATAAATTTCCTAAATATTACAAAGGGGATCGGGGCACCACTCTTTTTGTCAAAATTCTCCTAATTTACAAAATTGGGGAACGAAAACAAGATTTTGTGATTTTTTGGGTACATTTTTACTCAAGGGACTTTGATCCCCTTTTTTAAAAAATTTCCCACTCAATTTTAACGAAAGTGTATCGGTGACCACCCCTTTTTTGTTAAAAAATTATCCCAATAGTAAAAAAAAAGGAAAAAAAAAAAAGTTTTTTAACACCTTAGGTTAAGTTTCACCCCAATGGACTTTGGCCCCCAAATTTTAAACCCAATTTTCACTAAATTTTTTAACGAAAGTGGGGTCGTGTGCCACTCGTTTTTTTTCAAAATTTCCCTTTTAAATTTAAAAAAATTAAAAAAAAAAGTTTTTTACACTTTAGGTACATTTTTCACTCAATGGATTTTTGCCCCCCTTTTAAAAATTTTTACTAAATTTTTAAAACAAAATTCTTCAGGTGATGACTCGTTTTGTCTAAAATTTACCCTAAAAAAACAAATTTAAAGGACAAAACAAAAGTTTTTTGTCATACACTTTGTAAAATCATACTTTTGAAAAGGGGGTTTCCAAGCCCCATTAAATAAAACTGTACCTAAGGTGTTAAAAAATTATTTTTTATAATTTTCTTTTTAAAAGGCAAAAATTTTTTTGAAAAAAACGAGGGGGTCAAACGAACACTTTCTTTAAAAAAATTGATTAAACTTTTTAAAAATTGGGGTAAAAGTCCATTGTAAAACCCTGTACCAAAGGGTGTTAAAAAACTTTTTTTTACCCTTTTTTCTTACTATTGGCAAAATTTTTGGGAAAAAAAACGAGTGGTCACCGATCCATTTTTCTTTAAAAAATTGAGGGGAATTTGTTAAAAAGATCAAATTTTCATTGAGAAAAAAAGTACCCAAAGCTCAAAAAATTTTTTGTTTTCGTCAAATTTTCAAATTTGGGGAAAAATTTGTGACAAAAGAGGGGTCGCACGATACACTTTCGAAATTTTGGGGAAATTTAAATGAAAAGGGAAAAGGGCGCATAATCTGATCAGATTTACATATATGGTGAATTTTAATTTTTTTTAAAATTTAAAATTTAGACCTTAATCTACAATACACAATTTTTTAAAATGGCGTTGTAAATTTTAATAAATTTTAATACGGAATTTTTTTTTTTTAGTTTTTTTCAACCCCCTTTTTTGTACACCCCCCCTTTCTCCCTTTTTGCCCAAACAACTTTTTTGAGGGTCCTCGGGCCAATTTTTTTAGATCATTCTTCTGGTGTTTTTGACAAAATTCCACCCATTTACTTAACCCGTAACTGGTAGGCTTTAAACCCCCCCAGCCCCAGTGGGAAATTTTTGGAAAAAAGACAAAGGGTGGCCCAAAAACGGGTTTTATATACATTAAAGGTGATATTTTATTTTTTTTTATTAAAATTTTTGGGCTTTTATCTACATAGGGGAAAAATTTTTAAAAAATCTTAGGGTCAAAAATTTTGTTTGATTTTTGATTTTTTTTATATTTGAAAAATGCCATTTTTTCACCCCCTTCCACCCCCTTAACCGGATGGATTTTTTCATGGCTCCTCGGGCAATTTTCTTAAATGTTGTTCGGGAGTATACAGTCCAAATTCAGCCCTCTACCCACAAAACCCCTAATTGTTAGGCTAATCCGCCTAGCTATTATTATGTTTACGTGTTTCAAGGTCCTAGTAACCCAACCCTGAAAGTTCCGTAACCATATCCCTTTTTAAAGCCCTTATTCGGTTTTTTAAAAGCAAGTGAAATTTTGTTATGTTTTTTTTTTATATTTCAACAAGAATATTTAGGGGTCTACTTATATTCGGCACAATACATTACTCTTCACAGTGTTTGTATAAATAATTTAATGCATCAGAAGTATAGGGCTTGGCTATGACAAAGCATCCAATTGATATACGTTTCATGTTTAGGCCTACGTATAAAGAGGCACTGATTTATAGCATTAATTTTCAGCAAAATACAAAATAGGCCTAGCATTAATGATTTTTAAATTAGCATGTCCATGTAGGCCTATGTATGTACCGGTGGCGGTAAAGTATAGTGTGGGGAATTTTCGTGAAAATTTTCATGAAAATTTTCAGAGCATTGAAAATTTTCAATTTCATTTTTTTTTACAAATTTTCCCCTTTAAAGAGACAAGTTGATTTAAGGGCCTATCACAAAATTAGATACTACAAAATTACGACAACAATTTTACAGACCCAATAAATAGTTCCTTTCCTCCTATCCTCCTAGTACATTTTAGGCCCCACTCAGGGATACAAAGTTGCCAGGGATAGGTATACTAGGAAAACGCTAAAGTCCCGTCGCGTTGTTAAACGAGCACCGGTACGTGCAACAACGACCCAAGTACGACATTCCCTAATGTTACATACCAATAAGTCTTTAACGTCTTGACCAATTTAGCTGAAAATTTGTAAAATAGGAGAAAACGTTGCACTTATTGACCCTGCAAAATTTCATAACGATCGGAACATTTTTAATTTTTTAATTTTTATTTTATTTTTTATTTTATTTTTATAGCCAACTTCGGATTTGTTCAAAAACTATACAGCAAGCAAGCACCCAAGTTTGATGTACCCAATTGAAAAGGGTTATATGACTAAGTAGGTAGACACTAATACAAATTTATTTATTTATTTGATAATAGATAATGAAAATAGTATCGATGTGCATCCCTAATTAATATTAGACGTTAAGCAAGCAAATCATCAATCAATCAATTATGTTCACATCTTAAAAAACCGTTTATTAAATTAATAATCCTGATGTTAAGGTCGGGTTTTTCCCCTTTGGTTAGTTTCAAGCAAATCCGCTAGTTGGGCGCTACTGGTCAAAACTACGGGGGGCGGTTTGAATGTGGTTTGGTTTGAAAGTGCCCCGAAAAGGTAGCACTTCTCAGACTTTCTGTGATGGAAGGCTGATCTCTTTAGGGGTTGCGGGGGTGCGGGGCGAGGGGCAAAGCGGTTTAGAGCAAAAAAAGGGTCTCTTCTCTAGGTATTGAAGTATTGACATAAAGAATAACAGATTCGGAAGAAGGGTCCTGCCATTATAAATACTCTTTGTGTGCAAAACTTTACAACAGACCAATTTAGTTGCAAAAAACCATTATCATCCACACTGCTACCTTCATAAAATCTGTCAATCTAACAATCGCGACGAATTTAAATAATTATTGAAAAGTTTACTTTTGTCAAGGAACAAAAAATTGATTCCCACAGCATTTATATAAGTTAAGTTGTATTGTGATATAAACTTACTTGTAATGAGAGTGAGACACAATCTTGTGTCTCATTGGGGGATAATACACATATTTGGAATTTACATTGTATTTCTGAAAACACTGAACAGAGTTTTCATTTGATTACGTATTTATAAGTGTTTTTAGTCACATATGTATCAAGATCATTTTTATAATAACAATGCACAACACAAGGGAGTATAATCATCCGAATTCTATTCCTTGTACACGAAGTCAAAGTGGAAATGGAATTTAAATCATTGAACAATTGCGATTGAATCTTCTTCCTTTTGTTGATGATTGAAAGACACACCGATTGATTCGGGAGATGGAAATGAGACAAGTAGCAATACCATTGGAAGACAGTGCACTAGGTGACGACTGACGAGGAATGTATACAAATACAGGGTTTCTGTCCGACCCATTGATTTACATCCGTCTGCGTCTGCGAGTGGAGGAGACTTACAGATGGGTTCCCTAATTTTCCCTTCAATTAAACGGGAAAACACAAGTCACGTCACGACAAGTCCACACTAAAAGCATTACGGTATAGGTACAAAAAACAAGATGTGTTTTGTGGTTGATTCTTGATGTGTATGATTATATTTGGAAGGAGTTTTTTACACACATAATGATAGAAATTTTCATATCAAAATCCACCATAATACTTTTCGTCGATTGATTAGAACTTTGCCTGTCAGATTGTACCAGTTATTACAAATCCTCTCAACAAGAGCCCGAATGTGAGTTTGATGAGCTAATATTGCACCAAAATATTATTTTATTGTTTGAATAATTTTTCTAACGTGTTGGAGTCAAAAACTTCTCTCAAAGTGAATGATTTGTATCTCTTAAATAGGGTTTCATATAGGTTTTCAACTGGGGTCATAGCATAAAAATGGCGCGTTATTGTTAATATTGAACGTGAATATTACCTCCAATAAAAAATGTAATTAAATATTTTAAAAAATCTTTATTTAGAATCTACCCCCTCGGTCACAGAACTTATTACGTGATGAATTTGATTTTATTTTAAACGCCTCACGATGTATAAAATAAAATAAACATTCAATCACTAACATAATCGTTCCAGAGCCCAAGCTGTCGCTTTCATTCCTATTTGGCGCAGATAAACAAACTCTCCAAAAAGGGTGGATAATGGCAATCAGGTGTCATAAATAATTCTAGTGTGAGAATGAAAATACAAAAATTGATAACATTATAATTTATGTTCAATCTTTCCATCAGGGTATACCTTTCTAGAGACTACCCGATCCGATCCGACGTGATACGACTACTTTTAATTGCATATATTAAAAAAAAAGAAATGTCACATTTATGCTCTTATGCCAATAAACCCGTTAAGGATTCGATCAAAAAATAATGAACACACACAAAAATTTAAGACACTATCATGTATTATGGGCCTGTTCAATACCCCGCGATCAAAAATAATTTTACATAAGAAACCACAAAATCAATGACACCTAATGATGTCGGGTAGGTAGCAACTTGTGAGTAGAAGCCCCCCCCCCCCCGCCCCCAAACGCCGGCCAAATACCATTTCGATTCTGAAGGAAAGGTCTGCCCATTAAAAAATTTTCTTTTGTGTGCAACAGCCAATTTCGAAAACCATTTAGGTGGTCCGCCACACTGCTGCCTTCCCCAGTTATGTCGATTTTCAACCTCCCCAATGTCAACAATTAAATAATAATTATATTTGAATAGTTATAATCCAAATTTTTTTTGTAATGAACACACATTTATTTCTACGCATTTATAGTAAATAATTGTGAAGAAATGTAAGGGCAAATTCAATTTGTGTGTGTGTTTTCATATTTGCTACAGAAAATAAATGTAATTTTACTCATTACACCGTCCACGTTATGTACCCAATAAATCGAACTACAATTCGAAACTATAATAATACAGTATTTTTGTAGTACTGGTACAGCAGTTTTAATTTTTTTCACAAACTATTTTATAGAAAACCGAATTCAGAACCTGGGACTCGACAAAGCAACGATCTCCTTATCCGCCCGAGCCAAATTCTAGGAACCAAGGTGGATTTTGTTTCATCTTGCAATGTTTGAAAGGGACCAGATGAGTGACTGAGTAGACCTCCCTTCCCAAAATCGAAGCAGGCCATAAATACAAGGATTAGTGAATGTAAATTTTGGGGTTTGTTTTTAGCATGCTTACTTTTTTATGTTTTGGCAATTTGCACCATGCCAGTGCCATGCTAATGGCCACCGGCCATAGCATATGCGTTGCACGCTATTTTAAATTATAATAACACACACGAGCAATATATGCATAAAATAAAATAAAACTAAATTATACACAACCAGTGCAATATTTCAATAATTTATCCAAATTGCTATCAATGGGCACTAACGAATATTATAGCCCCATTACGGAAGGCGATAAAAATAATATACTCTGACACATAAACAGTATACTCAATGATAAAATCAATGACACTCCCGTGTCAGCACAGCACAGCATATCAATAAAAACTATGAATAAAGTTTTTCTGCAATTATTATCTTATGACCGACTTACATATTCCTATTATTTCAGGGGATGAGAAGCACACAATATCGCCTATAACCGGATTTATAACATTTACTTTTGTTAAAATTGTTACTACTGGCAAATAATATGATTGTGTGAAGGATAATAATAATAATAATATATTTTCCGCATCGGAAACGCCGGACTCGGCTTCGCTATGATGCAGGGAGTCGGGCAACAACCGTAGGCCTACTGTTATTTTTGCCAGGGATTCTGTAGACAAGTTTAGAACCCAACAAATCTCTGCCTCACAGCTCTCAGCCCCCAGACCCTAAACTCATCAATAAACGTATTTCTGAATTCTGAAGATCGCCTTCAAAGGGTATTTTCTATATTACTTATTTATCTAGGGTATACTATGCATCCATTCACAACAACCTTGTGCAAAAAAACAAATACCATCTCTAAACTAAAAGTAGAGTTGATAAGCGTTATCTCGGTTTTAATAAATTCATTGTCTTATTTACATTTTTCTAAGCATTTTATTTTTTTTGCGAAGGTGTTTATCCTCATATTTAAGAAATATCCGATTAAATCATATCAAATGGTTATTTGATTTGTTTGCAATTTTTTCTTAGAATTGAGCTAAAAATTTTGATTGAAAAACATTTTAGGCCTTGTTTTGACTTGATGAATTGAATAACTAAAATATATATAATCACAAAAAGATAAAATTACACTATTTAACTATCACTTATACAAAAATACCCCACCTTTCAAGCCATTCCTTTCAGGTCATTTCACAGGGCGTAAAATCGCTCTATTGTATTCGTCATGCATCTCTCCATCCTTTCTTCAAGCAAAAAAAGCCAAAAAAAAAAGTATTTACTTTTGGGAAAAGGGTTGGGTTTTTGTCATTTGTAAAACGTTTGCAGACTGTATAAATTAATGTATTGGGGCAAAACTCAATCACAGGCCAGTAATGTAACTAATATTATTTCAATCTTATCACTTAATTGATGAGTCGGGGTCAAAATTATACTACAACACACATGTCTAGCCTGCATTTTCCGGTTATTTGAGTTTTTGAGAGGCGATTTTGCTTTAGTTTCATTTCATGGATTCTCCCTCTGAGTAGGGGCCTACTGGTTATACACTGTTGTGTTGAGCAAATGATAATCATTACGAACTTCAAAATGCATCGTGGATTATTTTAGTTTAAATTTAACCACGAGTGGCATTTTCGAGATAATTGTAAGCGTATGCAGAATGGGTGACTATCTCGAGTTTCCGCGCCTTCAAATTCACTAATATGCATTTCAGTATCGAACTACTCAGTGTAATTAGTAATTAGATATAATAATGTGACAGGTGCTGAGGTGATATGCAGAAATTTGTTTTAAAGTTGCATTTTGTCCTTCCCGCGTACGACTGGTAAACTTTCTACCGAGTTCCAAACACTGCCACTCTGAGCGCTCCTTGGGCGGATGAAATTTTTGTTCAATATTTATAACTAATTTCACTGATAGTTTGGAAACGGTGAAAGATATCTTAAAAATTTAAAAAAGCATTAAACTACAACAACTAAATGCAATTTCAAAGTACAGCCCCTTTAGTAATTTTTTTTTTTGGGACAGAAACAAAAAGGTAATTTAATCAAATGTCATTAATAATTTTTTTAATGGACTTCAATTGGAAATCGATAAATATATCGTTTCTTTGAAATCACAATTTATACGTTTTATATTTCAACGTTCGAATTTCGTTTCTGAATTGATATTTTCTCTAAATATCGCTGAAATTGTCAATTGTGCAGATGCTAATTAAAAGTGCATTATAATGATGTTATTACAAATTTTAGTAATTAACGTTAGGTATGATTGGGAAACTAAACATTTATGCTTACTAAAAAGTCCAAAATCGCCTTCATAGCTTTATTAGTTCCGAAGATATGCTATTTTACTGCAAACCATGGCAAATAATGATGCATTCCCCCTTACCCCTCTAGAATGCCCCTAGCGATATCCTACCTTAACATTTGCAAATGGGGCTGGCAAGTCTTTTACAGCTTATGTCCTACCAAAAAAGTTGTTTGCATCATTGAAATCATAAAGTAAAATTTTTATTATTTTTTATTTCATTGTAGTCTACTGACACGTACATGTACATATATGGGACATAATACATGGCAGTTATCGGGACAACAAATACAAAAACAAAACACAGAATACAAAATGTAAATAACAAAATGCAATTAAGTCTAAAGTAATACAATTTTATATTTTATATTTAACTTTAATGATTTAGAATTGTATTTTTCGTGGATAGTCTACATGTGTGTGTGTGTGCATTGATTAAAGAAAGCCTTCTTTAATCAATGGTGTGTGTAGTGTGTACGTAGTGATGAAAAAAATTAACTTTCCGGAAACATTTCCAGGGAAAAAAATTGATTGTAACTTTAGGCTCCATGGCTTAATTAAGGGTAGAAAAACCTCAATTTGAAGGATTGACAGATGATAATATGGGATGGCCCTGGTCCCTGAGATACAAAGTTACAACTTGCCACGTCCAACTCTGCGTTGGGTCGGCATTGAAGACAGGCCTCTCCATCTTCTTCTCTCCTGCCACCACTCCTCTTCTTCCACACATTCCACTCTCCTCCCCGCTGTTCTACATCTTTTTCTCACACTATTCTGCCATTGTTGTCGTGGTCTGCCCCTTGGTCTCCTACCTGGAATTTCCAATTCCATCATCCTTCTCGGAAATGTACTAATTGACTACAGTACTAATTGAAAATATTTTGTCGTATGAATAAAGCAAAAATTAAACAGACATTTTAAACCAATTTTGCCACTATTCCACCAATATTTTGTGCTAAATGCCCCCAGACAAAGAGTACACTGCCTCTTTTTAAAAATCTGGAAAACATTTCCGGTTTACATCCTTATGTGTAAGTGTAAAAACAAGAAGTGTAATGATCATCAAGGAATTCTTTTTTGCTGAGTAATAAGCTTTATTGGACGCTGACCGAGACGCGCGCTTTCGGAGCTTCTGCAGTACATTGTGTAGTCACAGCCACACGAGGCAACTGTGACCATGTATTGGACAGGTCATTTTCGAATATTTTGAGTGACACCACTTGTAAAGTCCTACCTCTGGGGCCTCTCTCAAGCTTCTCCCTCCACCAATGTAGGCCAATATGCCGAGGTCCTGTCCCACCTCATTTTTTTTTATTCAAAACTTTTTTTAAAATTTTATTTGCTGTGCTGTAAGTTTTCATTGTTCAAATAACAATTTGGGACTTTTCATCGATTGTCTTCAAAAAATGACCCAAAAATATTCAGGTGATAGCTTATTGTAAAGGGAAGGCATAGCTTTGATTTCAGAGATACATATATTGTTTTTAACTGTGCATTGAAAATGAAATGTTTGAATTGTCAAAACAAATAAAAATTTAGAAATATATAAAAATGTTTAAATAATTGAATCTCAAGCTAGAAATCTAATATCAAAAAAAGGATCCCTAATTTGATTTCAAAAATCCCCAAAGCTATAAGTTTCCTCTTTAAATATCACCTGAATTTTTTGGATCATTATTGAAGACAATCGATGAAAAGTTCCACTCATTGTTTTTGGAACAATGAAAAACTTATAGCACCGCAAAACAAGGGTTTAAAAAAGTTTTAATGGAAAAAATGTTTTGAATTATAATAGTTAACAATCGTACAAATTTTCAAGAGTTCGTTCATAAACTAAGAGTTATGGTGGAAAACACAAGACGATGAAATCCGATGTTGAACTTGAAAATGACCCGATGACATCGAGATTGAAACAGACAGAGACGTCGTTGAGAGTGAAGAAAAAGATGGACCAGACTACTGATAACATGACCATATCAATCTGCATTAATATTACATCAAGGTTCGGACACTTACATTTTCATTTCTAAAGTAGGGCAATTAGGGGCCATTTTGACTTCTTTATCGAAAGGTTACCAAAAAAATTTTAAAAACCCAGAAAGCTTCGCAAACGCTTTTTCAGGCGCATTGTTGGATGAGCGTAATTGATGCATCGAACTGCCATGTGTAATGCAGATTTTCTGTTGTTCTGTGAAAAAATCATTACAAAATAAACGTAATTTAAAAAAATGAAAAAATCGTAAACGTGGGGATTTTTTTTTTATCGATTGTGCTCAAATTTCACACGAATATATTATTTAATAAAAATAGGTTCTGTGAAAAAATCATTACAATCGGATAAAACATGTAGGTGTTATAAGTCGAAGAAATTTTTAAAAATCGAAAAAAATCGTAAAATAGCGATTTTCATGAGAAATTATTTTTCGATTGCGCTCAAAAACGTGGCAGTTCTAAGTTCAGAGATTTCAAAGGTCTCTAGAAAATTTCATCGCAATTGGAGTATCGGTTTGGCCGAAATCGTGTTAACAAACACACAAAAATACAACAAAAAAAACATTCTCGGATTTTTTTCTCCAGTGTAGTGAAATGGAATCTTCGCTCCAATTAAAAAATTATATTTTACATTCTTGACATGAATCAAAAGTCTTCATAGATTTCGTTTTACGATTCGACCGTAAAATAAAAACAGCTAATAATTGTCCCTCAAATACAATTTCGGACGCCCCTTTACGCTGCCTGCATTGGCCAACAAGTAACTAAGTTACTAAGTTTGAAGTCTTCTACTCCAAAATAACCACTATAACATAATATATCAGTGACTTATTTTATTTGAAAAAGTCATAAAAATTATTTCCGGGACATTCAAGAAAATAAAAAATGCATAATATTCTATTTTCCATTCCTTACACGAATCAAAAGCCGAAAATAGGTTTCGTTCAACGACTTGTCATTAAAAAAAAAAAAAACGGTTGAAAATCCTCCCCCAAATTCACTTTTTGGACGCCCATGTACGCCGCATCCCGCATCCACCACTGGCCAACAAGTAGATTCGACACCAATATTATAATCCTTTCAGAAATATCAGTTTTAAGAGAATTGGGCATTTTGGAAAAAGTTTTTGGACGAGCGTAGCGAGCGAAGCGAAGATTACATTTCACTACACTGGAGAAAAAAATCCGGAATGTTTTTCTTTTTTTTCTGTTTGTATTATTGTGTGTTTGTTAAAACGATTCCGGCTTAACCGATACTCCAATTACGATGAAATTTTATGGAGGCCTTCGAAATCTCTGAACTAAGAACTGCCACGTTTGTGAGCGTAATCGAAAAATTATTTCTCATTCAAATCGCCATTTTACGATTATTTTCGATTTTTAAAAAATTTCTTCGACTTATAACAACTACATTTTTTATTCGATTGTAATGATTTTTTCTCAGAACCTTAATTTTATGAATTAATATATTCGTGTTAAATTTGAACGCAATCAATAAAGTTTTATTAAATGTTAATTTAATGTGTTGTTTTGTTAATGTATTATGAAAATCGCAATTTTACGATTTTTTCGATTTTTAAAACATTTCTTCGACTTATAACACCTACATGCATTATCCGATTGTAATGATTTTTTCACAGAACCTTAATTTTATGAATTCATATATTGGGGTGAAATTTGAACGCAATCGAAGTATAATTTCTTGTGAAAATCGCAATTTTACGCTTTTTTCAATTTAAAAAAAAAAAAAACTTCGGCTTATAACACCTACTTGCTTTATCCGATTGTAATGATTTTTTTACAGAACCTTAATTTTATGAATTACTCTATTGGTGTGAAGTTGAGAGCAATCGAAAAATGATTTCTCATGAAAATCGCAATTTTACGCTTTTTTTGTTTAAAAAAATTACGCTCATCCAACAACGCGCCTGAAAAAGCGTTTGCGAAGCTTCCTAGTTTTAATAAAGGGACATAAAATAAAATTAAAATATACATTACATCATTATATTTTTCATTCCTCGCACGAATCAAAAGCTGAAAATAGGTTTCATTCAACGATTTAAAAACAAAAAATATAAGCTGTTAAAAATTCTACCCAAATTAACTTTTTGGACGCCCCTGTATGCCGCTCCCACAACTGGTCAACAAGTAAATTTCGACTCCGAAATAATTACCCTTTCAGAATATAAGTTTTAACCAAAACGGGCAATTTGGGGCCATTATGACTTCTTTTTTGAAAAAGTCTAAAATTATACTTCCTGGACAAACAAGAAAATCAAAATATATATGCATAACATTCTATTTTCCATTCCTTACACAAATCAAAAGCCGATAATAGGTTTTGTTCAATGATTTGTATTTTTTTTGTCTGTGATAATTATTTAGATACCGGTACTTTTTACTTTATTTCAAACAATTCAAAAGGTTTCTTAAATTCAATCTAAGATATCTTAGTTCATAAGCTGTTCAGAACTCTCCATTACAATTTTTTAGAAATTCTAGACATGTTCTATTATTATATTATTTCAGAAATTTCACGTTTCAATCTACCAAGATTATAGCATTATTTAACAGTGATTATATGCGACCTTCTGGAAATAAAAAAATGTTCTTCGGACACATCATAGCCTGGGAAACCTGCCTTCCCTTCGCCAAGACTTGTCTAACAAGGTATTTTGTAGTCCTAGTAGGCCGTGGTAGTAGTGAAGGGAATGTCCTAGAGTTCCGACAGAGGTGGCACATGTGTATAACTTGTGAAACTGCTTCGGGAGGCCTCGGGTTCGAATCCCTCCAACGGCATTCCTCATTGAAGTTTTTTTTAAAACCTGCCCAAGGTGTAAAAACATGCCCCTCGTCAGGTGTCTGACCATGGTCTAACTAATTTACTATTTTGTGGTATCTTAAGGCTATTTAAAGAGGACTCAATCCTTTTTATTTGCATAGCCCACTAAAGAAATCATTTCTAAAAAATAACAGGTCCTCAGTTTGTGAGTATTGAGCCTATCGAATCAGAGTCTCGCGCTTGACGCAAGTGATCAGTGGCGTATCCAAGGGGGGGAGGAGAGGGGGGACAACCCCCCCCCCCTTTTGAAAAAAAAGTGTAAAGGAGAAAATAAAATAACTACAAATTACCATCTGACTAAAAGGGGATTTTAGTAGGTACAAAGTTGGTTATTTTGATGCTTTAAAACGCACAGATTTTCACCAAAATGACCTTGATAGAGAAAACTTTTGATTAAAAACAGGATTTTATAGAAAAAATTGGTCATTGTGATGCTTTAAAACGCACAGATTTTCACCAAAATGACCTGAAGAAGAAAATTTTTCGGGGGGGCATTCCCCCCCGGACCCCTCACTTAGCCTTCGGCACATCTATGGAAAAATTGATTGAACCCCCCTTTATGAATTCCTGGATACGCCACTGCTTCAAGTGAGAGTTAATACAAATTGCCGACGGCTCATAGTCATAAGTAACGCGTCGCGTGGGAGTCTGGTTCGGAAGGTTATGGGTTCGAATCCCGCCAATGGCAATAATTATGACAAAGTTTTTTTCCGAGTTTTTCTTCAGCCATTAATAAAAATAATGCAAGGTCTAGTCGATGGTTTAAAAGTCAAAGGAAGACCTTAGCTAAATGAAAGGGGGTCTTGAATATAACAGGAAAATATTTTTTTGGTGTACGTAGGCCTGTAACCGTCCCCAAATTTTGGGACAGAAGTGTCAACCCTGCACTTAATTTTGAGTGACGATTTATTTAATATCGTTTCTACACATCATTGCTTTCCACCTCCTTATAAGAAAAGCCTAATTTCTGAAATATCGTTTGATGTACGATTTTTTTCGTCCGCAGGTATATAAAAATAAATCGCACATTAGATGATATTTTTTAAAAACATCGTTTTTCCTTACTAGAGGTGGAAGGCAATGATGTGTAGAAACGATATTAAAAAAATCGTCGCTCAAAATTAAGTGCAGCACCTACCTCAGTGTTGCGTGGCGTCCCGCCCCCCAAAAAATAAAAATATATTTCCCGTTATATTCAAGACTCTCTTGCGTTTAGCTAAAATTGCAGTCTTCTATCTTTGATTTTTGCCCTCAAGACATACCCTCAGCCTTCACAATTATTCAAACTGCAAATCTGGTGGTTTGACACAAGAGGGGCATGCATTGCTTGCTTGCACCCTGGGCAGATTTCCCACAAGAAAATTCAAAATACATTTGTCTGATTTCGTAATGCCGCCGCAACGTGGTTGCAGAGTCGATACAGAAGTTTCCTTATCGACTCTAATAAGACTCTAATGAAGCAAGTATGTGCTGCCACCTGACGTTCATATACGGAACATGTATCGATAACTCTCGAAATGTCTGCATAAACCGCGAGTTTTGAATTATCCTATCAAGTACCATTCCCTGTCAAAAATTAAAATGCGTATATTTGTAAAAGTTATTCCATAATATTAGGCTACTCAATGATAATACGTTGAATAATGCTCTATAAAACTTGCTTCTGGCAGTTCATACAATAATATTTATAATTTCAACTAACAGAAACAATAAATCTCTTAACCATTCGCCGAGTAGGTCTAATCTTTCGAAAATATTACGCTTATACAACAGTCCTTCACATATTAGTTCACATAATTCACACATTTTGAAAATCTTCTATGGTGGGGTGGCTTAATTTTAATTTTCAACATACATACTGTACAGTCCAGCACCGAAACTCATTTATGACCCCATTTATAGAAAATAACTCATTGGTCCTACGTTTAAATAATTAATTTTTCCCTTTTGGTAAAATGGTGTTTTTTAAATTTTTTATCTGTCTGATCGTAATTATTCTTAAATTTTTTTAACTTTATCTACAGTCCTCCTTTTTCAATCAATATTTTTTACTAAAATAAAAAAACGAAACAAAAAAAAAATTACTTTTTGACTTATCCCCATTATTGGTAAAACCCTGAGTTTTTAATTTGACAAACCTACCGTAGGGTTAGGGCACGTTTTGGGGAGCACTTTTTTGAAATAATTAAAAAAACTAGTTTTAGTTTTTTATTTTTCTTTTTAATTAAAATCTCCGGAAATCTCTGCATTGTTGAGCAGAATAAAATATGGTACACATTAATATGGTAATGGACATACTAGGGAAACGCCAAAGTCGTTGTTAAACGAGTGATGACCCCATGGGGTTGAGTACCCGATTTACATTACTTTTTTTTCCCCCCACCTTAGGCCTACCAAAGCCTATCATAGGTTTAAAGAGGCGCTTTATGACCTTACAGTTGACGCCCCCTTTCCCCCGTATCCCAAACTAAATTTTAAAAAACTATTATTTATACAAATAAAATTTCAAACCTTAAATCAAATGTTCCCGGGTACTCACCACATAAACTCGCTCATTTTCCCGCCCTAAACTACGATTTTTGGCTTTTTCCCTAGCCCTAGTTGGCTAAGGCGCCCTTGTAGCCAAAAATGTAAAAGAAGGGGGTTTTCAATCCCGGGTGGGGAAAAGATTTTTAATTTCTAGATTGTATTTCAAAAAAAAAATTAAAACATTTTTTTGAAATGCATATAACCCCAGTGTAGTCCATCATCGGGTGGCAAAAAGGGCCTACTAGGGTTAAAACATACCCTTACGAATACGTAAAAATTTATTAAAAGGTTTACTAAATCAAACGAGGGGAAATTTTGGGGGAGTCCCTTTGACGTGCAACATTCGACAGCCCTTGCTGGGCAGGGCATTTAAACCGGCCAGGGCAAAATAAAAAACCAAAAAATTTTTTTAAAAATCAAAACTTGTCTTTAAAAAATAATCCCGGGATGCCCTTTTAAAATTTCAGCGCAATCTGTTCCGTTGGGCTGTTTTTAAAACGTACACCACACACACGCACGCAAAAAACCCATAAGGGCCTTTTAAGTCGAATGGAAATCACTACGTTCGCTACGCTAAACTCTTTTAAATTTTATTTCTTTTTGGGAGACAGGTTTAAAATTTTGGGGTGATGGCAAAAACCTATTTTTATTGGGGGGGGGGGGGGGGGGGGTGCCCTACCCCCCCTCACCCCACCAATTCGCCCACTACATACTCGGGTACGGAAGTGCCCAAAACGGAGGCGGGGAAATAAGCACAACGGAATGGGCACAACGGAACAGAGCACAAACCCCAACATTTCCGAATCGAGCGGTGTTCCCAAAATTTAATGTTGTGGGGTTTCGGACCCGTTTCAAAAACGGTTTCCCGGGCACCCAGTATTTGTGTGATTTTATTCCGGTTGTGAACGGAGTCCCGCCCAATGTTTTGACACTTAGCCGGGGTGTGCCCTTTTTCGGTCCATGTGGATTATAGCACAAAAATTTTTGGTGCGTTTGTTCCTGTGGTGTTTGTGCTCTGTTCCTGCCCCAAACGGATTACCGCACAAAACGTTTAGCTTTGGGGTTTCTTTTCCCGGGACCCAGAGGGAAATTACAGCACAAAATTTTTTGCTCTGTTCCGGGCCCCGCACGGTTTCCCGCACACACGTTAGCGTGGGGGTTTTTTCTTTTTCCGGATCCAGACGGCTTACAGCACACATTTGTGCCTTTTTTCCTGGCCAGCAGGGATTCCGCACAAAACTTTGGGGGTTTGTGTGTTCTGTTCCGGATCCAGAGGGATTACGCCCACATTTTTGCTCTTTTTTCCTGGCCAGCACTTTATTACCGCACCACGTTAGCGTGTGTGCTCTTTTCCCGGGATCCAGACGGTTACGGGCAACCTTTGTGCTCTTTCCTGGCCAGCACGGTTTAAACCGCCACACGTTAGCGTGTTTGTTTTTTTTCCGGTTTCCAAACGGATTACACACACATTTGTGCCCCTGTTTCCTGGCCAGCAGGGATTACCCCCAAAAAAACGCTAGCGTGTGTGCCCTGTTCCGGATCCAAACGGATTCAGCACCATTTGGGGCTCTTTTTCCTGCCCAAACGGATCCCGCACACACTTTGGGCATGCGTTGCGCTAAAAAATCGAAGACTTAAATGGCTTTATCTGGGAAAAAAAATTCGGTTTTCAATTTTGTTCATCAGGGATTTTTTAAATTTAAATTATGTTTTTCATGTTTTTGTGTAAAACATTTTGTCGGGAAAAACTATCTGACCTCCCAATTACCCACGATAAATTAAATATTTAAAAATTTAAAATTTGCCATCCCATTTGATCGAAATTATTTTTTTTAACAAAAAATCGTATTTAATTTTCTAAATAAAAATTTTAAACAAAACAATTTCATAGTAAAAATTTAAAAATTGAATATATTCATTTTTCCGACATCCTCTAAAATTTAAAATTCTTACATCAAATTCTCTTTACAGCCCCTAACAAAAAAGAGAAATGGGGGGTTTACGTAAAATACACACGATCTTTTGGGCTTTGTTTCAGCCCCCCCAAAAATTTTAAAACCAATACCTCCCAACTTTAATTTTGTTAAAAAGGGGTCTTTTTTGAAACAGGGGAAGGATGGGGGTGTTGGGATTTTTGGTTTTTTTTGGGAAAAAGGGGCGTGCGTCAACCTTTTAAGGTGATAAGCACCTCTTTTAGCCTAGGGGTGTGGGGAGGGGGGCCCATGCTGGTCATAACCAGCCACGTTTAGGTGGAGGAAAAGGGGTTGTATCGTCTTCGTCTTTGTTTTCGTCGGGGGGGGGGGGGGGGGGGGGGGGGGGGTTTAAAGGGGAAGGAAAGTAAATGAGGTAATGTGAGTGAAAGTAATTGGGGGGTCATCAAAAAATAATTTTTTTTGTGCCCCTCTTTCCCGGGGAAAAGAAAATGTTTTGTGTACAATGGGATATGAGGGGGGGCCCCCCTCAGCTATTTTTGGTTCTGAACCAAATTACCCCCGAAAAATTTTTTTGGATCCATAACATTGTCATTGGTGAAATTTATCCAAATTTTTTTTGCAAAAACCTCCAAAAGATGTAGGGAAAAATTGCAGAATTAGGGCTTTTAAAATTTTGTAATTTTTTTTGACATTAAATGATGCTTGAAAAGTAAGTGAGGGGGGACGTGTCCGCCCCACAAATAAACTACCTCCCGGTTTCGAAGCGGGTCAAATTTTCATTCCCACCCCATCTAAAAAAGGGGGGCCCATAATTAAAAAGGGAAAACGGGGGGACACCAAAAAGTTTTTTGTTCGGGGGTTGGGGTGGACGGGGGGGAAAATAAAAAATTTTGGAAAAAAATTAAATTCGTTTTGAGTGAGTGTAAAACTATATTTTCACCCAGTTGCTGTTTTATTTTTTTTTTTTTTTACAATAATTTTTCGGGTTTTCCTTTTTTTTTTTGGGGACGTGAAGTCAATTTACATGCTTTTTTTTTTCCCTTTTTAAATTTTTTCAACGATTTTTTTTAAATTTGGGGTTTTTTTGGGAAAAGGGCGTGTAAACCGTTAGGCCCAAATGTGACACTCTACCTGGGGCCCTGGGGGGGAAAAACCCATGCTGTTTAAAACCCAAACCCCCGCGGGTAGGGAGGGGAAAAGGGGGGGGGTTTCCCTCACGCAGTTTTTGGGGTCCCCGCCCTTTGTCATCGTTCGTGTATTCATGGCCCGTCCGTGGGCGTCGCCCGTCGGAGAGATCGTCAAAGGAAGGGGGTGAGGCCCCCGACGACGATCACTTTTTTTTTTTCACAGGAAAAAAATTTACCCGACAACTATTTTGGGGACATTTGAGAGTGAGATACCACAAAAAAAACGGGACTTTTTCCGGCAAAGGGGGGACTTTTTTGCCCCACCTCTCCTATCTAGACACAAATTTTTTGATGGGAAATGTCCTCCTAATGAGAGCACCATTTGTAATCAGGGGAGTCTATAAAGTATTGGTTTTGCCCATTGAAACTTTTTTTAAACAGTGCGAATTGGACAGGGTCGGTAAATACTGCCCCTCTGAGGGTCCACCGCCCGACAGCACTCTTAAAAAAAATTCCCGCAGTGACACTTTCCAATTCCACTCCAGGGCTATAAAATTTTTATCTACAAAAACAAAATTTAAACTTACCTTTAATTATAAATTTGGGTTTTGGAAAAGAAAATTTTCCGATACAATAAGCCCTGGGGGGTTTTGACCAGGGGCCCGGATCTAGCCCGATCCGTAAACGGGGGGGAAAGGGGGTTGATTTGTTTTCAAGTTTTTCCAGATAATTTTATAAAAGGGAAATGGAATTTGGGAAAACAGAAGCGTACCAGGGGGGGTTGGGGGGGGGGGGGGAAAAAGGGGTTTTTTGAAAAACCCCTGTAGGATTTTCTGTTTAATTCAAAAATTTCCAGCCCCTTATTGCCAAAGGGTAAAAATTTGCAATTTTGGAAACTTTAAAAGGGCCAAAAAATAGGGTTCTTTTTATTTTCTTTTTTGGGTTTTTTTTTTTTAATTTAAGTTTTTAAAACAAATTTAAATTTTTTTTTTTTTTTCCGGGAATTTTGCAATCAATAATTGATAAAAAAACTTTTTAAAAATTAATTTTTTGGGATGAGCGTACGAGCAAAGGGCGAAAATTCCATTTCCCCTTACAGGGGGAAAAAAAATAGGAAAATTTTTTGGGGGGGGGGGGGGGGGTTTTGGGTATTTTTGTGTTTTTTGTTAACAGTTTCCCCGGCTAAACCGATATTTCCCAATCGGATAAAATTTTCTAAAGGCCTTCGAAATCTCTGAACTTGGGAACTTGACCGTTTTTGGGGGGGGGTTTAATCGGAATATTATTTCTCAAAAAAATCGCAATTTTTACGTTTTTTTTCATTTTTTTAAAATTTTCCCTTCGACTTATTACCCCTAAATGTTTTATCCGTTTTAAAAATGTTTTTTTTCACAGAACCTTAATTTTATGAATTAAGATATTCGCGTAAAAATTTGAGCGAAATTTAAAAAATTATTTGTCAAAAAAATCAAAATTTTCCCACTTTTTTTTTTAAACATTTTTCTTTGACTTTAACACCTACATGTTTTTATCCATTGTAATGATTTTTTTCCACAAAAACCTTAATTTTATAAATTAAATATTTTCCCTTTGAAAAATTTTGAGCGCATTCGAAAAATTTATTTCTTAAGAAAATTGCAATTTTAACAATTTTTTTTTTTTTTTAAATTAGGGGAAATTAAAAAAATTTTTAATTTAATTTTTTTATTAAATTTAAAAATTGTTTTTTAAAAAAGTTTTTCTTCAAACTAAGAAAGGGAATTTTTTTCACAAAACAACAAAAAATCCGCATAACCCCCATGGCAGCTCCTTTGCACCAATTACGTTTCATCCAACCCCCGCGCCCTGAAAAACCCCTTTTTTGCAAGCTTCCTAGTAAAAACTACTTTGCACACTAAAGAAAGTTTTTAACCTGGGGCCGAAAAAAAAAAATATCCGATATAAACAGCATTTAAGACTGAACCAGCTGAATTGCATGCTGAATTTGCGTGCACCCAAAATGGGGGGTGCATGCAGTGTAAAAGGTATTTCAAGCAGATTTTCATTGGGAAACCCCAAAAAGGAAACCAAATTTTAATCATTGTGATTTTTTAAAATTTATATTTATTTTTTACATAAAAGTTTTAAAACTCGGGGTGCCTTCTAGCTTTTATACTAACACTTAGAAACAATATCAGCCCTTTTACTCTATACTTTTAGGTTTCGCACTACGAAAATTAAAAAGTATTATAAAATAAATCCAAAATTACAAAATCCCCCCCCACGGGGTATCAAAAAACGGTCTCCGATTGCAGGTCGAGTCCATTACACCTACGGGAGTGTTTTTCCCCAAATTTAAAGAAATTGGAAAAAAAAATATTACTTTGATTTCAAACCCCTGCCGTGTCCCCCGTGTAAAAACCCAAAAAAAAATAGTATACAGGGGAAAATTTAACCTTTTTTTTTGTTTAAAAAACTTTTCCCCGGTTCTACTATTCATGACTACCCTTTTTTTGGGGTAGACCGAGAAAGTGTTTCCAAAAAAAAATTATTACTTATACCTTGAAACCCAACGTTTTTGTGGCCGCTGTGGCCACATTGTCCCGGTGACTGAAAATGTTATTGTTACCCCGGACCGCCCCCTCCTGCGATCCGGGGGGCACTTGAGGAGGGGGTTAAAATGCGACCCAGGGAAAAAGACGACCAAAAAAAACCAAACTTCAAAATCCCCCCTTGACAAAGTGGTCCCAGCGGGTACGAAACGTTGGTGTTTCCAAAGGGAATTTAGTAAAAAATTTTCCTACACTTTCTCGGTCTCCCCCAAAAAAATAAAATTTGTAAGTAAAATTAAAACCCTTGTTTTATTTTTTATACCCGCGCCTATACTTATATCCAGCAAATAATAGGGTAACCATATTTTAAAAAATAAAAAACCCGGGGCGCCCGAGTTTTTTTTCTGGGGAAAGGGATAAAGGGGCCACGTAAAAATTTTAAATAAATTTTTCATTTCCCTTTTGAGTGTGCTTAGAAAAAATACATTTTCGGGTTTTTTTTCGTTTTTTAAAAAAAAAAAAATTTTCATAAATTTTTTTTTTGAAATTTTTGTCCAAAAAAATTGGGAAAGCGGGTTTTTTTCACGCAAGACCCCGAATGACCGGGCCCGGGAAAAACCCGAAAAAACCACCCTCAAGGTCCAAAAAATCGCCCAACCCATGGGGTATTCCCCTACCAATACGAAAGGGCACTGATGAAGGTCAATGGTTTGGTTTTGCGTCCACCCCCTCTACTCCCATCTTTCTCTAATACAAGACTGTTACTATAATCATTTTTATACGCCCAAATTTATCACCCCCCGGTATATATAATATATACATACCGGAAAAGGAAAATAAATCAAAAAAATGCATGTAATTTATATAAATAGGAAACTTCGCAACGCTTTTTTAAACGCGTTGTTGGGTGAGTGTAATTTTTTTTTTAAAAGAAAAAAACGTAAAATTGCGATTTTCCCTGATAAATTTTTTTTTTCGATTCGCGGGGAAATTTTACACCAAAAATTTTTAATTCATACAATTAAAGGGCCCGTAAAAAATCTTACAAAAATTTTTTTTCGGGTGCGCTCAAATTTTTACACTTTTTTTAATTCCCTAACATTAAGTTTTTGTGGGAAAAAAACATTACCAAACGGATAAAGCAAAAGTAGGTAAATTTTCCGCCCCCCAAAAACAAAAAATTTGGGAAAAAAAAAAAAAAAAAAAAACGGCAACCCAAGCACTCCCTTTAAAAGTCTTTTGGCTGTGTATGTTATGAGATTTTAAAAAAAAAAAAAAAAGGTTTTTTTTAGCCAAACTTTTCATTTCTTTCTTTTATTTTTTAAAAAAAACTTGGCCATTGAATTTGGGGTTTATTTTCGGAAAACCCAAAAAATTCCCAAAGGCCCAAAAAATTTTTTTTTTTTTGATTTTGAGTTTAAAAATTTTTTCTTTTTTCCACAAAAATGATTGGGGTTGGCCTCCCTCAAAAGGCGAAATGATTTTTACTTTTTTCAAACCAAAAAATAGGGAGAAAAAATGAAAAATGCTTGGCTCAACTATCTCACAGCATTTTTAAACCGAAGACTTTTGAAGGAAACTTGGGTGTCTTTTTTTTTTTTCCATTTTTTGTATTTGGGGGGGAAAAATCAATCTTTTTGTTTTTTTTTTTCATATCAAGGCGTGAAATACGTAAATTGGGGGAAAAAGGAGGATACGTGCCTTTAAAACAGATTGTCAGAAAAAAGCTAGCTCTTTTTTTTTTGTTTACAATCTGTATTTGGCCCCCCCAAAAAATTTTCCCCAAAAAAATTTTGGGGGGTTTTTTTAAATTTTTCCCGTGGTTAATGTCGTCCCTTGGGTTTTTTTTGTGAATGATTTGTTTACCGGGGGGGGGGGGGGGGCTATAACCATTGACGCTTATTTTAAACAGCAATTAAAAAATTCAAAATTTTATTAAATAAAGATCTAACGGTTTTTTTCCAAAAAATTAAAGGGGGGTTTGGGAACGTGGGGGTGAAAAAATTTGTTTTTCCCCCCGGGGGATTATTATTTTTTTTTTAAAATTTAAACCCTCATGCCCAAATTTTTATTTCTTTATAAATCATTCGTTTTCCTAGGTAAAATAAGCAAGAATTCGATGCTAAATCATTTTTGTCAAAACAGTGCTTCCCTTTTTAAAATAACTGTCAATTGGGCATTCCTTCAAAAACTTGCATTGTAATAACGATTTTTCAAATTCGGGAAGAACACAAATTGCATTTCCCCGCCACACTGTTAAAAATAAGCCCCCTCATTGGTTCGGGATTTTGGGGCGGCCCCCTAGCCCGCCAATAGGATTCTGTCCCAAATTTGGCCCGAGGATTTGCGGGTTACAAATTTTACTTTTTTTAGTCCACGATTTAAAAAACCCTTTTTCCTATTTTTGTTGTTGCCACTCTCAGCTTTAAAACATAGATTTTAAAAAAGAAACGGGAAAATTGGGTTTATATTATATAAGGGGTGATGTAACGTGTGATGTGCTGTGTTTTTTTTTTTTCCCCCTAAAAAAAATCTCCTTAAAATGTGTTGTTATTTTGTTGTCCATGACCACGCAGTTACCGAACCCCTAATTTTCCCGTTGGGGTGCACTATCAGGGGAGTCGTTACTAAAAGACTCCAAAGCTACCGTGTTCGTATAAATTTAAATAGAAATGAAAATCCCTATTAAACAGGGTTTGAAACCCGGGAAAGGTTTTGCATAAAAAAAGATCACCCCCCGCCCTGCGAAACTATTGTTTTTTTTTTTGGTTTTAAAAAGGGAAAAATGACTAAATATGGGCGGGTTCCTAGTAAGGGGGAGCACGAGAGTGGATTTTAATTTACGTCGGGTATGGGCACAAGCTGATTTTTTAAACACGCACGGGCACGCACGCATTTAAAGTCCCCACTACCAAA
The DNA here is from genome assembly GCA_024449915.1 of Sweltsa coloradensis. Classification (NCBI taxonomy): domain Eukaryota; kingdom Metazoa; phylum Arthropoda; class Insecta; order Plecoptera; family Chloroperlidae; genus Sweltsa; species Sweltsa coloradensis. Next base: position 255,904 of record JAMZAV010002118.1, read on the forward strand.
GCTTTACGGAAAATTACGTCAGTAAGGGTTTTTAATTCATTAGCAAAGCTCACGCATACCTCACGCATCAACCCTCACGCACGAGTTTACACTTGAATCACGCAAAATTATACATAATAAAGGAATAGAAAACTTTACGCCTTTAAAAAAAACTGTAAACTTTAAAAGGGGGTAGGGAAAAAAGGGTAAAATAAAAAAATACACAACATTACCGTATAGGGTACAAATTGTTTTTGTTTTTGACGTATGACATGATAAAAATTAAAATAAAAAAGGGGTTCACTTTTTAACCCTTTCCCCGGGGTGTGCGGTAATCTGTGCTGGCCAGGAACAGAGGGACAAATGTGTGCCGTAATCCGTTTTTGGGTCCGGAACAAGCACACACGCTGCCCCTGTGTCGGGAATCCGTGCTGGCCAGGGAAAAGAGCACAAATTTTTGCTGTAATCCCTTTTGGGTCCGGAACAGAGGGACACACGCTAACGTGTGTGCGGTAATCCTGCTTTGGGCCCGGAACAGAGCACAAATTGGTGGCTGTAAAACCGTTTGGTTTTGGAAAAAAGAGCCACACATCCTTAAAAGTGTGTGCGTTAATCCGTTTCTGGCCAGGAACAAGCACAAATGTTTTCTGTAATCCGTTTGGATCCGGAACAGAGCACACCGCTAACGTGGGGTGCGGGAAACCGTCTGGGGCCCCCCGGGAAAAAGCACAAAAGTGTGCGTAAACCGTTTTTTTGGTTCCCCAAAAAGAGCCACACCTAACGTGTGTGCCGGGGGAATCCGTGGCCCGGCCAGGAACAAGCCAAAAAGGTGTGCTGTAATTTCCCTTTTGGATCCGGAACGAGCAACCGCTTTAACCCTGGTGGGTAATCCTTCTGGACAGGAAAAAAGCGCACAAACTTTCCCCAAAGGAACGCGCACAAAATGTGTTGGGTATATCCCCTTGGATCCGGAACAGGGCCCCCCGGCTTAGTGTCAACACTTGGGGCTGTACTCCCCTTCCCAACGGAATAGGTCCCCACAAATTAACTTTTTGTGCGGTTTAAACCGTTTCTGAAACGGGGTCACAACACAAAACTTCATTTTGGGAACAGCGGGCCCCGCCCTTTGCCCAAAAATCCCCCGACACAAGAAATGTGTTTCTTTTATTCCGTTGTGCGCTATTCCGTTGGGGCTCTATTTCTGTGTCCCCCCAAAACAGGAGGCAAAAAATTCCGTTTTTTAAAAACCATCACCACTTTTTAAATATGCTGAAAAATATTTTAAAACCCCAAAAATTTTTGCCAAATTTTTATAAATGAAGGAAAAGTACCAAAAAGATACCTTTTTATGCAAACTAAACTTATCTTTTTTTCAAACTTTTCAAAAAAGCATGAACCGCGTTATACTTTTAAGTAAGAACATAATGTTTTTAAATTTCTTTTTTGTGCGTTTTTCATAGAGTGACACTTGTCACGCAGCCAGTTTGCAATTGATAACTTGTATTGTAGATTTCTACGATGTATAGTGAGTCAAATTTGACATTTGGAAAAATGTTGGTGCACACAAACACTAAGTATACCCTAATGTCTTCGGTATAATAGTTCCAAATTGAAACTTAATGTTTGAAATTATTTCCGAACGCTATAAATGAGATGGATCATAAAATTATCTTTAAAAGTTTTTTTAGGTTTAGGCCCTATGGGTAATGTGGCTATACTTCCCGGACTAGCCGGGGAAGTCCCGCTCTTAACAATGTCCTGGTGTCTCTAAGATGTTAATAAAACCACTCAAATGTCTCGGAATATATGCGCCCGAAGTCCCGAATTAAAATAAATTTACAATGAAGTCTATGGGGAGCAATATCATAATTATACATTTTTTTAAAAGCTAAAACTACTTTTGACGATGACGTTGCGTGTGTGAATTATTTTATTTACTTTGTAATTCCAATCCAATTCAGTAGACTTACCCTTAAATTAAATGCAACCACACATTGTACCAATACAATACACAATATTTATTTAACAACCTATTGTTAGTACGTAAATGATAATTTTGATTTTATTGGGAGTAGAGAGAACAAATCAACAAAACAGTATTTTCAATTACTCTGCCGAAAATAGACACTCGGATTTTTTAGTGTTCAACTTCAATGTGTACTGGGCAAACGGCTACTCCGACCGTTGTGTCTGCATTTATGTGATTAGATTTATTTAGTTGTCCTCCTTTGTAAAACAGACAAAATGAATAAAGGATGATATTTCAAGGAACCTTCAAAAACTCTAAGCATTAATATAGGTCATGAAAATGACATTTTCGTGGCTTTTTAGTGCAAGTTTTAAGCATCGTACTTTTACTAATTGACTTCAGAAATTAAACATGTTTTAAAATGACACATTCACCAAATGGAAATATTAAAAAATCGTTTAAAATTGTATTTGTCCACGATTTTTCGTTGATAAAATGGTCACCACCACCTTACCTATACCTAAGGTACTAAATTCTCATTCGCCATTGTTGTTTTGATTTTGTGTCCTTAATGTTCATCTTTACTACCACTGGGATAGCTGGATGAGCGAGCGTAGCGATGTCAAGACTTCAATCTGACTTTACCCTGAGTAAAGAAAGTATAGCTGTGTTTTACTGCATGTTTTTGTCTGTTTCGTTTGCTCTCTATTATACATGACAAACGGCTGCTCTGATCGTGATGAAATTTTCAGGGGACTATCAAAACAATTGAAATTAGATATGCTTGAATTTATACAAAAAATAGTACATTACCTTTTTTATATATAAAAAAACATTGTCTTATAACTTATTGTTAGCTCTTTACCGGACAAACGGCTTCTCAAGTTCTCCATGTTGATGAAATTTCCAGGATACCTTCAAACTCTCTTAGTCTGAGCTTAGGTGTGCCACGCTTTTCTCTTTCCCCAAAATTGGTACCAAGACAAAATATAGTGAATTGCTTTAAAACCTGGCTCTATTAGAAAATCGAAACTATATTTTTTTTCTGATTGCGTACACGGCAAATATCGTCTCTTCTAATTAATTTCCAACTTTTTGTGACATTAATTTTCAACTGGTTTTCTAGAGGCTACTGACTGAGATTTTTTTAGCAATTGTTTTTCCTGGGAATTTTTTCGTTTGGCGGTACAAATCGGTTCAAAATACCGCCAAACGAAAAGATTCGTAGGAAAGACAATTGTTAAAAAAATCTATTGTCTCTCGATTTATTATTGACACCATTATTATCTTTTTTCAAATAAATGAATGCAGAAAATATGCCACATAAGCTCATCCATCAACGCGACTGTGAGAAGGGTTCGCATAGTAGAAGTTGGATAAACGCCGAGAAAAATAGCTCGTGTGTATTTTTCCTGTTTTATGTTTTGTTTATGTGTGTTGTTTGACTTGTTTTGTGATTGTTTTGTCTGTTTGTTCGCTCACTTCTGGACAAACGGCTACTCAAAATCTAGATGAAATATTCTAGTTACCTTCGAAATCTCTGAACTTACAATTTCCACGATTTTCGATACAACCAAATAAATATTGGTCATGAAAATAGTATGCTTTTACGATGTTTCGATATTTACTAAAATTTTGTCTGACTAAATTTGTCCGATAATTATATTTTTAAGTACCCTTATTCCTCAACCACCACAAATATCCATTGCAAATACCTGATGACGCCATTGTTAAGGGACATGTAAACCAATGAAACATTGTACATGATTGTTTTTTGGTCAAGCATATTACATTTTATAATACTGCTTCAGCTTTTCAAATTAAAAAAAATAAGCACAGGTGCGATTGTCTTGAGAAATATTTCATGGTGGCATCAGTATAAAGGTTATCTGATAAATTAATCTATAAATCCTAAACTTTTAGGTGCTTCTGGTCGAGGGGCTTAGCACAAAGCCGCCCTCGTTGGGTGGGAAACCTGCGCGCAAACGTATTCTTATCGAGATAAAGACTTAAATTTTGACTGTCAACAGAAAAAATATAAAAAAATACAAAAGCTACAACATATTTTTTCTGTTTTTTGCTATTTGCTCTCTACCGAAAAAACGGTTGCACCAATTTTTATGGCATTTTCAGAGAACCTTCGAAATCTCAAATTTCGACCTGCCACGTTGCTTAGCGCAATCAATAAATGATTCTATACGGTAGTTTTAGTAGAGATTTGTGGGCGCTGCCATCTTGGCTGTGACGTCACGGAAGTGCTGCTAGAAACTCTTTTCCACCATGCAGCACATGTTAGCACAGCACCTTCATGGCGCTAACAAAAACAACCGTATATGAATATCGAACTAATATACATTTTCCATCTTCACAGTGTATAGGCCTATCCTCTTTCCCTACCGACCCAGACGGCTATCCCGATTATGATTCTATTTTGCGGAAACCTATGAAATCCTGAACCAACAACCAAAGAAACCTCTCTTACTACCTCTTGGACTTGGAAAATATAACTTTTGAAAACTAAATGATAATATTGTTTAGTCGATTTAAAATCGACTCTCATCTCATCGTTTTGTTTGTGTACATGAAATTGTTTTGGGGTTGGTGGTATATTGTACAACTACAACCACCAGATGATAACAACACTACTTTTTTTCTTAAATTCTTAATTAAATTAAATGTCCTCCCTTGTAAATCAGTTATAAATAAAATGAATAAATAAATAAATAAATAAAATAAATAAATAACATAATACTTTGAAAATGTAATTTTTAACCATGGCAAATCGAAATTGAAGTAAAAGCTTTGGAAATTAAATAATTCTGAATGAATTAAGGAAGGCTCAATACACCAAAAATGCTCATCCAATCCATCAAACTCAACTTTAAAGTATAGCGTTCGCATTGTCCCGGCGGCCGAATTCCGTTATGCCACAGAAATCCCTGCAAACATTCAATTTTGCACCAAAACACAACGATGCAAAATATATTTCTGAAAAAAAAAAAACGTTGGGCACTTGGAGAATGAGAATAAACAAAACTCTCATAGAGAGCCCAACATTTTCAGCATTTCTTTAGTATTCTCTTATTGTTTTGTTTGTGTACATGAATTTTGACTTTGAGTTGGTTTTCGTTGATAATTTCGTGGGATTAAAACCACAATACCCACAACCCACACATATAGGTCCCCTTAACCATAGCCGTAACTACTCAGTAGGGGGACTGATTATCGGTAAATGAAATTGTATATACATGACGTGTCAGTGGAGGTTGAGCTCCACTCCACCTAAAAACATTAAAATAAGTAATTTCAGTATGCCGCAGGGTTTCGTTTATTTGTTTCGAGTTCCCATCCCATCCCCACATCCCCATTCGTCTACGCCACTGCTGCTACCCCATCCCATATGAGCGTGAGAACCATCCAGTTGGCTCTAGTGTGCATTGTGTAATAAAAGGCCTCAAAACAATCAACCTTCTCCTTCATACGTACACACAACTACTGCGTAGTTTGTGGACAGACATACCGAAAACAAACGGTGGCAAAAAAAGAGAGGAAGTGCCAATTTTTCTCGAGTAGAAACCCGCACTAAGCTAAGCCACTATTTGATTTGGTATTGATTATTGATATTGGGCAGAGACAAGAGTGAGATTAAAGATTCTGGTCGCCGTTGCAGCAAAGTAAACCAGATACACTTGTTTTGTGTGTCACCAAGGTTAAACCACCTATGAGAAAAACACGCTAGGTCCCAGCCACCACGTGGTAGTGTATTTAGACACCGGTTGTCCTAGTGTTTTTATTTTCCACCCAATGCTCGCATTTTTTCGATTTGGGACAAATTAGTGTTCGTATTATTCATGTAATGGGTTGATTAGTTTTTTAGGTAGAGTTCCAACCTCATGGCAGCATGTGTTCTAGTTTTCTTTGTCTGTTCTGTCTGGGTTTAGGCGCGCGCGGCGTGTTTGCCCGCCTGCAGAGCGTGGATTGATATTTTTTTTAGAGTTTTTTCC